>BTHU01000009.1:75029941-75529941 GCA_036184795.1 Tokudaia tokunoshimensis
GCTCTTTAGCCTGGGGCAGATGTTGTTTTAATTAAAACACATGTAATTTCAATAAGTATTTTAAGAAGAAGCTTGATTTTTCCAGACAGGGTGATTTATGAGAACATTCTTTGCTGTCTCACATTAGTAATTTGGTCTCAAAAGGCAGATCCTAGCAAAAGGAGGGCCCTGTGCTTCAGCCACACATTTACGTCTTTAGATCAGTTGCTTGTACCCTAACCCTCAGGACCCAGTCTCCCAGAGGCTGCTTCCCTTTTCTGTGAAACCACGACTTCTTTGTTAATTAGGTTTGGACACTCATTGGAGAATGCTGGTGACTGGGTCTGGCAGATAAGAATTCCTTGGCAGGGTAGTTAGAAATGAATCAAAGAGTCAAAAATTATTTTATTAGACAGGAATTTAATGGTCCATCCCTTGGAAATGTTTCACGTAGGTAAAAAGCAGAGAGAGAGAGAGAGAGAGAGAGAGAGAGATAGAGAGAGAGAGAGAGAGGTTTTATAGTTGCTTCCAATTCAGCTTAAAGGCTTCAGAGAAGAGAAGGAAAGAGAAAGGGGGCAGGGTTTTGTGTTGAGTAGGCACACATTTAATGCCTAGCCAAACAATTTGAAGAAAATGCTTAGCGAAGAGGCTGTGTGGGAAATGAAGTGGCTCCCTGCAAACAACCCATCAAATCCTGAGAAGTTAAAAGTAGAAAGGAGCTTTAGGAGGATGAGATGTTCAAATTGCATTCCCTTTGAAACATGAACTGTCGTCACCTTTTCCCCCTCGTTACTTGTCCCCACCCTGGCTTCCACATATAGCGCAGTTTGGATCACAGAGTTTTACTTTCTGATACCAAAAAATATTGTTGTACAAAGACTTTAAAATTTAAGGTGGGTATTCTTTTAGCCATCAGAGCTAAATGTTTGTTATTTACCCTGCTTGATCTTGAGGAATGACCAAGCAGGTGAGTACAGTTGTCATTAAGCAGTCAAGAGTAAAATGCTGACTACCAGGCAGCAGCCTAAGTCAGATGGGTCTTTTGCATGGCTTAAGAAGGACCTGACCTGCTGCTAAACTTGTGGAGGAGACAACAATGTTTGTCCACCTAGAATCTACTTAGAGACCGACTCCACTCTTTACTACAACAGTATGAAATAGTTTCTACAAGAGCCGATTTTGATCCTAAGTCCAGTGTGTCAAGATGAAACAGGTCATTACGTTCGTGCTGCCAGACAGGAGCCAATGGGACATTTAGTAACAGGCCTGGTAAGGTGACAGTGAGGGCAGCTCCCGGGAGCCCCTCTGAAACTCTCCTGAAAACTCTTTTACAGACTTCTGGTGTACAGAGGATTTTCATCTCTCACACCCAGGAAGTTAATGATCTATTACTGTGTGATAGAAATGCCTGTCTCTTATTTGTAATAAAATTACTTATTCAGTTTTGCATATTATGCCTTAAATCAGTATCAGGTAAAACTATTAACTTGGAAGAGCATAATTCAGAATACAAAGGGAGCTTGTTTCCTAACGTACATTCATCCTCTGAACCACAGACAGTATCACCCTTACCATCATTTGGTAAAGATTTGGGACAGAACGACATGGGGTGAAGTGGACAGATGCCCCTGGCGGGGGGGGCGGTTGCTGATTTTTAAGTAGGAAAGGGTAGTATTGCAGCTCCAGCATTAGAGGGTATCCTGTGCTCAAGATGGACCAAAAGATAAAAACCCCAGTGGCCCTCACCTTGACACTTGAGCAGTTTAATTTGCATGTCAGAAAGAAAAGTTATAGCCATGGAATGGAAAGGAGTGGTATTAAATTTTTAATTAAGTTCACAGACAAATGTGCCCAGTGCCTGTGTGAGTCAGGTCATTTTAAAAGTGACCTTATTACTTTTAAATGTTAGGAACCCAATAGTTTTAACTCTCAGCCACCCTCGAGTTCACATTTCACATTCTAATTCAAACCTCTCTGCCTGCTGCCATTTTCCCAGTGAAGAATGCACTGAAATGCTGATTTTTTTTCTTCTGCCTTTTCCTTCACTCCAAGGGGTAAGTGTTTAAATCCTAGAAAAGAATTTGGAAATAGGCAAAATATTAGTGAAAATATGACCAGTTATCTTTATACTAAGCAGCATTATAAATATATGCATTCACAGTAATAGCAGTAAGCATAAGTGACTTAGCCTTAAAAGTATGAAATTGCCAAAGAATAAGCTATAAAAAAAGTAGTGGAGAACAAACATCATCACAATGATATCTTCAAAGTACTCAAAGCTGGTGGGCAGGGACAACATTCCAGACCCCAGTAGGGGACAAGTATATATTCTGACAGATTTCCTTCCTAAATACCTCCCACCTATGGGTGATCACACACATCCAGTACAGTTGGGTCAAACAAATTTGTTTAGGGGCTTGTTATTTTATATAAATGATACTCTGGCATCTCAGGAAGGATCTGTCCTTGGACGAGTGACTTACAAGTTAGAGGTATTTTTTGCTTTATAGATTGCTTAGGCATAGTAATTAAAACCTAAAACATAATTTTGGCTCTCACAATTACCACAAATTTGTCGGTAATGACTCTTACATTGTGGTTTCATTTTCTTCGTTTTGCACATATTGTTATGGTACACCAGTTATGTTGTGTTAAAAGAATACAATAGGCTAAATTCACAACTCCTTCAGTAGAGAACACCCCATTTCTTCAATTAGGTTGCTAAGTAGGGGGCTGGGTTAATCTAATGCACAGTTAAACAATCTCTCTGCTTTATTTAAATTCCGTCTAGTCACCGTTTCCATTAGACTGAGTTGTCACTGAGGTCAAATGTTCCATGATGACAGGCATTTAACCTTCAGTTGGACACGAAAGACGGCTGTTGAAAGGTTCCAGAGATTTCTACACACTCCAAAGCCCTGCCCAGCACTGAGTTTCTGGGCCTTTTCTCTTCCTCATAATGTTCTTTTCTTTCCCACTCTCCTCTGGGCAGTGAAATTCAGGGGCAGCCTCTGGTCGGGGCATCCCCTCCATTTCTGTCTTAAGCAACTTTGTTTCTACTGTGTGGCTCAAGATAACATTGTTTCTACTGTGAGGCTCATTAGCTCACACCCTTCCTTCCCACTAGGCACACCCCCTTCTCTGTTTCCACTCACCTGGTTCCCATTTGACTCCTGTACTTCAGGTTTTCCTCGAATTATTCCTTCACCTCTTCTCTATCCCTCCCGACCTGTCTTCAGGGATAATTCCAGGTGCTACTCTTTCACAAACCTCCTGCAAGAATGCCAACTTTTCCCCATCTTTGAACTCTTGTCATGTGTAGATTATTTACACACACTCTGAATTTAAAGCATTCCGAGACACTATGGACAACACTCAGGTATTTCTATGTAAATCAAGAGCCCTAGGGTCATCCCCTCATCTGAGCTACTTACTAACTTTTTAAGATAAGAAAAATAAAGGTTTTGGGTTTTACCTTTTACACTTCCACTGAATGCTCTGATGCAGCCTAATGTTGTATAACACAACATTAGCTGCACAAATTTGAATCATTTCATCTTCAAGTGTATGAACTCCACTATAGCACACACAACGTCTTCCTCACTTGCTGCTACATCCCCAGCACAGAGCACCTGGGGATAACTACGACGCCTGAACATACAATGTCTTTGTAGTCATAGTGTTTTGATTTTACAAACTGAGCTTTTATTGTCATGTGTAGTTTTTTGAGATTATTTTCAGTAGGTTTGGGGTTATGTTCTATATTATAGCTTCTTTCACCCTCTTTCTGATCTTGAACAGCAGCCCCCTTAAAAATACACGTATAAACCTGACCCTCACTATGTGAACCAGGGCAGAACGGCAACACCCTTTATAGGATGTAGCTCTTAACCTTAGATGAACCCTATGATCGGAGCCCACACCTAGAGACCTCAGAAGTTAGCAGATATTTTAAGGTTCTCTGAATACTTCTGAATATCCAAGGCTGAGAATTACTAATTTACATCTTGTAAAACCCATTATAGACCAAAACATCTTCTGGAAAACTGTCTTCTGCCAATTTTGAAATATTTTTTAATGAATACAACTTGGTTTTCTCTAACATATAAATTTGATCAGAGAAGGCAAAAAAAAGTACAGAAATCAAACTTATATATACTTCCCCCTTTTTTATTATTGTTTATATAGGATAATTATTTGTAACTGAACTGCCAATACCAGCCAATGTTGTTACTGATGACAGTATTCCTAGACTTTAATTCATTTCACAAATGCACATGTATATTTCTGTGCAAGTGTGCAAGCGTGTGTGTGTGTGTGTGTGTGTGTGTGTGTGTGTGTGTGCATGCACGCTTATGCGTGTGTGCAGTAGGAATATCAAGAGAACATTAGCCCTTGGTCCAAATCATCTTTGATAGCACATATAACATATGATGATACTATGGTTCACTTTAGTTTAGCAAAGGACTCTGTCTTACCTTTCCACTTAATGAAATTCCTCCTCTTCGAAGGACTGTTTAATCAGGGATGGAGGGAGAGCTGCTGAAAATACTGAACACAGGTTATGGCTGATAGCAAGAAGCAGGGATGGGGATGTTCCAGGCACAGTCTCTGATAGAAAGTGGCTTGTGCACCTCTTCCTGTAGACCTCAGAGCTTCCCTAGATGACTTACGGTAGCTAATGGTCTATATAAATAAATGCTGCTATTTACAGTATATTGGCCCACAAATGTCTGTTCAGTACAGACATGGGCTTTTTAGAAAGTGTTTTCCAGTCTTTAGTTATTGAAGCAGTACATATGAAGACAGACCCACAAATGTAGATGGGCAACTGTTAGTCATTCTTTACCTGCTCCTCTGTCTCGCCCCAGAATAGTTTTCAAATGATCTCTCTCTCTCTCTCTCTCTCTCTCTCTCTCTCTCTCTCTCTCTCTCTCTCTCTTACAGAGGAGATGCAGAGAAGTATGTGTTTTGGGTGACATGTGACTCTTTAGAATCTTTAGAATGGTTTTGGTTTTGGTTTTTACACTTTCCTTCATCTGGTTTCCTTCCAATAACCTTAGTGGTCATAGGTGTCCTGTGAAGAACATCTCTGGGCTTCAGTGTGGAGGCTGCCACAGACTCTAGGCTAATTGGTTCTCTTGAAGGTCAAGCCTTTGACATTCCCTTTGGGACAGTTGCTAATCTACTAAAGAATGACAAAAAGTTAGAGAAAGCCAAGGGGTAATTATTTTGCCTAGATTGGCTGTTTCCAGGTGTTACTAAACATTCCTGAGTTACAAGACGTGTGCTACAGATCATTTACACACATAAACACCACACACATACACACACTAAAAAAAAAGAAAAAATCCCAGAGCCAGGCCACCAATTCCAGGCACCCCAACTCTGGACCAGGGCTCCAGTGGGGGGATCCAAAGCACAGTGAGGCAAGGCCTGCAGAGTGTCCTCACTGAGCCTATCTCAACACAGAGAGTTTCCATTGGAACTCTCAGGAATGAGCCAAACCTTACCTGTCAGACCAGGGTTTAGCTCAGGTCTGCAACACCACCTTATCGGACAGTAGGCTTATCTATCTACACACACACACACACACACACACACACACACACACACACTCCAGACTTTGTCTTCGTGGTATCATTTTAATCAATTAAAACTGAGAAGTTCACCTAGTCAGGGCATTTCCTTATCACATTTCACACTCACACACTCTGGGCTGGGTTACATTTGTAATTTCTTTTATATTGCTCACATTTATTCCTTACACTGAGTCACTAGATTTCAGTTGTTGGTCAGTTCCTCTCCAACTCCAAAGATGTGGAGATCCCTTACTTTAAACACACAATAGTGAACACACAAGAGTCAGCACAGTCTCTGTTTGCTCCTTGGTTCCTCTATGATCTGAGTCACTAGATTTCAACAGCTCCGTCATGGGACTTAAAATGAGATCATGTCTTAGGGTAGAGAAGAGATGGGTGAGAACTAGAAGGCCTTGGAGGAAGGGAAGGATGTGATCACAGCATGTTTACATTTAAAAATTGTCTCTGAATGATAAAAAATAAATAAGGAAAGAACTAAGAGAGAGCATACCCCACCTTTTCCCTACACCTATGTGGTACTTTAAAAATAAAGCTATTTATTTTTTTATTGAAAATAGACTTTCATCTTACAGTATATTCTTATAGATTCCCCTCCCTCAACTCCCCCTAGATTCTTCCAACCTCCTCATCCACCGACTCAAATCCAGACTTTTTCTTTCTTTCTCTCATTAGAAAACAAACAGGTAACTAAATAAGAAGAAAATAAAATAAAATAAATAAATCAGAATAATAAAATACAATAAAAAGGAACCAAAGAAAAAGCATAAACCCTTACACACACACACACACACACACACACACACACCACATACACAATAAGAAATCATAATTTGTAGCAAAAGATCTAAGGTGAGGGGGAGGTGCCTAGACAAAGCATTACGTGACAAAAAAAATGCAAAAATGCCATGGAGTATGTGTTGGCTCCATGCATCTACATACAATCTACATACAGTCTGCATGCCAGCGCATTCATGTGTGCTGTCATCATCTTGACAATATGTACAAAGCCACATTAATGGGATTCAGTGCGTTACTCCATGTCATCATTTCCCTTCCTTTAACACTGGCCTCTTCCAGATCCCGCCCCACCCCCTGCTAAATTTTGCCAACTCATGCATATTTTTTTTTTTGCTTCAAAGCCTCCCAATGATTATTCTTTCCATAAAAAAAATCAAATTAAAGTTTCATTTTGGATATTTGTCATGGTATCAGACTTAAACAATTAATGTCTTAATTGTTATTACTTTACCTATTACTGTCGATATTAGCAGAGTACGGTTCATCAGAACAATATGCATGCCATAAATTTTAATTAAAAATTTAAATACAACAGTAATAGTGTATTGGAAATGCATTCCTTGAATGGATTGGCTGTTTTTCTTCAATCAATTTATGTATTCAAAACTGAACACTCCTTCTTGCTTGGATGAACCAAGTTCACTATCGTTCTGTTTTCATTATTGTTTTGCTTTGACTCATAAATTTAAATCTAGGAAGCAGCCTTCACGTGACTAAGGTTAAGGTTGGCCAAGCCCTTCCCTGTGGCTGTACCACGTCGTTCTTTGAACTTCTTTGCTTTTCATTTCAAAGGTTTCATTACGGTCTATCATCACAATCTATTTTCAATTACCTATTAATGAGCAACTTGATTTACTCTCCCTTTGATGTCGTTGAAGTTAAAAGGACTGGAAAACATTGGGGATCCATCCTTAGATGCAGCTCCTTGCAGCCCAGATTTGGGCCACTATGATTTATCTTAGTTGCATCCCACAAGATATGGACCATCCTGGAACAGAGAGAGCAGGTTTGTTTTATAAAGAAAGGAAGAATCATGAAGAACACACCAGGTAGTTTCTAGTCCGTGCTCTTTCTGCTAACAGTGCATAGGGAAATTAAGACTCTGACATGGGTTCTCTAAACCCCCACAGACCCTTCAAACAAACTACATGAGACCTCAGGGCCCACGGACCCCATTTACAAAGCACTGTCCCAAAACAACCAAACCTGGCAGAGAGTAGCGTAGCTATGATCCTGAGGTTGTTTCCACAACCCAAGGTCAATTTTGAGAAGCTGTGCCTCTCAGGGGTATGAGCCCCTGATTTTCCAAAGCCATTTCTCTGAGTGCCTTGAGTCCCCAGAGGGAACACACTGTAGAGAAAATACAGCCACTGAGTGGAGTGTAGACCACAGGGTGAGATTTAAGAGCTGCATTTTAAGTTAATGAGTCTATGGGATAGGTTTGTATGCTAGATCATCATTTCTTATCTACACACAGAGAGTCATTATTGGGAAAATGAGTGTAGTATTTAAAATTTTCTGGAGACCAATCAGATATAAAGAGAAGTCTGGCTTTCTGAATACAAGTACCACAGTCCAGTTCTTAGGCCATAAAAGTCTAATGAGACTGTTTAACGTAATTGTCATGGTCCTGTAATAAAAATAGTTAACTATTATGCATTTAGTGTCATGTCATTTTCTTCTTGACTATTGACTTCCAAGAAATGGAATTTATTTATTCTTTCTGGGCATCAGTCAGAGTTTAGCATTAAGTATTCTGGTTCACTGAGCCATGGTCTACTGTTTCAGCCAGTCCCCCAGGCAAGCAAGCAGTATTTACCTTCTGGTGTAAATATGGTAAAATAGGATAAGAGGCCATAGAGTATAAAGGAGAAAGGATATTCAGTGTAGAGCTCATGAAAAGACTCTTGGATAGAAGCTAATCATAGAAACATCTTCAAGATCTGTGGAAACAAGGGAGCATCAGGTACAAAGCCCGTGGTGTAGGAGACAGCTGGCATGCTGCAGAAACAGGGGCATGACTTATAGCTGGCAACTGAGTACAGAAAGTTTGGGTGCTGGTACTGTGCAACATGCCTGGGTCAGGAGCTGCATTGCTCCTCTAGCTAAAGAGATCCAGCCTGGATTGACGTAAGAGTGTTTCCTGGATATGGATCGGATTCTAGGCTGTATGGAAGGAGCATGGTCTGGAAGGCTTGACTGCAGAGTCAGGAAGGAAACCTCCTGCCCTGGTCCAGGGCTATAGGAGAGCACCTGGGAAAGGAAATTGTAAGGTGGAACCAATAAGACAGGTTGATGGACAGAGAGCAAATTGCTTTGGATGGGATAAGGGCAGAGGAGAGAATGGGTTAGTAGTACAAGCAGGAGTTCAGTTTCAACTTGAAAGTTTGAAATATCTATTAGATATGAAAGGGGAGCGGATAAATAGGAAGCTGGAAATATGGATTCGTAGATCAAGACAGTGGTACTTACGCATCCTTTGTAAGGCTTTAAAAGGTTTAATTGTGTTAGTTCCCTAAGTACAGAAACAAATCTCGAGGACGCTTCGTCCTAACCTAAGATGCCCAGGGCTCTGGAGAGATGGGCTCAGTGATGAAGAGCACTGGCTGGGTTAGATGGCTCGCCATCGTCTGTGACTCCAGTTCCAGGGGATCTCATGACCTCTTCAGCGTTTCATGGTACCAGGCATGCACATGGTGTGAGCATACATGCAGGCAAAACACGCGCATGCATATAACAAAGTAATTAAAAATGAAACTGAATGAAAAAAATAACATTGCCCAGCCCCAGGTAGACAGACATTCTGTTGCCTACTCAACGAAGATGCCTTTCTTAAAACTGTTTCCTTTTTCACTTTTAAATTAAAAAAAAAAACACTAGTGTTTGTCCTCACGAAAAACATGAGTCCATGTATGTTGACATAATTCCAAGATGACCTGTAGGTTAGATTGTGAA
This sequence comes from Tokudaia tokunoshimensis, assembly GCA_036184795.1. Classification (NCBI taxonomy): domain Eukaryota; kingdom Metazoa; phylum Chordata; class Mammalia; order Rodentia; family Muridae; genus Tokudaia; species Tokudaia tokunoshimensis. Next base: position 75,039,277 of record BTHU01000009.1, read on the forward strand.
ATATTTTGAAAGTCGTCATCTTTATATAAGTATACCACTTGATCATTAGCTCGAGGATGCAGTGCATAAGACCCAGCTTGTATATCTGCTCTGTAAAAGCTAATCAGCCAATGGGGTAGGTAGCCTGGGTCTCCCCACATGTGCCTGCACTCACTTGTTGGCTATTATTTACTTCCCTGTGCTCATTATTATGGGGGTCATATTTTCCTAGTGAAATTTCCATCTGTTGTTTATGTGTGAGCAGTTACCCTTCACTTTATCGCTTTTGGGGACTGGATGGATACGATAGAGAGGACAGGTGGTCTAGTCATTCTGTCTTACTCAGGTGTATGTGGGGCAGGTTCTTTATCCATGGGGTATATTATAATGAATACAGATGGGAGTGTGTCTTTGCTAGTGGCTCTATCAGTGTGGAGAAGTGCCTTCACTCCTCCTTCCAGTGCTCTGGCTGTGAATAAGCTCCTGTTTTTCCGCTGAGAGCAAAGCTTGTTGGGAGACTTCAACAAACATTTACACGTGAGAACGAATGGCCTGTGGTGAAGCAGATGCTTCTGGGATGGATAAATCTAATTGATGAAGGATCATGGGAGACATTTGGTAGTCAAGGTCCCTTTATCTTCCAGGAAAAGGAAACAGTGTAATTCCTGTTCTGATTTTAGGTAAGGCTCAACACTCTCTATACAGTTGTATGCCTATGCATCATACATACATACATACATACATACGTACATACATACATGAAATAGATTTTCTGTAATACTCTTCTCATAAATTTAGTGTTCCACTACTTCATTTGAATTTTAGTTCTCTCTCTCTCTCTCTCTCTCTCTGTGTGTGTGTGTGTGTGTGTGTGTGTGTGTCTGTGTGTGTGTGTGTGTGTGTCTTTGTATGGCACAAGAGTTTTTAATATAATTTTGTCCAAAGTTATTTTCAGAGATGTATGTGAATAGGAATGAGAATGTAGAATAGGAAATCATGTTGACTCTGCCTTCAAATTCCCAAGAGATCTTTTACATGTTTGTTTATAACCAAGACTCAACTCTGTAGTACTAGTGATCTACACAAGAGACCCTAACACACACCTTCAAACTGTTTCTGCTCATTTCATTGTTACTGTTCCCCCTGAGACTTAGTCCTGGTCAGAACAGCTCAGGATGCCACTCTTAGATGAAGGAATGCTATTGGCAAAGATGTGATTTCTATGATTTGAATCTTAGGCATCTAAAGTTATAGATCACAGATAGACATCATAAAGTTATAGATCACAGATAGTATGATGTAGCACAAGGATTCAACATGCTGTGGTTAGTAAAAGAAAAAACGTTCAATTTGTAACTGCTCACCTTCAGGAACTTCTAGAAGTTTCTGGTATTTACCCTGGTCAACCCCAGAGCTCCTGAGTCTCCTTCAGTGGTCCTGGGCATCTGTTTGTCTAAGATGTCACTCATGTACAGTCCAGGCTAAGCATCAGGTGCTGGCATATGACTCCTAACAGATCAGCCTTCCTTGTCAGAGATGCTGCTCCTTTCTCTCTTGTGGGGATGCTATCTTTTGAGCCCTAACTTAGTGTCTACAAAGGTTTGTCAGAACTTACAGAGAGGAAACCTGATCAAGTGCCATTGAGATTATGCCACAGACTCATGTGTTTAAAATACTTAACGAATTAGAATGACAGTTGTGTCATTGTTACACACAAGAATAAAATTTAAATGTCTTTCAGGTTCACTGAAGTTTATCTACTCTATATCGTATCTTAATATTTTATTAGTAATCATATTAATTCAGTTGGCGAACATTAACTGAGTGATTTCTACATTTAAGACGTCAGGCTGGGTTCTGTGATTCATCGCCCATTATCTATTTTGATTCCCAATTCAAAAGAAGAATTGCTAAGTAGTATAGAAATGTGAAGTATTCATTCTCAGAAGAACTGTTTCTCAAACATTTCATTTTAATTCAGGCATATGCTTAGTAAAGTATTAGTGGTAGATAACATCTGCATACACCACTGTGGTCCAGAGTCCTAGTGTGTTACAGTTATACACAAGGATCAATTAGAACTCAGTATTCATTAGTGAGGATATCTGAGAACCCTTGCTATCATGTCTACTTTAACCATCTTGCTAAAGGCTGGATGCCAACTGAAACCAAACTTGGCATTGCAGGTTGACCTTCCCTCATCTCAACACACAGAAGTCCAAATATGAGTCAATCTGGGCAATATAGCTACCATAAGCTACCAGTTAAATATAAGCTACCAGTTCTGAACTTGCATGTACCCATTAAATCCCTGATGGCTATACACAAGGTTCTGTATTGAGGAATCAAGTTCTTTGCCTTGTGGAAGGGAGGCAAGTTGGAGTGATAATATCAGGTTACCACAAAGAGGCAAGTTTTATTCTCAGTTATATACTAAAGTCACTAAACACCTGGGAACAGATTTAACGGAGAAAGGGGCAGGTGGGGCTTCATCCAGTGATGAAAGTGGAAGAACTCAGAGGTGGTACATGGGCAGTATCTCACCCCAGTGTTGAGGGTCAGTCTCCTTCATGCCACTAGAGGGGATTTGTATTCGTTTAATTTTCAGAAAGCTCAGCCTTTTCAACAAGGAGGCTGCTTGTAAGCTCTATCTTTGTATCGTTCTAAGAGTCCATTCAGGGTCTTGGCAGAAGCAATTAGGTAGGCTTCCCTTTTTACATTCTTCACCCCATCATCCCTGATGCCTCTCCCCACCGCCAAGTCCCACCTCTTTATCAAATTTAGAGGGCAAAGAAGGGAAGCAGGTCTTGCCAGACTTTGGGCCAGCCTTTACGTGACAGGGAGGGAAGAAGGCCCTTAGTGTTTGTCTTAGTCAGGGCTTCTGTTCCTGCACAAACATCATGACCAAGAAGCAAGTTGGGGAGGAAAGGGTTTATTCAGCTTACACTTCCACACTGCTGTTCATCACCAAAGGAAGTCATGACTAGAACTCAGGCAGGTCAGGAAGCAGGAGCTGATGCAGAGGCCATGGAGGGATGTTTCTTACTGGATTCCTTCCCCTGGCTTGCTCAGCTTGCTTTCTTATAGAACCCAAGACTACCAGCCAAAAGATGGCACCACCCATAGCTGGATCTCATGGAGGCATTTCCCCAACTGAAGCTCCTTTCTCTGTGATAACTTCAGCCTGGGTCAAGTTGACCCACAAAACCAGTCAGTACAGTGTTGCTCTTTGCTATACAAAGCTGATTTGTTGTGCCCTAGGCTGTAGCAAAGAAGGACAGTACCTAAGGCCTGGGGATTGGGAGAGGGGGTGGGGGCTTAGGAGGACAGGGCAGAGTTTGAGAATCTGAAACTTGGTTACAAGGCAGAGCTTTCAGTTCTGGGACTGGCCAGAATTCAGGGTCGGTAAACACAGGAATTGACAGTCTTAGGATACAAGCTTATCCTTTGATGCGTTCAGTTAAAGCATTGCCGGGTCTTTCCACAACCTGTTGTATGGAACAGTTAAGCTCTTCACCTGGGTCAGAATCTCTTAGAGTGACAAGCAAAGCTAATGATGGTAACAGAGCAGTGTTAATGAGGAGAGTGAGACTTGGGTGTAAATTCGTTGCGAAGCTGTGTGTGTGGGAGCGGTGAGGAAGCAATAATGCCGATGCAAGAGAAATCGGGGTCCGCTTTGGAGCTCGTCGTCTCATTAATGAAAGAACTGGGGAACAGGCTTGAAACAAAGGACAATACTGTTAGAATTAAAAAAAAATGTAGGCAAGACATACAACCTCAGCAGCCTGGAGGAGGAGAGTGGAGGTGAGACGGAAAAAAACCTTGACATTTAAGCTGGCATCGACCTGCAGCCAGCCACACAGCAAGTAGGAAGGCTCTAGAGAAAGTGTAAACAGCCCAAAATGTTGGGAAGAGCACCCATGGTGTTAAAGAAAGAACTCTTAAAAGAGAGAACCAAGAAAAGGAAAAGCCATGGTTTTCTGAATAACTCAGAGAAGTGAGCAGATAAACACCCTTACATGGTGCTGTGGTCCTGTAAACTTCTGTCATGGGGGGTAGAAATTCTGAAAAAGAAAAAAGGCTAATTATTCTACCTAGGTCTTTGGCATGGTTTAAGGCTAGCCCACCTTGCCATGGTGGTCCATTAGCCAAAGCCAAACCTAATGAGGCCAGCTGAAACATTAGGTTTCCACCTATACCAAAATTTCTGTTCTCTTGACCAGGAGTCCTGCTCTAACCTCAAGAAGTTCTTAGTTTCAGTTCTCTGCATTCTGGAAGGAGGCTTACATCTCAAAACTGATAGATAGCCTGATGAAACTGAAATGAAAGAGATGCCCAGGTAGATTCTCTGATCTCAAGGAGTGGGTCATTTGGGTGGAGAATGAGCATTAATACATTTGACACTGTACTTGTTTGTCTATATCACTGAGATGCATTTTTGAAACGTGCTTTGGAAGTTCACATAAGAGCATGCACGGAGGGATAACAGTACTTATAAATGTGTAGCTTTGGGGCCAGCAAGATGGTTGAGAGGGTAAAGGTACTCCCAGCCCAAGCCTTTGGACCTGAGTTAAATTCCCCAAACCCACATATAAGTGGAAGGATAGAGCCAATTTCACAGTTGCCCCTGACATCGATGAACATGCATACACACACCTTCTAAAAATAAATAAAAATCTTAATACACAGATTTAAGTCACAGAAAAACAGCAAGCGACAACTAGGGTTTTGAAATCGCATTTTAAAGCTGAGTTTTGGCTACTGTGAAATACAAGTTCTGAGCACAGAGCTCCTATTTGTCATCTGAATGAGTTCAAAGCAACAAAATTTCAGCCTGTCAATGAATATTTGTGGAGTGGGAAAATAATTGTTATGCCTGCTTTAAGTTCGAGATGAGCACTACGGGATCTGTAGCTTTAAAATGCTGGGGAAACTGTAGAGTGACCCAACTCTCAAAGTTTGCAGATGTACCTGGTTCCTGGAGGAACACCGTCGCACACTCTACACACTTGCTGACCAGTACCGATGGCCGTATTTTCCTATCCCTGAGCCCTAAGATCTGTAAGCACACCAGGAAGTATTACAAGCACACAAGACTGAGCAGTGACTTAATGTGGTTCGAGTTCTTGTCAGTGAAGGCAAAGGCTTCATCAACTCATCTGCCATTCCATCAAATCAGTTCAATTAACCAGGGAGCCACACTGAGTCTCCATTTCTCACATGGCTATGCCCTGGATAGATTCCATACTTATTTCCCGTCCCTCATCCAAGATTCTCGCTAACTTCAGGTAACTCTTGTATCTCTGCAGGTATTGTTCTTTAGGGGCACCTACTGGCAGTCGGTCATTGAGAAAACATACTCCCTTCTAGAAGTGGCAATATTATTTAATTAGGAGCCTTTTGGAGACCTGTGAGGTCTAGACACTTTGGGCAGTTTACAGAAGAAGATATATGTGGCTAAGACATAAACTTCCACCAAAGAAAGGCCAAAGTCATTTCCCTACTATAGCAGGGAAGCCAGATAGCATCACTTGTATTTGCCAGACACCCAAAGGCAGACGCACAGTAGCTATTCCAGTGCATGCACACACGTGTACCTGTGAAGTACATGTGTATGTGCATGCGCGTGTGTGCATGTGTGTATGTATATGCATCTGTGTGTGCAGGCCTGTATGTGTGTGCAGGTGTGTGTGTGTGTGTGTGTATGTTTGGGAGAGGGGCCTTTGTGTGCCCTGATTAGAGGCTCAGAGCCCAGGGAGGCTGATACCACACAGTGTTCTTTGTGACTGCTAAAGAGTATGCATTTGGCTTTTTTTTCCCCAGTTCTAAATTGGACTCAAACACAAAAATTAGAGAAGCTGTCAGGCACTGAATCTTGGTCATTTGCATCTAGTTATTAATAGAACTTCTGAATGGTGCCTTGAGATAGCATTCTGATTTCCTGCAAGAATGAGTTTTAACAGACCAGCTTCCAAGGTCATTTATTATAGATAAGATTCTGTTTCCCTGGTCAGGTGGCTATAGACTGTGAGTCAATTTTCTGTTTTACTTCAAAATCTAGTTATTGTCCATTTATAGGTTTACTCTTTCAGCAGAGAGAAGGGGGCTTCTTTCCGGGGCTGAGGACCAGACCCAGAGTGTTGGGCTAGCCTTGCAAGCACTCTGCCAAGAAGCGCCTCCCACGTGGGAGCTGCATTTGAAGGCAACACAGCTCTGACTCTCACATATCCTTCATTAATGTTAGTTACAATTGTAACAAATAAAACATAAGTGTTTCAGAATAGATTGTGCACACATATCTTACATTAATGTTGGTTACAATTGTAACAAACAAAACATAGGTATTTTGGAATAGATTATGCACTTGCTGTTAGTGTCTCCCCTCTTGTGTTCTGTGTTAAGGTCCTGTCTATAGAAGTAGAAGGAATCTTAAAAGGAGAACATTTTGGAGATACGGGAACTAGCTGAGTCAGGGAAAACATCTATCACTGCCTGAGGTCTCTGTCTGCTTTCTGAGTCCAGCCTTAGTGGACACTTTGGAGTGAGTTTCTTGTGGGAAAGTGTTCATGATCTTGGTTCATAGCTATAAGTCAGTAAGCCCAAGAAGATGTACATGGTGGCTCAAGCTTTGTAAGGAGAAATAGAGTACACACTCAAAATTCCAGGGTTGTAAAATGCATATAAGAATTCCTGTAGCATAAACTCCTTTTAAAAATAACTTTTAAGACTATGCTTAGAGAAGAAGCACATTATTCAATTTCCATGACTCCTCCAGTGAGCATTGCTGGGACCTACCATGAACCCGGTGCCAGCAATGCCTCCCTTGGGATTCTTTACTCCTTATCTATAATGCCACAGAGAACACAGTATATCCTCGCTATGACAAATTGAGTGTAGCATATAATTTAAAAGGAATGACAACAGAGAGATATAAATGGTAAAGTATATTTCACATAAGGAAAAGGCACGTTTTATGTTCGTTTTATAAAATTGCTACAAAATCTGGTTATTTACTGAAGGTTTACTGTGCAACAAAGGGCAGAGTCACGTACCTTCAGAGTGGACAGTAATTACAAATTTGAAGGAATTTCAGAAAGCCTTGCAGATGAGGGACACACACACACCTACAGTGTACGGGAAGATACATCAGCAGGCAGTTTGGGGCTTGCCAGTATCTCAGGAAGCCAATGGGGAATTATCACAGTGTACTTGACAAGTACATTCCCCAGGTTCAAAGTTTCCCTGCATAGCATCTGTGCCAGTGCATGCTTACACACTCATTTTCCTGCATAGCTTCTGCTCAAGTGCATGCTTACACACTCATTTTCCTCTGTGAAGATGTTCTCCCATGGTTGCACTCTGCAGACAAGTGAGAAGGAATTGACAAGCAGTTTATATTATGTCAGTTACAGCAAATCACATCTCCCGTCTGACCCTATAATCACACCAAAGCTTCCGCAAACCCACAAGCTATGAAGTGTCTGGAGCTTATGAAGTTCCTGAGCCAGAGAGAGGAATACAGAATAGATAGCAGGATGCTTTCAGGATGACTTTCAGAATTGCCTGCCACCTATCCAAAAGTTCCCTGGTCCCACCCCTGATGCTCTGGAACCATTGCTCCTAACAGGTGACAGTTTGATTCTCTTGGGACACATTTAGCAATGTCTGGAAATAATTTTTGGCACAGAGGTATAAGTCAGGCAGTAGAGGCCAGGATAGTCCTCACCACCAAAATGTCAGTAGCATCAAGCATCTTAGACAGACGATCGACACTAGAGATCTTAGACATCTCTTAAGAAGCCTTGGAAACCAATAAATAGCATCTCTCCTCCAAAGTGTTTAAAGGAGACGTAGGTTATGTCCACATAAAACTGAAAATAACAACTAGAAAATCCTCCAAGCCTACTGTGTGATCCAGTCAGATGATACATTTGAACACATCCCTCATCTAATTGCCTAAAAATATGGAATTTATTCTCTCCAGATAACATGGGAGCAGTACTAGGAGGGCTGAGATGGGGAAGACTGACCACAAGAAAGTATTCTAGAAATACTTATGTGGCTGTAAGAAATGACTTACTGTCTGGTTCCCACTGGCTTCATAGGCAACACACGGTATACTAACAAATACATGTGTGCAGGAATCCTTTTGGAAAAAAAAAAACCAGTATGCAGACTAGCGGATGTCTCACTAGCTAAAGCATCTTTAGCACAAGCAAAAAGGACCAGAGTTCAGATCCCTAGAACCCAGGAAACACTGGGAGGGCATGGGGCTCAACTGCAAAATGGAGGCAGAGATTCTTTCAGAGCAACCTGGCTGGAAGAGACCATCCATGTTGGTGAGCTCTGTGACTGACTGAAAGACCATAAGTTAATGACTAAGGTCATATGACCTTTGTCATAAGCTAATGACGTGATTGAAGATGAGCCAAACGTCAACCTTGGGCCTCTATACCTACTCTTCTTCCACACCCCCACCCTGCACACACATGTGATCCACATAATGCAGCCACACATATACATGCACACACGCACATGCACACATATGCACATGCACACATGAAGAAAAGACAAACAAAACGCAGCACACATCATAACGTTAAATCTGAACGAACATTCCAGACCATTTAAACACCTGAAGGTAGCTACCATCACTTAGAGAATGAGTTATACTTGATTCCTAAAAACCACTGTGGGTGACCTGACTTTTGTGTACTGCTTTATTGATGTCTAAATAGACACAGAGATTGGACCATGTGAAATCTCATACAGTAGTTGGGGATACAGAGCTTAAACGATGCCTCTATCCCATGCCTCAGGGAGACCATTGAAGTGAGTGGACACTAGGCTGTGCTGGAAGGATGCCTGGATTTGGGGGTGGTGAAGAGGACCGCTGAGGACGAATGTGTGGGGAATTGTAAACCATCCCTAAATGATGAGACCCAAACACTGACCCTAGAAAACTTGGAGTTAGCCAGGCAAAGGAGCAGACTACACAGGAAGCAAGAATGCCAGGGGCAAAGTTCGTTCTCTTCCCTCCACAACAGTGCCACGGCACGTGGGCCTCTGCGCACAGCTCATGCACACATACTGAGCACCTCCACTCAGTACATTATTCACAGACTTAAAGCAGGACCACATGGAGGTAGGGTGGGGTCCAAATTCCAGGGTCCTTCTTCCAAGTTTTCAAATGCTGGTGTGTATTTGCTACGTGAGGGAGCCACCCGTGTGGATAGCATTAAAGGCACCGTGTGGCCTCATGCTCCCGATTTAACTTTACTAGAATTGGTACTTAACACAGCATCTCTGGACCTATTCCTCAGCATCAAGTAATGACATATGTGCATTCTACATTTTCATTGACCTCCCAGTGAACAAAAAGTCACAGTATATATATATGTATGTACACATATATATATATGTACACAGTATATATATATGTACACATTCACACACACATTGTGTGTGCATGCACATGTGTGCACTCATATGTACCACACACATGTGTAAGAGAGAGAGAGAGAGAGAGAGAGAGTGTGTGTGTGTGTGTGTGTGTGTGTATTCTGAGGAGCAGTGGGCCGGCCTCTTCCTGTAACACTTCCCCATGGAGAGAAGAAGGCAGGCTCTGGTAGTTTTTTCTATTTCTATGAAGCAGTAGAATCCTGCTCCAAGTAATCTTTAATTTCCAAAATAAAGTCCCTAAGCACACATGCATTTCCTTGATAAAAGAACAGCCTCCCAGAGATATTCGCAATAATTAAACCTACATAATTAACCCTTTCAAAATTCCCAGGGGAACCAACACTGAGAGCAGTCACCTGGGATAAAAGTTAAACTCCTTTTCTATCTCCAATATTGCTGGTCCATGGACTTGATGTCAGGAAGGAAGGCTTTCTGCAGACAGAGAGACTGGGCTCGCTGTCTCGCCTGGCTGTGCTTGGTTGACTCCATGGATCTCACAGTGCACTGGGACAGGAGAACACAGTGTTGCTGAGGACGACGCCAGCAGCCGATGGACTTGCTGAGGCATCCTCGTTTGGATAGAACTGATGCCTGTGTGCCCTTCTTTGTTTTGTCTCAAGCACTAACCTTAGCTCAATGGTGCGCATGCCATTCAAGGAGATTTCGAACGGCGCTCTGTGAGGAATGACAAACCACAGGGCGTCACCTGTAAGTGGTGGTACGCACACAGTTGTCAAATATAGCAAAGTGCAGTTAACTGTTCCTAGTGGTCTCCAGCTCAGGGTGTCTGCTCTGGACATGTACTTAAACCTCAGTATTGACCCAGACATTGACTTGCTAAGGCTGCTATAGGAGCTAGCACTAACTGGCTGGGTTAAAAATAGGTATTTTCTGTCTGTGAGTGTGACCTTATCTGTAAAATGGAATTTTTGAAGATAGAAGCAGGAGTCTGGAGATGAGACCACTGTGAAGAACTCACGTGGACCCTAAGTCCAACGATGAGACTCCTCCTGAGACACAGAAAAAGGAAGCAAAGTGCTTGGAGGAGACGGCCATGCAAAGACACTGACGCAATGCAGCCTCCCTCTGGAAAGGCTGGCTGTTGCCAGATTCTAGCTGGAGGTGAAGAAATGTTCTTCTCTGCACATCAGGGGCACACAGATCTACCTGTATCTTGATCTCTGACTCAAAGCTCCCAGAAGGGTGAAAAGAAATCTTTGTCTGACTTTGAAACAGTAACATGCTCAAGTCATTTGATGGAACAGGAAACCAATGCAGAGGGAAGGGGAGAGTTCCATGTGCCGTATCCCCGGATGGAAGAATTCTGTGTGCAGTGTCCCCGGATGGAAGAAGTTCAGGTTGCAATGTCCCATGATGGAAGAAGTTCCATGTGCAATGTCCCCGGATGGAAGAAGTTCAGGGTGCAGGGGCCAAGCATCTCGGGGTCTGCTCAGATGCCAGCAGGAACCCTACCTGCAAGCCCCTCAGTCCTCTCTACCTCGGCTCTAGCCAGTTCATCTGAGCAGAACGGTTTGCTGCTGATCCTGCAAACAGCTTCCCAGATGACGAAGACATTTTCCTTTGGGCCTCGTTCAGTATTTATTCTCACCCACTTGGTATTTAGGAAAATACTTACCTCAGCTTGACCTTAGCAACTTGCCAGTAAACAGTTGTTTTTCTAAACTTGGCTTTACTAACAGAATTATGTCAGGCCAATCAAATATCATTGAACCTTCTTCAGATTTGCAAATGTATTAACTGCCCAGATCTTCTTTCAAACATCCTTATAAAATGTCTAATGATTTTGAGTTTAATATAGTAGGGGCTGTTCATACTGGATTGCAGAATGTGTATTGAAAATACTCCTCTAATATGAAGAAACCACCCCCCCATTCACATTTGCCTAATAAGGAAATTCAGTTGCAGCGTTGGTTGTAATGTTACCGACCATGATTGTTAAATAATAATAACTAAGTTATTTGTAGACCAAGGTGCCAACTTTTGCATGATCCTTACAAGCAATTATTTTCCTTACTGTTCTCGGACCAAGCGTGTTGAAATACACGTGAGAGAATCTCCGGGCAGTGTGCAGCACACACTTAGTGTCCGTGCTTTAGAAGATAACACCACTAGATAACACCACTAGTCATTCTTAACCAACCTCAAGAACAGCCAGGAGAATAAAGATGTAAGGCTGGTGGTGCGCTTTGAGCCAGTTACTCTCGACTTCTGTGAATGGCAGCGTCGCCACTCCTTGCTTGAGCTCCACAGCGAATGAGACAGATAGACACTTGGAGATTTCAAAAGCTGACTGTGTAGACGAGAAAGCTAAAACACCACGCACTTGCTTGGCTTTGGAACAATTGAACTACAGATACCCAGTGCCTAGTGTTTTTCTGCTTTTTTAATCTTCTATGCAATCTCTCCCATTCATCATGTCTTCCTCCTCTGCAGCAAGCAAAATCCCACCACAATAAAGAAATTGCCAAAGGACTGCCCAGTGCCTTTTCTTTCCCTAGAATCTCGCAGTGTTAAATATTGCTTGTAATAAGTGGGCTATCAGCTGGGCTCAGATCTCATATGTAGCCATTTTGATTGAGAGGGATTAGCAGGAGTAAACCTTGATCTATTCTTTGTCCTCTGTGAGCTCAGTTTTTGCTTCTGTTATATGTACTTGGCCTCTCCTTTATTCTTTCTCTTTATGTCTCTGTCAAAGTAGTTTATATAATTGGTTTTTTTTTACTGTACCACAAAAACACACACAAAAAACTTTCAATCCCATCAAGTATAAATCCAATAAGTTTTAATTTTATGCACATATCATAGGTCTGCAGTATATGAGCTGGTAGATTAATAATGCTGGCAGTGGCATTTAGAATGTCCACCGTGGTTAATTCACAGAGAAGCACTCAATATTATGTGGCCCAAGACATTTTTACAGTTCATAGGAACACAATTTTCACAAGCTAGGGAACTGGGAGAAATATCTAAAACGTAAGCCAACTGTTATTAAAATAATTTTTCAATATCTTTGGGTTCTAATATTCTTTCCCTCAAATTCCATGTATCACTAAAATATGAAAGATGCCAAGTGTCTTTCTCATGAAAAAACAAAACCCACAAAATATGTCAGTGGTCAGAAGCTACACAGTAAGCTTGATGTGAACTTCAAGTTTTGTAAACTTGTACGAGTAAAAAGCAATCAAAATAAGAGTAAATGGCGTGATGTTCTTTCTGCCTTTTGTTTTAAGCAAAGGCAATTGTTCTAATTAGCTTGGCTGTCAGCCTGGCACAGCCCCAAGTCATTTGAGGGGATCTCAGTTGAGGAATTGCCCTGATCAGATATGGCTGTGAAGGATTGATGATGGATGATTGATATGGCAGGGCACCGCCCACTTTGGGCGGCAACATCCCTAGGAAAATGGGCCTGGGTTATATTAGAAAACCAGGAGACACGCCAAGATACTTAATATGGTTTGTGGCTATTGTGAAGGGTATTATTTCTCTTACTTCTTTCTCAGCCTGCTTATCCTTTGAGTATAGGAAGGCTTCTGACTTGCTTGAGTTGATTTTATATCCGGCCACTTTGCTGAAGTCGTTTATCAGCTGTAGGAGTTCTCTGGTGGAGTTCTTTGGGTCGCTTAAGTATACTATCATATCGTCTGCAAATAGTGATAGTTTGACTTCTTCCTTTCCAATTTGTATCCCTTTGACCTCTTTTTGTTGTCTAATTGCTCTAGCTAGAACTTCAAGTACTATATTGAAAAGATATGGAGAGAGAGGGCAGCCTTGTCTAGTCCCTGATTTTAGTGGGATTGCTTCAAGTTTCTCTCCATTTAGATTGATGCTGGCTACCGGTTTGCTGTAAATTGCTTTTACTATGTTTAGATATGGGCATTGAATTCCTGATCTTTCCAAGACCTTTAGCATGAAAGGATGCTGAATTTTGTCAAATGCTTTCTCAGCATCTAATGAGATGACCATGTGGTTTTTTTCTTTGAGATTGTTTATGTAGTGGATTACATTGATGGATTTCCTTATATTGAACCATCCCTGCATCCCTGGGATGAAGCCTACTTGATCGTGGTGAATGATCATTTTGATGTGTTCTTGGATTCGGTTGGCAAGAATTTTATTGAGTATTTTTGCATCGATATTCATAAGAGAGATTGGCCTGAGATTCTCTTTCTTTGTCGGATCTTTGTGTGCTTTTGGTATTAGTGTAATTGTGGCTTCATAGAACGAGTTGGGTAGTGTTCCTTCTGTTTCTATTTTGTGGAACAGTTTGAAGAGTATTGGTGTTAGGTCTTCTTTGAAGGTCTGATAGAATTCTGCAGTAAAACCATCTGGACCTGTGCTTTTTTTGGTTGGAAGACTTCCAATGACAACTTTTATTTCTTCAGGGGTTATAGGACGGTTTAGATGGTCTATTTGATCCTGATTTAATTTTGGTACTTGGTATCTGTCAAGGAAATTGTCCATTTCCTCAAGATTTTCTAGTTGTGTTGAATACAGGTTTTTGTAGTAGGATCTGATGATTTTTTGAATTTCCTCAGTTTCTGTTGTTATCTCTCCCTTTTCGTTTCTGATTTTATTAATTTGGATACTATCTCTGTGCTCTCTGGTTAGTCTGGCTAAGGGCTTATCTATCTTGTTGATTTTCTCAAAGAACCAACTCCTCGTTTTGTTGATTCTTTGTATGGTTTTATTTGTTTCTACTTGATTGATTTCAGCCCTGACTTTGATGATTTCCTGCCTTCTACTCCTCTTTGGTGTATTTGCTTCTTTTTGTTTCAGGGCTTTCAGGTGTGCCATTAAGCTGTTAGTGTATGCTGTCTCCCGTTTCTTTTTGGCGGCACTCAGGGCTATGAATTTTCCTCTTAGCACTGCTTTCTTTGTGTCCCATAAATTAGGGTATGTTGTGCCTTCATTTTCATTAACTTTCAAAAAGTCTTTGATTTCTTTCTTTATTTCCACCTTGACCAAGTTATCATTGAGTAGAGCATTGTTCAGCCACCATGTGTATGTGGGTTTTCTTTTGTTTTTGTTGCCATTGAAGACCACCCTTATTCCATAGTGATCTGATAGGAGGCATGGGATTATTTCTATCTTCTTATATCTGTTGAGGTCTGATTTGTGACCAATTATATGGTCAATTTTGGAGAAGGTATCTTGGTGTGACTCTAACCAAACAAGTGAAAGATCTGTATGACAAGAACTTCAAGTCTCTGAAGAGAGAAATTGAAGAAGACCTCAGAAGATGGAAAAATCTGCCATGCTCATGGATTGGCAGGATTAATATAGTAAAAATGAGCATCTTACCAAAAGTAATACACAGATTCAATGCAATCCCCATCAAAATCCCAACTCAATTCTTCATAGAGTTAGAAAGAGCAATTCAAAAATTCATCTGGAATAACAGAAAACCCAGAATAGCTAAAACTATTCTCAAGAGTAAAAGAACCTCTGGGGGAATCAGTATCCTGGACCTCAAGCTGTACTACAGAGCAATAGTGTTAAAAACTGCATGGTATTGGTACAGTGACAGACATGTAGATCAATGGAACAGAATTGAAGACCCAGAAATGAATCCACACTCCTATGGTCACTTGATCTTTGACAAAGGAGCTAAAACCATCCAGTGGAAAAAAGATAGCCTTTTCAACAAATGGTGCTGGCTCAGCTGGAGGTCAACATGCAGAAGAATGCAAATTGACCCATCCTTATCTCCTTGCACTAAGCTCAATTCTAAGTGGATCAAAGATCTCTACATAAAACCAGACACACTGAAACTAATAGAAGGGAAACTAGGGAAGAACCTTGAACATATCGGCACAGGGGAGAATTTCCTGAACAGAACTCCAATAGCTTATGCTCTAAGATCAAGAATAGACAAATGGGGCCTCATTAAATTACAAAGTTTTTGCAAGGCAAAAGACACTGTCAAAAAGACAAAGCAGCAACCAACTAACTGGGAAATGATCTTTACCAACCTTACATCCGACAGAGGGCTAATATCCAATATATACAAAGAACTCAAGAAGTTAAACTCCAGAGAGGCAAGTAACCCTATTAAAAAATGGGGTACAGAGCTACACAAAGAGTTCTCACCTGAAGAATATCTAATGGCTGAGAAGCACCTAAAGAGATGTTCATCATCCTTAGTCATTAGGGAAATGCAAATCAAAACAACCCTGAGATTCCATCTCACACCAGTCAGGATGGCTAAGATCAAAAACACAGGAGACAGCAGTTGTTGGCGAGGATGTGGAGAAAGAGGAACACTCCTCCACTGCTGGTGGGATTGCAAGCTGGTACAACCACTCTGGAAAGCAGTCTGGTGGTTCCTCAGAAAACTGGGCATGACACTCCCGGAGGATCCGGCTATACCACTCCTGGGCATATACCCAGAGGCTTTACCTGCATGCAATAAGGACACATGCTCCACTATGTTCATAGCAGCCTTATAATAGCTAGAAGCTGGAAAGAACCCAGATGTCCCTCAATGGAGGAATGGATTCAGAAGATGTGGTATATCTACACAATGGAATACTACTCTGCAATTAAAAACAATGAATTCACGAAATTCCTAGGCAAATGGTCAGATCTTGAAAATATCATCCTTAGTGAGGTAACCCAATCACAAAAGAACACACATGGTATGCAGTCACTGATAAGGGGATATTGACCCAGAATCTCGGAGTACCCTAGACACAATCCGCATATCAATAGATTTCTAAGAAGATGGAAGGAGAGACCCCTGGTCCTGGAAAGACTGGATGTAGGGGAACGCCAGGACAGAGTAATGAGAGGGAGTTGAATGGAGAAAAGAGGGAGGGAAGGGGGCTTATGGGACTTTCGGGGAGGGAGGAAACGGGAAAGGGGAAATGATTTGGAATGTAAATTAAAAAAAAATAAAAAAAAAATTAAAAAAAAAAGAAAACCAGGAGAATATGAGAAAGTGAAAGATCAGTAAGCTGCCTTTTCCTGTGAATTCTACTTCAAGCTGCTGACTTGAGTTCATACCTTGACTTCCCTCAGTGATGGATAGAGACCTAGCAGCATCAGATAAAATAAATTATTTCCTCCCAGAGTTATCACAGAAACAGCAGCAGCGGCGGCGGCAGCAGCAGCAACAACAACAAAACAATAACAACAAAAACCCAAACTCAAGCAGAGCTGTTGCTTTGGTTAGGAGAAGCTACACCCAACAACCCCTCATACCGCATAGGGGGGATTATCCCTTAAACATGGAGACAGGGATTTCTGAAGGTCTGGGGCAGATTTGGGTCTAACAGCCTGTAATTTAGGATTCATCTTGTTCTGGGAAAAGAGAGCAAGTAACCATCCAACCAGCCCCTCCCCTGTCCCACCCCTTCCACCTACACTACAACACCCATCAACTGAGACTGGCCTCTGTTCCACAGGAAACCTTTCGCAAGCCAGTTTTGCAGAGTGAAAAATTATGTACTGGGAACAAGTTACAGAACACCACATAAGACTCACGGAAACGGACAGCACCTAGTATGAACAGAAGCTGGAGACATTAGTTAGCTTGTTGGTAGGTACCAACATAGAAAGCAACTGTTTGACTTTAAGACAGCGAAAACTTAAGTGAATTTAAAACAGAAAACTTCCTGCATTTGAGTACCAACATCAAGAATTCTTCCACATGTACTTAAATTGGTTAAGAGAAAGATGAAATACTATATCTTTCTTATACATCTTTATCTCTCTCTAAACAAGGCATGGAGGAATAGACTCACAGGAAGCATGCATATGTTAAGTCAGAATAAGGCAGTGCATTAGGACAATGGCAGCCTAACAGCACACTCAGCCAATGTAAGCATAAATTTCCTCTGTCATCTTATTATTTTAATGTTTAGAAGTTTATACGTGTATGTAGTGTTTGGATCAAATCTATTCCCATTCTTTCCCCCCTTACATATCTTCCCCACCATTTATCCTTTCCAATGTTAGGTGTTCCTTATAACCCTCTGAGTCCACTTAATGTTGCCTGTGTGCACACAGGTCCAGGACCATCTAGTAGAGCAGGAGTAGCTTCTCAAGGCTCTAATCCCTGAAGAAAACTCTCCAAGCAACCGCCACTTACCAATAGCTCCTCAGCTAGGAGTGAGACTTCCTGACCACCATTGCACACCCATGCTGAAATTCTTCTCACTTGATCTTACATAGGTCTTGTGTATCCTTTCACACTCACTGTGCGTTCATGTGTGCAATGGCCATGACAGATTCAGCAAATACCATTTTGCTGCAGACGTTCACTACCTCTGAGTGTTACAACAGTGTCCCTTTACACAAGTACCTGAGCCTTGGAGAGAGGGTTGTGATCTAGGTGTCTCATTTACAGTTGAGCATCCCTAATCTCTTATTCTTTGCACAGTGGCCAATTGTGGGTTTCTATATTAATCTCCACCTACTACAAAAAGAATCCTCTCTGGTGAAGATTGAGAGATGCACTAACTCATTAGCATAAAGATTAAAAACTTAAAAGGACCTTTTATCTATGTCTATTCAGCAGAAGGATAGTATTTGGTTCTTATCTAGGACCTAGGACCTTACCAGTCATGGGATTTTGACCTAGTGGGTGGTACCCGACATGAGTTTCATCTTATCACACTGGCTTTAAACAAGATAAGAAGAGGCCAGGCTCCCATAACATCCATGCCACTATCGTACCAGTGGGGATATGTCATCAGGCCACTAGTTATTTTAGCTCACAGAGTCTGTTTCTACAATCCAAGTGATTCCATCTGTTCTGATTTTTATTGGTATTAGCTACATCTCTCTAAAATTAAAATGTTTGGTGGTAAAGACTCATTAATACAGAGAAATTACTACATAAATACAAGCAGGTAGCAAAAACAATAGAGTGGTCCCTTGAGTCATAGTTCTCAAGAAGGGCTGCATGTTCTCTCTGCTCAAGCAAGTTTGGAGAAGCCTGGATTAAGCTTATTTAGCCAAGTAGCTGCACTTATGGGCTTCTATTAGACTATGCAGGACATTAACTTTTCTAGTTTGAAGTAAACTTGCTGATACTAAATCATGCGTCAGTGCCTTGAATATCAAGTACAGTAGTTTGTACAGTCAGGCTACATGAACCCGTGTTAGCAACATCTTATGGAAAGTTCTGTTCCCAAGACCTTTCACGGAGATGGGTGACTGTAGCAGAACATGAAAGCATGAGGTCAAAGCACCCTTCCTCCCTACATTGTTTGCCCTTAGTCCATTTCCAGTTGTTCATTAATTGACCAGTAGACATCATGTTGTTAGATTGTATCTGGTCTTGAATTTATAACAATGTCAGAAAGGTAAGTCCAACAGACCAGTCACAGGATGGACCTGTGATGAGTATCTGTGGGATACCCGACGGAATAAAAGATGGTGGACAACACTCCCGGCATTTGGAAGGTCTGACCTGTGAAGGAGCTTCAGGAAAGGACTGAGCAGGTTACAGTACAGAGAAAAGTTCCTGCTCATGAGAGTTGCAGGAAGCAAGATGCAACCTGATATGTGTCATTTAGCTTCTCTGAACTGCATTTGTCTTACACATAAATTAGAAATTTATGTCTCCTTTCTGTATACCTAGGATAGTGCAAAACAGAAGTACCAATAACATATGTGAACGTTCTTGAAAAAGTGGTACTGCTGTGTAACACAAACTATGGACGAGTAGTGTATTCCTCTCTTGGTAGCCTTAATTGAAATTTGTTGTTCTGTTTTGTTTTGCTTTGTTTTGTTTTTCCATTTTGGCAATGGTGCAAATCAATTTGCTAAACCAAGAATGAAAGAATGTGCTTTTATAATCTATCATTGGGCTACTTGGTACACTCAGCACAGTATCCCAGTGCACTGAGGTCAGAGGGTAAACCAGACACCATTCCTGAAACCAAACTTTCATGGAAATACTAGTTCATGTGGTCTCAGACAGACTTTTGTTTTTATGAAATTTTTGCCTTGGGAAAAGGCTTGGATAGCTGATAGATATCAATTCTAACCTCAAAGAAACCCTTCTCCTGAATCTACAATCAGCTAAGTTTGAATATTCTCATTTCTGCTAAAATTAGGCGACGGGTTGAGATAATCATTTTGAGGGCCATCATACTTAATATTTAATCAAATTAGTTGAATCCTGTTCAAACGTGTATCAGCTGGCTTGCATCATCTTCAATATTTCTAAAAATCAGTTCACTTCTGATTCAGAAAACTTCTGCAGCCAGCCTCTTTTGAATTAGCTGCCATTTTTATTTTTAGAATCACTCTCGTGCTCCTTAAACGTGCATAACCTAACCACCTTCTGCTGCATTTCCACTCACTTCCTCACAGGCCTTGACACTCAACAGTGAGATAACTCCTCAGACCTAATTCAGTGGCTTCTCTGGAAAGAGAAGGTGCCAAAAATAGAATTTAATTTATATTGCCAACAGATGAAAAAGGGTTATTTACTGGGGGTAAAAAACCATTGTGGAAGCAAGCATACCACACACAGTAACGTTAAAAGATTCCACCTTGTTTAATAGTATTTCTTTTTCAAAATACTACTTACTCTTTGCACCATGTCCTCAAGACAACTGCTTATCAGTTCAGGCATGTGAAATAGATTCTTGTGTATGCTGTAAGTTGGTACTTGTTTTTGGAAAATCACACATATTAGATAAACCAAGAGAAACTGTAACCTGTCTTCTAGAATGTATCTCAAGCTCTCCTCGCACTGGCCATTGTATTCCCACCTCCCAATGATCGCTCCTAAATCTGCCCACCTCCTCTTTTCTCTTTCTTTTTTTTTTTTTTTTTTAAATTCATTTATTTTATGTGAGTACATTGTCTTTCTCTTCAGAAGCACCCTAACAGGGTGTCGGGCCCCATTACAGAGGGTTCCGAGCCACCATGTGGTTGCCGAGAATTGAACTGAGGACTGCTGGAAGAACAGTCAGTGTTCTTAAACACTGAGCCATCTCTCCAGCCCCGGTTTTGTTTTTTGAGCCAGGGTTTTTCTGTGTATCCCAGGCTGTCCTGGACTTGCCTTGCAGAGCAGGCTGGCTTGAACCCACAGAGTTCTTTCTGCCTCTCTGCCTCGGGGTGCTCCAATTAAAGGCGTGCACAACCACGAGTGGCTCTATAGGTAGTTCTTTTTTTTTTTTAATTTAATTTTATTTTATTTTTTTAATTTACATTCCAAATCACTTCCCCTTTCCCGTTTCCTCCCTCCCCGAAAGTCCCATAAGCCCCCTTCCCTCCCTCTTTTCTCCGTTCAACCCCCTCTCATTACTCTGTCCTGGCGTTCCCCTACATCCAGTCTTTCCAGGACCAGGGGTCTCTCCTTCCATCTTTTTAGAAATCTATTGATATGCTGATTGTGTCTAGGGTATTCTGAGATTCTGGGTCAATATCCCCTTATCAGTGACTTCATACCATGTGTGATCTTTTGTGATTGGGTTACCTCACTAAGGATGATATTTTCAAGTTCTGACCATTTGCCTAGGAATTTCGTGAATTCATTGTTTTTAATTGCAGAGTAGTATTCCATTGTGTAAATATACCACATCTTCTGAATCCATTCCTCCGTTGAGGGACATCTGGGTTCTTTCCAGCTTCTGGCTATTATAAATAAGGCTGCTATGAATATACTGGAGCATGTGTCCTTATTGCATGCAGGTAAAGTCTCTGGGTATATGCCCAGGAGTGGTATAGCCGGATCCTCCGGAAGTGTCATGCCCAATTTTCTGAGGAGCCGCCAGACTGCTTTCCAGAGTGGTTGTACCAGCCTGCAATTCCACCAGCAGTGGAGGAGTGTTCCTCTTTCTCCACATCCTCGCCAACAACTGCTGTCTCCTGTGTTTTTGATCTTAGCCATCCTGACTGGTGTGAGATGGAATCTCAGGGTTGTTTTGATTTGCATTTCCCTAATGACTAAGGATGATGAACATCTCTTTAGGTGCTTCTCAGCCATTAGATATTCTTCAGGTGAGAACTCTTTGTGGAGCTCTGTACCCCATTTTTTAATAGGGTTACTTGCCTCTCTGGAGTTTAACTTCTTGAGTTCTTTGTATATATTGGATATTAGCCCTCTGTCGGATGTAAGGTTGGTAAAGATCATTTCCCAGTTAGTTGGTTGCCGCTTTGTCTTTTTGACGGTGTCTTTTGCCTTGCAAAAACTTTGTAATTTAATGAGGTCCCATTTGTCTATTCTTGATCTTAGAGTATAAGCTATTGGAGTTCTGTTCAGGAAATTCTCCCCTGTGCCGATATGTTCAAGGTTCTTCCCTAGTTTCCCTTCTATTAGTTTCAGTGTGTCTGGTTTTATGTGGAGATCTTTGATCCACTTAGAATTGAGCTTAGTGCAAGGAGATAAGGATGGGTCAATTTGCATTCTTCTGCATGTTGACCTCCAGCTGAGCCAGCACCATTTGTTGAAAAGGCTATCTTTTTTCCACTGGATGGTTTTAGCTCCTTTGTCAAAGATCAAGTGACCATAGGAGTGTGGATTCATTTCTGGGTCTTCAATTCTGTTCCATTGATCTACATGTCTGTTACTGTACCAATACCATGCAGTTTTTAACACTATTGCTCTGTAGTACAGCTTGAGGTCCGGGATACTGATTCCCCCAGAGGTTCTTTTACTCTTGAGAATAGTTTTAGCTATTCTGGGTTTTCTGTTATTCCAGATGAATTTTTGAATTGCTCTTTCTAACTCTATGAAGAATTGAGTTGGGATTTTGATGGGGATTGCATTGAATCTGTGTATTACTTTTGGTAAGATGCTCATTTTTACTATATTAATCCTGCCAATCCATGAGCATGGCAGATTTTTCCATCTTCCGAGGTCTTCTTCAATTTCTTTCTTCAGAGACTTGAAGTTCTTGTCATACAGATCTTTCACTTGTTTGGTTAGCGTCACGCCAAGATACTTAATATGGTTTGTGGCTATCGTAAAGGGTATTATTTCTCTTACTTCTTTCTCAGCCTGCTTATCCTTTGAGTATAGGAAGGCTTCTGACTTGCTTGAGTTGATTTTATATCCGGCCACTTTGCTGAAGTCGTTTATCAGCTGTAGGAGTTCTCTGGTGGAGTTCTTTGGGTCGCTTATGTATACTATCATATCGTCTGCAAATAGTGATAGTTTGACTTCTTCCTTTCCAATTTGTATCCCTTTGACCTCTTTTTGTTGTCTAATTGCTCTAGCTAGAACTTCAAGTACTATATTGAAAAGATATGGAGAGAGAGGGCAGCCTTGTCTAGTCCCTGATTTTAGTGGGATTGCTTCAAGTTTCTCTCCGTTTAGATTGATGCTGGCTACTGGTTTGCTGTAAATTGCTTTTACTATGTTTAGATATGGGCCTTGAATTCCTGATCTTTCCAAGACCTTTAGCATGAAAGGATGCTGAATTTTGTCAAATGCTTTCTCAGCATCTAATGAGATGACCATGTGGTTTTTTTCTTTGAGATTGTTTATGTAGTGGATTACATTGATGGATTTCCTTATATTGAACCATCCCTGCATCCCTGGGATGAAGCCTACTTGATCGTGGTGAATGATCGTTTTGATGTGTTCTTGGATTCGGTTGGCAAGAATTTTATTGAGTATTTTTGCATCGATATTCATAAGAGAGATTGGCCTGAGATTCTCTTTCTTTGTCGGATCTTTGTGTGCTTTTGGTATTAGTGTAATTGTGGCTTCATAGAACGAGTTGGGTAGTGTTCCTTCTGTTTCTATTTTGTGGAACAGTTTGAAGAGTATTGGTGTTAGGTCTTCTTTGAAGGTCTGATAGAATTCTGCACTAAAACCATCTGGACCTGTGCTTTTTTTGGTTGGAAGACTTCCAATGACAACTTCTATTTCTTCAGGGGTTATAGGACGGTTTAGATGGTCTATTTGATCCTGATTTAATTTTGGTACTTGGTATTTGTCAAGGAAATTGTCCATTTCCTCAAGATTTTCTAGTTGTGTTGAATACAGGTTTTTGTAGTAGGATCTGATGATTTTTTGAATTTCCTCAGTTTCTGTTGTTATCTCTCCCTTTTCGTTTCTGATTTTATTAATTTGGATACTATCTCTGTGCCCTCTGGTTAGTCTGGCTAAGGGCTTATCTATCTTGTTGATTTTCTCAAAGAACCAACTCCTCGTTTTGTTGATTCTTTGTATGGTTTTATTTGTTTCTACTTGATTGATTTCAGCCCTGAGTTTGATGATTTCCTGCCTTCTACTCCTCTTTGGTGTATTTGCTTCTTTTTGTTCCAGGGCTTTCAGGTGTGCCATTAAGCTGTTAGTGTATGCTGTCTCCCGTTTCTTTTTGGTGGCACTCAGGGCTATGAATTTTCCTCTTAGCACTGCTTTCATTGTGTCCCATAAGTTAGGGTATGTTGTGCCTTCATTTTCATTAACTTTCAAAAAGTCTTTGATTTCTTTCTTTATTTCCACCTTGACCAAGTTATCATTGAGTAGAGCATTGTTCAGCCTCCATGTGTACGTGGGTTTTCTTTTGTTTTTGTTGCCATTGAAGACCACCCTTATTCCATAGTGATCTGATAGGAGGCATGGGATTATTTCTATCTTCTTGTATCTGTTGAGGTCTGATTTGTGACCAATTATATGGTCAATTTTGGAGAAGGTACCATGAGGAGCTGAGAAGAAGGTGTATTCTTTAGCTCTAGGATGAAATGTTCTATATATATCAGTTAGTTCCATTTGGTCCAAGGCTTCAATTAGATTCACTGTGTCCCTGTTTAGTTTCTGCTTTCCTGAACGATCCATTTCAGAGAGCGGGGTGTTGAAGTCACCCACTATTATTGTGTGCGGTGCGATGTGTGCTTTGAGTTTTAGTAAAGTTTCTTTTACGAATGAGGGTGCCCTTGCATTTGGAGCATAGATATTCAGGATTGAGAGTTCTTGATGGTGGATTTTTCCCTTGATCAGTATGTAGTGTCCTTCTGTGTCTTTTTTGATGACTTTGGGTTGAAAATCAATTTTATCCGATATTAGGATGGCTACTCCACCTCGTTTCTTGGGGCCATTTGCTTGTAAAATTGTTTTCCAGCCTTTTACTCTGAGGTAGTGTTTGTCTTTGACACTGAGGTGCGTTTCCTGCATGCAGCAAAATGCTGGGTCCTGTTTACGTATCCAGTCTGCTAGTCTATGTCTTTTAATTGGGGAATTGAGACCATTGATATTAAGAGAGATTAAGGCATAGTGATTATTGCCGTCTGCCATTCTTGACGCTATCTTTATGTTTGAGTGGTTATCTACTTTTGGGTTTGATTCAAGAAGGTTATTATCTCATTTTTTCCAGGGTGTTGTTTCTCTCCCTGTATTGGAGGTTTCCACCTATTATCCGTTGCAGGGCTGGATTTGTGGAAAGATATTGTGAAAATTTGGTTTTATCATGGAATATCTTGGTCTCTCCATCTATGGTGATTGAGAGTTTTGCTGGGTATAGTAGTCTAGGCTGGCATTTGTGCTGTCTTAGTGTCTGCATGAGATCTGCCCAGGATCTTCTGGCTTTCATAGTCTCTGGTGAGAAGTCTGATGTGATTCGGATAGGTCTTCCTTTGTATGTTACTTGGCCCTTTTCTCTTACTGCATTTAGTATTCTTTCTTTGTTTAAAACATTCGGTGTTTTGATTATTATGTGACGGGAGGTATTTCTGTTCTGGTCCAGTCTGTTTGGAGTTCTGTAGGCTTCTTGTATGTTCATCGGCATCTCTCTCTTTAAGTTAGGGAAGTTTTCCTCCATAATTTTGTTGAAGATGTTTACTGGCCCTTTAAGTTGCAAATCTTCACTCTCATCTATACCTATAATCCTTAGGTTTGGTCTTCTCATTGTGTCCTGGATTTCCTGGATGTTTTGGGTTACGCGTTTTTTGCATTTTGCATTTTCTTTGACTGTTGAGTCGATGCTTTCTATGGAATCTTCAGCACCTGAGAGTCTTTCTTCCATCTCTTGTATTCTATTGTTGATGTTTGCATCTATGACTCCTGATTTCTTCCCAAGGTTTTCTATCTCCAAAGTTGTCTCCCTTTGTGATTTCTTAGTTGTTTCTACTTCCTTTTTTAGTTCCTGGATGGATTTGCTGAGATCCTTCACTTGTTTGTTTGTATTTTCCTGTATTTCTTTAAGGTATTTTTGCATTACCTCTTTCAGGATTTCTTCCTGATGACCCACGTTCTCCTGCATTTCTCTGAGCGATTTTTGTGTTTCCTCCTCATGGGATTCCATCTGTTGATCCATCGTCTCCTGCATTTCTTTAAGCAGTTCTCGTGTTTCCTTTGTAAGGGCATCTAACCGTTGATTCATTTCTTTAAGCAATTTTTGTGTTGCCTCCTTATGGGCATCCGTCTGTTGACCCATATTCTTCTGCATTTCTTTATGCAAATTTTGTGATTCCTTTGTGAGTGCATCTACCCGTTGATTCATCTCGTTAAGCGATTTTTGTGTTGTCTCCTTGTGCGCCTCCATCTTTTGATCCATGTTCTCCCGCATTTCTCTAAGCGATTTTTGTGTTTCCTTTGTAAGGGCTTCTAACCGTTGATTCATGATCTCCTGTAACTCTTTATGAGATTTATTTGTGTCCTTCTTGTGATCCTCTAATAGCATCATGAGAAGTGATTTTAAATCCAGATCTTGTCTTTCGGGTGTGGTGGGGTATCCAGGACTTGCTGCTGTTGGAGAGTTGGGTTCGGATGGTCCCACATTACTTTGATTACTGTTAGTAACATTCCTATGTTTGCCTTTTGCCATCTGGATACCTCTGGTGTTAGTTGGTCCTGCTGCCACTGGCTGTTGGTTGGACCTCCTGTGAGCCTGCAAAGCTATTTCTGCCCCCCCTGGATTACCAGGATTCCCCTGGCACCGATTTCTGGGGCCTGCCTGCTCCTGAGTGACTTTGGAGCCCTAATGTGCTTTGCCCCAAGTGATCTTATATTGGGGAGGCCTTGCACATCTAAAGGCTCAGCCTAGTGGATTCCTGGAGCAGAGGTCGCCAAAGGGAGGCTGGCAGGCTCCTGCCCTGTGCAGGGGTGTGTGATCTCTCCTGGGGGGGGGAGGGGGCGTCCCTCTGCCAGGCAGAAGTCCCACAGCAGATCTGGCGCGCTGGTCACTGCAGATCAGCCCAGCACCTGGGAGCAGGTTACACACAAGCTGCCTGAAACCGAAGCGATATTATGCCTGTCTGTCTCTGAGCCTGGTGGTCCCAACTACCTGGTCACTGGAGCAAAGATGGCGGAGGGCAGTCTCCGTGGCGCCGCTCACCCTGTGGTCACGATGGCCCGCCCCTCTTTTCTCTTTCTATTACATAAGTGTTTGATCGAGTACAGCAACAGACAGATACATAAAAGAAGATCATTAAAAAAAACAAATCAATCCGTCTCTCCAAATATCTCTTCTGATCTGGCATGTGTGGAACGGGTCTCACGCTGGAACAGGAACTTCTGTGGTTAACCTGCAGGGATGGGAGTTTTGCTGCCTGTTTCCCAAGTCGGTGGAGAGGCGAAGAGATGGATCAAGAAGTGAGGAAGAAGAGGAAACGAATGTTTCCTTTGCAGGTGTATGTCAGTGGGAGATAGGCTCTTGGTTAGGAATGGCATCCACGCCCACTTCCTGTCTCATCAGCACTGAGAGCCTGTCTGACCTGAAGCGGTGCAGGTCCTTTACCTCCTGCCGGTGTCTGAGTTCATGTGTGCACCAGTCCTGTTGTGCTGAAACGCAATGTTTCCTTAGAATCGTGCACACACCCGGCTTTTAGAATCTAAGCCTCTGCTAGCAGTAGATGGCCAACAGAAAATGAACTCAGTGGTACTGTTGTAGACTTTTTTGGTCTAATAATGCTTTATTTGGGTGTTTGCTTGTTTTTGATTTATGTCTTACTGGTCTTTCTCTTGAATATTACTTGGGGTTTCCAATTTTGTGTTTTTATGTTTATGTGATATATATATATCACATATATATGTATATATATACATACATTCATATATAAATATATATACACCCACACATATATTTGTGTGTATGTGTGTGTGTGTGTATGTGTGTGTGTATTGCAATCTGTTTGTTTGTGGGTAGGTCAGAAGGATCTGGAAGGAGTTGGGAGAGGAAAAATGGTGACCAGAATAATTTGTATGAAATTTTTCAATTAAATTTTTCAATACAATATGAAAAAATATTTTCAATAAAAAGAGAATTTTCATTTTACTTATGAATTATTAGAAATGAATCAGCCTTAATAACTGGAGTTCATATGTAAAATAAAAACGTATGCATTTAGCATGAAGCCTAAGGTGTGCAAGCAGCAGTTCACACACAGAATACCCTTGCCGTCATTCATAAGGATAGGTCACATCAGAGATGAAGTTGGTTTGGAGCCCAATATGAAGCTAGAAGAACATGAGGGTGTGTCTCATTTACTTTTTTCTCATAGGGCTTTTTAGTCCCATGAGCTTCTATGTTGTGATGTTGAAGTGTGTGCTGCCACAGGGTAGACAAAGCTAGGGACTGGTTTCCCATACTAGTCTCCTCTTATGCCGAAGTGCAGACGGCACCACGGACATTTGCTTAGCTGTATTATCTGTGACCGTTTGTTGGATGGTCTGTCGCGCTGATTATATAGACACAGA
Source organism: Tokudaia tokunoshimensis (assembly GCA_036184795.1). Lineage (NCBI taxonomy): Eukaryota > Metazoa > Chordata > Mammalia > Rodentia > Muridae > Tokudaia > Tokudaia tokunoshimensis. Next base: position 75,067,346 of record BTHU01000009.1, read on the forward strand.
GAGTAATCAGTGCTGATCCCTTCAGGAAGGCTGCTTTGTGTTTAGCAAGTTGAGAGGCGTACGATACAAGACTCGGCCACTACTTTGAACGCTCATTTTCTCTTTTGACAGAAATGTTTCGTTTCTTTTCATTTCAGCCACGTAGATGAAAACCACAGATCTTTAAGGTGTGAGAGTCACCTCTTCCAAGTCTCAATTCCATTGTCTGTGTCAGAGATCTCTCCCTGTTTCGGAGCTCTGAGTTTTCAACAGTCCTGACTAAATGTCCTAGGATGAGGCTACAGGCACCAATTTCACGATCAAAAATGCTATAGTTCCTTAATGAACTTGTCATGTCTAATTAAATTTTACTTGGCTTTAAATGTAGCATCTCTGGTAAGGTCATGGTTACGGATATTATTTATGTGATTACATACTGGTGAGATCGAGGCTCATTATATGCCATGAAAACCTATAATTAAGGAAATTGCACAGGTAGAAAAGGCACTGTGCGTGTGTGTGTGTGTGTGTGTGTGTATACACACACACATATATATTTTCATATATATGTGTGTGTGTGTGTGTGTATTTTCATTTATATACATATACATGTATATGTGTGTGATTCTGAGTTCCACTTCTTCCCCTGGGGTGCCCAGGCATCATTGTACACTGGGCTGGAAAGAAGGAAGGAAAGCCAGAAAGGATGGGTCAGCAGTATCTCCACTCAGCTTCTAGCCAGGGTGGGAGGCCTTCTCCAAGATGTTCGGTGTTACAGCTCTTCTGTCAGTATTCAGTGAAACACTTCCCACTCTTTAGTCGTCATGAACAAGGACTATCTATATAAATCTTGGGGAGTGGGCAGGGGTTTTCAAGGTGAGTGTCCAGTACTGAAGAGGAATCCCAGGTGCTTACTGGACAGTTTCTGAGAGGGGGGGTGGGAGGGGAGGGGAAGGGACGAGAGGAGATCAGAGGGGAGGGGAGGAGAGGAGAGGAGAGGAGAGGTTAAACCTGTAATTTAGCCAGAGGCTACTTGACTGCCTCAAAGGAGGTGGAGTGGGGGTCATGCACCTCAGTGTGCAGACCAGAACAGGGAAACCACAATCCTGACTCCTGTCTCGAGATGAGATTTCCAGGGTTTAATCATGTTTCAGTCTCACTCTTGCTCCAGGAAGGCTGCCCGATCCTAGGTGCCTGTGTATGTATGTGTGTATGTAAGTGTGTATGTATGTATGTATGTATGTATGCATGTGTATATGTCTGTCCCAGACTGATCAATATATGTTGCTATATTTCCAAGCATAGTAGTGCTGACAAAGTTTCGTCTTATCATGTGTTTTAAGAACTTTCAAGAGGATCTTCTCCATGGATTCTAAAGGATTCATTAGAAGAGGGTTCCATTTGAAGAACTCTTCATTCAAATTTTACAGTACACCCTGTTAGATGAGGCAGTGAACCAAGCACAGAGGAAGTAGGAAGAGGATCTTTATAATGAGCTTAATTTGAAGTGTAATGTCAACAACAATTATATGTGTTTCATTTAATCACATGTGATTTGTTCGTTGCTCATAAATCTTTATTTTGTTGACCTTGGGCGAGTAAGCCACCCAGCTTCTCAGGGTGGTCTGATTGGAATCCAAATGAGCTGTGAGAATCCCGACTTCCACACTGTGTTGTTGGTGATGTTAATTTTCACAAGAGGGACTGAGCACAGCCTGGCCTTTATCACACCGAGTGTGAGCATCCTGCAAGCAGGCTTCTAATTTGACGCTTCCAAAGAGGGCACCGTGGCTGAGCTGAGACTTTCGAGGGGGTCTTAAGTAGGCATCAAGCTTGAGAGAAGATCGGAAATTCCTTACAGGCTGTAAGGCTGGGTGGCTATGGTTGTATACCCATTCTAAGCAGTAATACCAAGGCTCTGACATGTGTCCTACCACAGGAGTTAGGTAGTGACTCACGTGAGAGCAAGCACCCTCTAGACCAGTGGTTCTCAGCCTGTAGAGGTTGGACAACCTTTTCACAGGGGTTGCCTAAGGCCACTGAAAAACACAGCTATTTCCATGGCAATTCCTAACCATAACAAAATTACAGTTATAAAGTAGCAACGAAAATAATTTTATGGTTGGTCACAGCATGAGGAACCATATCAAAGGGCCGCAGCACTGGGAAGGTTGAGAACCCCTGCTCTAGACGCAACGACGGAGTGAGAAAGCTCCCGGCCTTCAGCTCATCCACACAAGTGCATGTCACGGTTATCCCCACAGGAAGTAGCTCTCAAGCCTTTGTTTTAAAGGGTTGGCCATCATCATCATTCCATCCTTTAGATGAAGAGGAGCTGGCATCTCTCTGAAATGCTGCCAATTACTCCTACACTTGGTCATGATGAGGATGCCCGTCAGAGCTGAATGGGGACTGAGTTCTGCTTCTGTTCATTTGTCAAACCATATCATCATCATCATCATTACTATTATATGCAGTCTCACTATATAGCTCAGCCTGGCCTCTAAGTTCAAGTCAGTCTCCAAGGATTCCGGATGTGAGCTGTCACACTCAACTCCTCTGTTACATTTTTTATAAACAGAACCGTTTTCACCAAAAATATTGTCATGTAAAAATCTACAGAATGCTGTACATATCTAAAGTTTTGCATACTATGTTTTCTAAGGTAAAGGAGAACATACTTTGGTGTCTAGGAAATTCCAAAAATGGTTCACATTTAAATTTTATTTATTTATTTATTTTATTTTATTTTATTTTATTCTTATTTGATTGCATTTTACTAGCTTAGAGAAGGCAGTTTCAAAAACAGGTCTTAAAGGACACAAGACATGGATGTTAGCCCTGAGTGACTGAAGACAGGATATATTAGTAAAGCTGGCTTGCTTCAGAGTGATAATGTTTAAAACAAGACAGTAGTAGTAACAACAACTTAGACTTTCCTTGTGTGTGTGTGTGTGTGTCTCTGTATGCATGTGTGTCTCTGTGTGTGTGCTCCTGTGTATCTCTGTGTGTCTGTGTGTGTCTGTCTGTGTGTGCATGTGTGTGTGTCTGTATGCATGTGTGTCTCTGTGTGTGTGCTCGTGTGTGTCTCTGTGTGTGTGCGTGTGTACGTGTGTGTGCGCTCCCTTGCACAAGGACCCTGTTGTAAATATTATTCTAAAACATTCAGCTATAGCATTTGCCCAGTGTTCTCTTTCCTCGCTGGCTGAGAAGAGGCTAGGAGGCAAGCGCCTGAGTTGGTCCTGGAGACCAACTAGAGTCCAGGAAGGCTGCCGGTGTCCATCGGATTCGACAGGCACTGCTGCCTTCGGTGATACTCGCCTTTCTTGTGCCTCCTGAAGGGTAAGGTGAGAGCATCCTGAGAGCGACACAGTCTACATTCGCAAGTGTGAGGACATTGGGCGTGCTCGCCTTTAGTGACCAGTGCTTTCTCAAAAGCAAACATTACGATTGGTCAAACGGGGTTAATTTACAGAATCTCCACAATTATTTTTATAACAAAATCATAACAACAACAACAACAGCACTTTGAAAAACCCCGTAGCCAGGCACTGGTGGCCCACGCCTTTAATCCCAGCACTTGGGAGGCAGAGGCAGGCAGATTTCTGAGTTTGAGGCCAGCCTGGTCTACAGAGAAACCGTGTCTTGAAAAACCAAAAACAAAACAAACAAACAAAAAAAACAGCCAAAAAAACCCAAAACAACAACAACAACAAAAAAAACACACACCAGAAAAATTCCAGTCATGAAATTTCAACCTAAACACCCTTTTAGTCCGTACCATTTTAAATAAACAGATTAGTCACCTAGTAAGACTGGAAGTGACAATTTACAATGTTTCTATTAATACACAAATGGAGAAATAAATGAGATCCTGCATAAGATAGAGCCCACTAAACAAGAAGCCTGAGAATACAGGACCTCTCCGCACCTTAGGGAAGAACACTGAAACCTCTTTAAGTCTCTAAAACAATATGGCCTCCCTCGCCTTGGCCAGTCTAACGACTGGAACTTCATTCATTCTCATTTGTCATGTGGCGTGCGGGACTGTTTACTTACTCATTGGGAAACATGTTTGCATTTCACTTTTGTAAAAGGTCTTTTGAGAAAATGTTTTTCTTAAAGACAGCAACTTAAAGTAGTCTGAGACTGTACTGTTATTGGATTCTTTCAGTCCATTTATTGTAATATATTACAACACTATGTATACATACATACATATGTATATATGTACATATGCAATGTAACGTCGCATGCGCAAGCACAGGTGGGCATAACTGCTTACCTCTGCTAGTCCATGCAAATGACCATTAGGTCTCTGGCTCCTGCAGAACTTCCAGTCTGTTTCCTCTCCAGTTTCAAGAAAGATGGTCTCCATCTGCTGCAGCACCCTCTCCCCTCCCTTGGTCCAAGAACTACGTGTCTCTGTCCATTTCTATCACCAAAGAGAAAAGATATGACCTGTCTGATCTCCTTGGTACTATGAAACTGTGAAATAAGTTTGACCCACTCACCCTTTAGCTTACCGCACTGCTTCTGACACAAAGATGGAATTCACGCCTTTCACGTCAGAAGACTTCTTAGACCTCAGGGACCCTAAAGAGTAGATGGGGTTTAGAGAGGGGAGGGGACCGGTGTTCTTCTTACTGCATAACAAGAATGGCTTTTTCTAGCGTTCAGAAACACTGGGGGTGAGGGCAGCTGTGGAGTGTGGAGCAGTCAGGGACAGGCTACCTCGAGTTGTCCTGATGATGGTTTCTATAGGAACCCAGGTCAGAGATCCTTATTAAGAAAAAGAACATGTCCCTCCCCCACCCCCCCATTTAACCTGATTGACCTTTTAATGTAACAGAATGTTCTTTATAAAATACCAGCCCGACTTTGCCCCTCCCCCAGTTTACAGAGGATTCTTAACTGACTGTCCACCTCCTGTGAGAAGCTGTCTACAACCGCCTCAAGCCAAACCAATTTTCATCTTCCCCAAACTACTCTTACAAGCCTCGAGCAGAGGGTCACTTGTGGCCATCATTATTCTGTGGACCGTATTCCCCTTTCACCCTTTGATTAGCCTCTGAGTTTCCAAATACCAGAAAGAGTTGAAAAGCTTTTCTACTGCCCCAATTTCCCATGCTGATAGTATTCCCGATCAGATGGAAGAAGGTGCATCAACGTTCTTAACACAGAAACAAAGATATCGAAAGGAACATTGTGTTCTTAAAGCAACCAGCGAATTCACCCAAGCGGCCTTGTACCTGGGAGTGGTTGTCCTTGATCGATGTCTTCACTTGGCTTGTTAAAAGTGCAGGTAGGCTCTGGTAACTCGAGAAGAACCCCTAGCAGTTCAATCAGTTTCTATGTGCTATATGCTGGGAACAAAATGGTTCCAATGAGTTTTCAGCAACAGTGAATCCTGGTCTTTTTTATGTTGGGCACATGGCATGACGCACAGAGTTGAATAGAAAGCTGCCACTAGTGGGGTGGTATCCCTTTCTCATGAATATTACAGAACAGTTGTGTCTTGTATAGGCCTTATAACTCAGGAAGCTATATTATATATATATATATATGTGTGTATATATATGTATATATGTATATGTATATATATGTATATGTATATTCCAATATAGTTTAATTTTTATTTATTGCATATTTAGAGACAAAGCCTCATGTAGTTTGGGCTGCCTTCAATCTTTCTATGTTTGCAAGGATGGATGACCTTGAGTTTGTGATCCTTCTGTCCCTGCCTCCTAAGTGTTTGAGATCAAACCAGGATTTCATACATCATGCATGGTAAGCAATCACTCTTCTAACTAAGCTATAATTTTGCCCCTCTAATTGTTTAAACAGAAAAAAAACTAAGAAATTCTTCAGGTATTTCTCTTCCTTCAACAGTTTTTGCTTTCAACCCCTGACAATATTAAGGTCACAAGACCAATCTTCCACACCCAGAGTGGGAATGTCCCACATACTCAATGAAGTGTCTCTCAATCCTGCTGTCAGGACGTGTCCATCTCCTCACAGTGGTTGACAGCTTTGTCTTCCGGTGGCTTACGATAGAATCACAGGCATGCTGAGCTCAACCAGCAAACTCTTCATCAGAGCTGAGTTGATTTAATAATCAATACATTGAGCAATTTGTTCCAAGGACTATCCACATTGAAAGCACCCTCTCCCGAGAGCACTTTGAATGCTGCCATTAGAGAACAAATATGCCACACATTTGGGTGTTTTCAAGTCAAAGCACTTCTGTCAGACATGTCCTCCGCTGTCATCAACTGAATGCAGACACTCTTCTACTTCTGTAATTTAAACATCAGCATTTTCTGTCCAGGCTAAAGTAAGCCACTAAAATAAGGATAAGAGCAGATATCAAAATATCATATTACAGAGCTCTGTGTTGTTTTTTTTTTAATTACTGCCTGAAGCTAAGGTATTTCCTATTCCCATGGGATTCTTTCTCCTGCCCCATGTTGCCTCTTGCTAGACAATTTGTCAGCAGAACAAGGTGTCAATTAGAGTCATGTTACAGGTAAATTATTTCATGTAACTATTAGACTACATATGTCTAGTTGGGGGGTGGGAGGTATGTAAGGAACATAACTTGAAACGTTTGCCAATTCCAGTCCCCCAAAATTTAGGGACAGCCAACTTTGCTACAGGTCCTTGTTTACCTCCAGAAGTAAATTAAAGGAACAGAATTGGAAGCAGCGGGTGGGACACATTAATTGTCTTGCTGGCCTGTTGGTAATGTCTAAATTACTTTGTAGTCTAAAAACACTCCATAAATCTGTCACTGTAAGTACCTTGATCATTGGGAGAGGCAAGATTGGTGATGATAAAGTGAATTAAGGATGCAGAGCTGGATTTTATTTTATTTTTCACACAAAGAAAAACATGGCAGATTAATAAATGCTGTGCTATAGAACCATGCAGTAAAAGCTCATAGAAGAGACAAGGTTACCATAGTCCACAGGATGCCTCATTAGACTATTTGTCAAGGTCGCCTCCCCTGCTTGTGATCCAACTGCTGCTAAATTCTACAGATTCCAGTTGTTGGGAGACCTATGTGATGACGAAACTGCGCATCTGCTCATATGTGCAGGGGGCCTTAGTTCTAGCCTGTGCTCCCTCTTTAGTTGGTGGTGCAGTCTCTGGGAGTCCCCAGTGTTCCAGGTTATTTGATTTTGTTGGTCTTCCTGTAGAGTTCCTGTCCTGTTCAGGTTCCTCAGACCTTCTTTTAACTCTTCCTTAAGACTCCTCAAGCTCCATCTAATGTTTGGGTGTGAGTGTCTGCATCTGTGTCCATTGGCGGCTGGATGGAACCTCTCAGAGGACACTTATGCTAGGTTCCTGTCTGCAAGCATAGCAGAGTGTCATTAATAGTGTCAAGAATTGGTTCTTGGGCTGGTGAGATGGCTTAAGAGCACTGACTGCTCTTCTGAAGGTCCTGAGTTCGAATCCCAGCAACCACATGGTGACTCACAACCATCCATAATGAGATCTGATACCCTCTTCTGGAATGTCTGAAGATAGCTACAATGTACTTATATATAATAAAATAAATACATCTTTTTTTTTAAAAAAAAAAAAAAGAATTGGTTCTTGTCCACGGAACATACTTTGGGGCAGTATGTTGGTTGGCCATTCCTTCAGGCTCTGCTCTGTCTTTGTCCCTGAACATCTTGTAGGCAGGACACATTTTGTGTTAAAGGTTTTCTGGGTGAGTTTCTGTCCTTATCCTTCCATAACTGAAGCAGGAACTGTCCCTGAACCTGTTGCCTGCCTCCCTGTGGATCTCACACCCCTAAATAGACAGCTTTGTCTGGTCTCAGTGGGAGAGGATGTGCCTAGTCCCTTGAAGACTTGATGTGTGTGTTGGGGGGCAGGGGTTGACACCCAGAGGGGGCTTCCCCTTCAAAAAAGAAGAGGAAGGTAGAATGGGGGGGAGAGAACTTGCTTAAGAGGATACTGGGAGGCGAGAGGAAGGGCTGATATTGGGTTGTAAAGTGAATAAATAAATAAATTTAATAAAAAAATTATACAGATCCCAATCTGTCATGGTTGTTTCTGTCCCCATACATGTTACTTACTTCTGTGGCTACTAACATGACATCTGTTGAGGCTATGGCCTCTGTTGATCATGGAATAAAGGCTTTCTATGGCTTTTCTCATCTGATCTTTAAATCCTATTGTTCTTGCTGTAAAGACTAAAAACCCTGAAGTTTAGCCGCATAAAGTTATCTCTAAAGAGAATCAATCGTAGATCAACAGAGTCCCAGATCCTAGGCCTTTGCCATGAGCAAATACAATTGGTTCTCTGTACTATGTGTTTCTCAGGCAGGAGTCAGCCAACGGTGTATTGAGATTCTTTGATTAATATTCACGCATGTTGATCACATGCAGATTCTTTTCTTTTAGTAATATGGCATCAGCTGCGTTCACAGTGCATTTTTAGTGAATCAAATAAGGAAAGTACTCAAGACATAATTAAAAGTGTGAGATGGGAGGCGTGTGTGCTGCTTTGTGTAGGACCCAGTGGCCATTGGTGGACACCTTTACTGTTCCTTCTGTGTGTGTCTTTGAAGCACCTCACATGGTGAGCATCCAGTGTCTGCTTTCATCCTCCTTTCCTCCTCTGTTCCGGTCTCTCCATTATCCGTCTTCCTCCACCCTCACCTTTCCTAAATTTACTGTTCCCTTCTTTTCTTTTCTAAAGGTAAATATGCCATGCGAGACCTGGTCCACCGGCTTCCTGGTGGGAACAACAGCAACAACGCGGGGAGCAAGGCCATGTCAGATGACACCGTGACGGCCGTGTGCTGCACCCTGCATGAAGTGATCACCAAGAACATGGAAAACGCCAAGGCCTTACGGGATGCTGGCGGCATCGAGAAGTTGGTTGGCATCTCCAAAAGCAAAGGAGATAAGTAAGTCTGGGTCAGAGTGGGGTGGGGGGCAACATTGTCTTTGCATTGGAGGAAGTTGGGGGCAACATTGTCTTCATATTGGAGTAAGTCAGGGGCAACATTGTCTTCACATTGGAATAAGTCAGGGGCAACATTGTCTTCATATTGGAGTAAGTCAGGGGCAACATTGTCTTCACATTGGAGTAAGTCAGGGGCAACATTGTCTTTGCAGTGGAGTTAGTCAGGAGGGCAACATTGTCTTCACATTGGAGTAAGTCAGGGCTGACACTGTCTTTGCATTGCTAAGGTAGACTTCATGTCCTAGTCTGCATTCTAGTTCCTTCTGCTCAAGGCTTCCAAACAGCTTAACCTGGATATATGGCATTATTTCCCGCCATTGAACCTCGTCTGTGGTTGCCAGTCCCTGTGTCAGTGGACCCCATCCTTTGGTTCAGGATTCTTCTCTCTGCACCCTTCTATGGAGTCAGAAAGAGCTAAAAACTAATCTAGTCTCCTCCTTTTCTTGCTGTGAGATTCTTGGCAAGTTATTCAGTTTAACAAGATATCATGCCCTTGCTTTCAGTAGGACTTTCAGCCAAATGAAACAAAAAGAAGCAAGACTTGGGACTTGGTATAGAACCCACTGCACCATCCCCATAAATGAGAACATTTCCTGTGATTTAAGAAACAAGGGTACCTCACTGTATGCAAAAAAAAAAAAAAAACCAAAATAAAATAAAATAAAACAACCCTCATCACCCAGGGTGCTAGTGTATTATCTAGCATATCATCCTTCACAGAAACCTTCTCAGTTCTTAATTAAATTTTGTCTTCTGGAAGTCCCTCCGAGTAATCAAAGAAGATTAAGTACAAGAACTTTTTATTATCAAGGCCCTGCCTACTTCTTGTCTTTTCTTCCCCTGTGTCCCATTCCTTTACATCTAAATGCTAAATAATTAAATTTTTCTTTTGTTATTGAAGATGGTGAAGAATGCTCTGGAAATTCTGTCTCCTTATTTCATTTAACTCAGGATCTTGGCAGTGTGTTGTAAAAGTTTTGGAAGAGATGATTAATTATCCCAAGATCCTCAAATAGGTTCATTCAGCAATACAGTGTAAGATTTGAATATGTTCTTATGTCAAGGAGTGAAACCCACTGGAGTCAGGCAATTGTGCAATGTAGAGTTGGAGCTTGAATTATATCCAAGTCATGATGCTCTGTCTAGACGAAAACAAAACATCATAGTTCACAGCTAGTACTCTACAAAGTATTCTCCATGTTGCTTCACCAGACCTGTGACTCTCCAGAAAGAGAAGTGTTTACTTGCCTTAAGCGTTGTGAGGCTGATATGTAGTTGTTGTACTGTTTTTTGTAAGCATATACACTTAATGGCACAATAAAACCACAGTTAACGGGAACACTCCATTTACCTGTATTTATGAGACATCTCAAGGTTAAAGAACTTTCTCTGAGTTTAAAGGCAAGAAAGCTGGTCTGGGGGGCTGGACATCTGTGTAGTCCCTCGAGTCGTGAGTACCTCTCAACAGTGAGTGACACCTGGTTAGCCTTGAGGAGAAAAAAAGAAATGCTGTGGTCAGTTTTATGGCCAAAGAAAACTATTTGGTGAAACTATCTAAAAGGTGGTTTTTTTGGAGCAATAGTCTACGAAATAAGGCAACTCCTCATTGATAACCCAGAAAATTGTCCCGCAAGTTGTGGTCTAGGCTTGGCTGCCATAAATGTGCAGGTGTTTTTTATCTGTAGATGATCTGATGAGTGTTGTTTAATCTGACTATGCACTTCTTCATGGATGGTCACTTGGTTAATCTGATTGTTCCTTTATCTTTTTTTCTTTGTCAACAGCCTGGAGTTGTTAACTGAATCGGATCTCTTTCCATTTCCATTAGGGTGCCCACACCTAGCCCTTCTATTTTCCCATGCGCACATCTCTCTTGTATATGAATATACTGACAATGAGAGGATCGAAATAAGGTGTTTAGAACTTCTCATGTCCTACCTATGTTTTAGCTTTTCATTGCTTTTCACTGCTTTCTAAACAAAAGTAGTCGAGGGCACTGCTCTGAGTCTTAGCATAAAGCTCACAATTCTCGCTCAATCTGTCCAGTGGTGACAGCAATCATTAAGACTCACATGGGCCTCTGGGCATGCTTTATTAAAACAAGAAAGGTTTTTGGGAACAAAACTTTTGAACTGGGGATCAATAACATGGTAGAAATATCAGTCCATTCCATTGAACTTAATAGTCACAAATATGCCCATATTAAAACTGCTCTTTAAAAACTTGCTTCTAGAACTAAGTTCAGTCCAAATATGATTTTTCTTTTAAACAGCATGGGAAAGATGACAAAAGCAAACAAACAAAGACCATAAAATGAACACAAATATGCCTAGCTGTGGTCCTTAAATGTCTGTGCATTATCATCTAAGTACACGCAAGCCTAACTATGTAGTGATATGAACAAAGCAGACAAGTGAGGTTCCATGGTGTATTGGAACCATAGAGAAGAGTATTGCTAAGACAGTCAAGACAACTGGTGCTCTCCTCTGCTCCTCTGTGACTGAGCCGTGTAGCCACGAGGAATCACACTATCGGACAAACATCTTCAGCCACCCCTGGTCTGATAGCTCCCATGAAGGTCAAAGCACTGTGGGATTGCTACCAACACCTTTACAGGAGCCGATTCCTGTTTTGAAGTCTGATGACTTACTGCTTCCGCATCATTTTTAAACACACATTGCAGAATTCTATCATGTCCGTCTGTTTCACATACGCATTTTCATGATCTCAACAGTTATGTAGGAAGTCGTGTTGAATGTGTCATGTTTTATCATAAGGCAGAGAAGCTGTTTACAGACTGAACTGTTGCTTCTCAGTAGAGACCTGTGTACTAAGGCTCGGGCTCCGGTTATAATCATTTAGGTATACTCACTGGTTCTGGTCCTTCAGTTGGTAGCTACAGAGTTTCAAGTAGATATTTTTATGACAGGAGCCTAGTGGAAGGATCAAACATTCAGACTAAGAAGAGGGCAGTGTTCCTTTTGACCCTCACCAGTTATTACAATGCCACACCATACTAGCATTTTAATTGAGAGGCTAACCTGATTTTCATTACACATCCACAGTCTCTATTTTGTAACTAAGCAAGAAGTTGAAACAACAACAAAAAAAAAAGTACACTGTGTCAGAGGAATTTTTCATGCTAAATGTGTCAGCCATACCATCACCACCTGAATTTTAAGCATGTTCTTCCATGGTTGCCTGGGCATTGCCAGGGAAAAATATCCAAGTAGCAGAGGTAAATACAAGAGTGTTTAGTCTTTGTTCACCTTGGTTACATAAGGCCAAGAGGGGCAATAATCTGTATCTGTGAAAAGGTCTAAATTTCTCTAAGTTACAGGGATTTAACACTATAGCAGGGGGAATGATATTATCATAAATTATAGAATAATTAAACATCCATTCATCTTAGTGAAATAAAATAAATGTTACCTGGTAACTGATGTATTATGGAGAAAAATCAAACTTATAGTACTTCTTTTTTTTTGTTATATTACAAAGTTGCATTTTTTTTCCTCAGAAATAAGTAGCTGTCACTGCTGCTCTTCTGTAAATGGATGAAGAAGCTTTAATCTTAGCTCACATAAATTACAACGAAGACCCAGAAGAACAGAAGCTAGACTATGCACCATGTCCTGATATCCCATGATATCATTACAAAATGCCTGTCCACAAAATGTTCCTTTATTTTGGCTCTTAAATCCAAGCCCACCCCAACCCATCTACCATCATCCTCCTTAGAATCTCAAAGGCTGTTCTACTTAAAATATGTATTTTTATTTTTTTTTTTGAGATTTTATAATGAGTTCTGTAAAAACAATTTCACCCTCTCTTTCCTCCTTTTCAACTCCCAATCCCCCAACTCCATCTAAAATTCATGATCTCTTAAGACTCTGATAAATTGTTTTGTTGAGAAAGAGAGAGACTGTAATCCAATGAGTACATTTAGTCTTACTCTTATGTGCATGTGTTTAAGACTGACCACTTGAGACTGGACGACTTACGAGGAGATTTGTTCCTAAAGAAAACTGATTCTCCCTTTTCTCGGCAGCCATTAATTGCCTATAGATCCTCATCTAGGAGTGGGACCTTATGAGAGTCCCCCACACGTTCATGCACACCTAGTGTGCATGTTCACATTGGCTTGTCACCTAGTGTTGTCATTGTGTAGATCTAGCTTAGGTATCGCTATTGTTGAGGTTGCATAGATATAGCATCCCTGTCTTGATTAGGTGTCTTTGCACTCTGACTGATTCTTTTTAGTGGATCTGTCATCCATAATAGTCAGCTTCTAGACTGTTCATTGCTTTGGAAGCCTCATTAGTTGCAACATCTTGCCCAACACCAGGAGTCACATGGTCCACAAGCCTACAGCCCAGATCCTACCTTCTTCCTCTTGTTCTGTGTAATACAGTATTGTATGTATGGAAACATAGCCACATTATTTCTTCTTGTTAGAGTACCAGTTAATTGAGTAAATGTGACAAAGGACTGGACAGCCCCCAAAACTATCTCACTCCTCACAGGAAAAAATGAATTGACCTGTAAGGTAGACCATATCAGTGGTGGCCACTAGTGTAGCTCATGTCTGCTACTTTGTGGGGTTTTGTTCTTCTATCCTTCTCCACCCCTTTTCTTCCACCCTTTCAACTCTAACACTAGATAGGAGAGAAAAAAAGGATAGAGAGGAAAGGGGGCCGTCTACTTCCTACTGATTAGAGTTGTTGAGTTCCTTAGGGTAAGTTTGATCTCTGCAGTCAGGATATCTAATGTCTTCTTGTTTCTTCTTGGTGCATGACTACTTAACAAACCATGACCAACAGCAACCAACCAACAACCTACACCACCACTTGGGACCCTAGCATTTATCTATCCTCTGAAAAGTCCCCAGAATTCCAAACATCACACAGTTGCAGAAACTCTCTGCAGCTGGCAAAATCATGCTTCTGCTAGAGCATGAGGCAAATCATAGTCAGCTGCTATGGACAGTCCGAAGCAGCTCCATATTCCATACCTGGGATTAAAACAAAAACATACTCCCATAATATTTCTGTTTTTTCAAAGAAAACCAAAATTCTCAGCACGCACCAGAATTAAGCAGTTGGTAAAACCAGTCTATTAGAACTAAGATCTAAGATTTAACTAAGATCTACAAGCAGTTAAAAACTTCTCTAAAAAGCACCCACCTGTCAAAGGGACTTTCAAGAATCTGATGGGAATTGGATCAATATGACTCTACTGACCTAGTCTCTATTTTGATGCACAGATTGGTATTGAAACAAAGGGTAAGAGGTTGTGACTTCATAATATTTGCAAAAGCAACCTGAGAAAAGTTTAATAAACTATGAGTATAAGTTCCTGTGGCCTTGATCCTAAGGACTTGAGGAGCATACAGGTCTTCATAGATTCTTGTTCATGGACATTCGTAGGTATCTATGGTGCGTGTGTGTGTGTGTGTGTGTGTGTGTGTGTGTGTGTGTGTGTGTGCTATGCTTGCAATAACAGGCAACAAGGAGCAACTGCTTGGGCTCTCATAAGTTAGTATACCAGCCGCGCCTGCACTTGTGTCCTGGGGAAATGGGCATCTCCACTCTTCTTATTACCCATGTATGGCACAACACTGCTGCAAAATATTTCTAAATCCAGCTAGACCTACTGAATCACTTTTCCTCAAACCCATATCTCTCCTCCATTTTGTAATTAGAAACTGTCTTAGTTAGGGTTTTACTGTTGTGAACAGATACCATGACTAAGGCAACTCTTAATTGGGGCTGACTTACAGGTTCAGAGAATCAGTCCATTATCATCAAGGCAGGAGCACAGCAGCATCCAGGCAGGCATAGTGCAGGAGGAGCTGAGCATTTTACATCTTCATTTAGAGGCTGCTAGTAGGAAACTAGCTTCCAGGCAGCTAGGACTGGGGTATTAAAGCCCACACCCACAGTGACACACCTTCTAATAGTGTCATTTCCTGGGCCAAGCATGTACAACCATCACAGAGACGATACTGCTTTCTCCCTAAATGACACAGTTTTGGGTTTGCGTGTTGGAAATTCTTTGCCAAACTCTAATGCCTTCCCACCTGTTACCTTTCCAGGCATGTTTCTGAGAAGGAGAATGTGGCTAGGGAAACAATACTTTACTGAAGAGAAAAAAAAAAAAAAACCAAGAGGGTGCTGATTTTGATGTTTCCTGACAAGACAGTGTAGTTCCAAGTCATCATCTATATTTCCTGTCTTTTCTTTATCAGGCACTCTCCAAAGGTGGTCAAGGCTGCTTCTCAGGTCCTAAACAGCATGTGGCAGTATCGAGATCTGAGGAGTCTGTACAAGAAGGTAAGATTGCTTCTTCTTACCTGAGGCTCCTGGGCTCCCAGGCGTGGGGCCCAAAGGTACCAAATGTGACCATAGGAAGATGTATCCCATATAAAGGAGCTGTTTGTCAAAAAGCCTTAACTGAAACAAGAGAGTCAGGACGATAAGGAGAAAGTTTCTATCCATATACCGAGATACCAAGAAGGCTCTCACTTTCCTGATTAGCCAGATCTGAACTCTTAGAATCTTGCACCAAATCATCTCTATCGATTTCCTAAGAGCCAATCATTTCCTTTCAAAATTTGTAATTATTATTATTGTTGTTGTTGTTATTATTACTGTTACTATTACTATTGCTGTTATTGTTATATGTGTGTGCATATGTGTTTGAAAGTTGTGTGGGCATATATGCCACAGTGTTCGTGTGTAGACCACATAACAACTTGTAGAGTTGGCTCTCTCCTTCCATCTTCACGTAGGTTCCAAAAACTGAGCACAAGTCTGCAGACGTGCACAGCAAGCACCTTTGCCTGCTGAGCCCATCTTCCTAGCCCTGTGATCTATTTTAAAATGTTTGTTTACTTATTCACATGTTTATTTATTTTATGTGTGTGTGCCTGAAGGCCTGTGTGTGGATGCAGGAAAGCACAGAGGGCTGAGGACAGCGAGTCTACTGGGTCTAGAAGAGATTGAGTCACCAGGAGGGTGCTGGGAAAGGACCTCGGGTTCCTGGAGGAGTAAGGGGTGATCTGAACAAGTGAGATGCCTCTACATCTTCCTCCTCTTTCATCTTGTAATTAGCACATAATAAATATGTGTATTTATAGAGTACAGTATGCTGACTCAATACATATATCCATTGGCTATTGGCCCTCTACAGATATTTACCTCAGCCATTCTCTTAAGCATGAAAAAAAATTCAAGATTCACCCCCCCAGCTATTTTGAATGCCTCATTCAATATTTTCAATAATACTAATTCACTTTATAGAAAAAATGTATTTTTTCCCCAGAGGTCACATATTCCAAAGTAGATCAAAAAGTCATAAATTTAGGGATTCTGAAAAAATTAATTTAAAAAACATCAACAGGTTTGAACAAGTAATTGTAGAGAGGACATGGGGGAGCAGGGGAACAAATAACTCAAGAAAAATTGAGGGAGTCAAAAACACGGCAGCTAAAAAAATGAACGCAAGATGCGATAACCGCTCTGTGTTCCTGAGGAGGCTGCCCAGAGAATGGAATGATGGTCTTCCTTACCTGCATGGATCACAGGAAGTTTGGCATTCATTCTGTATGCTCAAACGGCAAGCAGGAATTCATATTTTGCATTTAAAAGTATCTTCACTCTCAATGTGGTCCAAAACTAAAACCTGGAAAGTCCCATTTCTGGAGATATTGGCTCGGTAACTCAAGGCTGAATTCCACTGAAGAAAGAATGCTTAAATTTTCTTTTAGGGTTTGGGGGCCAAGTGGGCACTCTTAATAATATTTTCTAGGACTTTTGAGTTTGCTATCCCTAGTTGGACATGTGTGGAGAGTTTAAATCTCACTAGTCAGTAGAGATGGAAAACATCATAAATGTACAAGAAAGAAGACCAGGGTTCAGAAAGGAAAAACAGCGCTGGTCAAGGTGGGTGGCTTCTGTGCACCAGCCAGGGAGCCTCCTGCTGGGGAAGCCAGTGCCAGCCACTGTGTGCATCCCATGCCACCAGCCCCTGCAGGCCAGCGGCCTCTTAAGCAGGGGCGTGAGGTCACACACGGTGTCTCACATCATAAGGCATGAAAGTCCTCTCGCCAGAGGCGCATTTTGTCATCGCCAAGCCTGTGGGGAAAGTGGAATATTTGATACCTGGCTCTCATATGTTTTAGTCTTTTTTTTAGATTTTCCCAAGGACCTTTCTTCTCCCCTTAAACACTTTAAGATTATAAAATACAACTTATACACTTCTCTTTTCAAGTTCTCCTGTCCCTCTAGACACGGTGTACTTAATTTTGACACCTAGGTCATAAAACTGTGAGGTAGAGGAATTTTCCAGATTGGTGATAAATGTTGCTAATTCCCTTTTTAACATTGGGCAAATGTCTGGGGGCTCTTTTCTGTTTTGCATCAAATTCTAACATCCATGCTCTTCCCTGAGCCCCTTCTTGGGCTCCTCCAGAAGCCAAGTGAGATCTCCCTAAGAAAAGACCATCCTGTTAAACAGAAAGGCAGACTTGATGATCACCCTTAAATTGAATGAAGGCAGTGGTTCTAATCCAGTAGCTGCAGAAGCTCCAGGAGACACTGCCTCCCACAATGCACCGGCACTCACATCCAGGGCACACCCACACCCACACCCCTACAGTGCACCTGCTCATGTATGTGCACCACCATGGGAAAACAGCTTGGAGAAACTCTCAAGTTATTTACTGAATGGTTGTGTAAGCTTTTCACTTGAGGGTGGTTGTTTTTTGGGGGAGTTCTTTTGTTTTTTGTTTTTTGCTTTTTGTTTTTTTGTTTGTTTTGGATTTGTTGGTAGTAGAGTTCAAAAAAAGCGTAATTGTCTTTCTATTCTCATAAAAAGAAGACAGAGGAATTTAATGGAGCCAAACCCCAAGAGCTGAGCTGATTTAAAATGTGTTTCGTATGAGCACATTCAAGAAAGATGCGCTGGAGAAATGAATGTGATGTTTTTAGTTGGTCCATGATTAAAAAATGTTGAGAAAGAGCTGTTCTTAATCATTTCCAAATTATGCAGTTGTGAAATGAAACAGGCGCCCTCTGGGCTCAATGTCATGCGCTCGCTGGATAACAAGGCTGAGCATTCAAAATCACTTCCCCTTTGAAAGTCCTGTGAGAAAGCCCAGTTTATTCTTCATCTTCCATTGTCTTTAATCGTCAGGGCAACCAGTTTCTGTTCTGCGCTTCACTGACAATTTATACACCACCGAAAAGCTGTCCGATCCATAACTTTTAATTATCCTCATTTCAAATCTACTTATTAAACTCTATTAGAGGTCAGATCAGTAAATGAAGGGCTCCAAGGAAAACGTACAGCACAGAAGCCATGACTGTGGGTGAGTGTGAAACAGGGAACAATTGTTGGCAACTCTATTACTTTCTGAACTGTATACTTTAGGTGTCCAGGTATGGCTCAAAGGGAAAAAAAATATAGAGCTAAATATTGAAGAATTTCAAGTCTTTATAATTAAGAGTTTGAGGTAAGGTCATTATAAGAGGGAGCATTATGACTGGGAGATGGAAATTGGGATGTCTGAGACCCAAATTGGGTCTCAATTGGGTCTTAAGACCCAATCCATCACTGACTTCAGTTCACGCACAGCCAGGCCCAGAGGCCAAACATGTGCATCCTTAGCTCATCTGTCTTATTTTTCAGAGTTGCATTTAATCATCTAGAATACTTTGGCTCTGTGGGTTCTGAACAAAACAAAACCGTGGTTTATTCATGGTGCATTTGGTGCCCCCGCCCCCCAAATACACTCATGTTATCGGAAACTTCAACTGGAGTGGAGTCCATCTGCATTATCCACTTGAGGAAAAATACTCAGAGGTTATCACAGGAGCATTACATAACGTTTCTAAACAGCCCTTATGTTTAGCTAACCTTACACAGACCTATAAAATCCCTTCTCTGTGAACGACCAATGAATGGTTCATAAAAGCAAGTGAGGGAAACAGGAAGAGTGCTGGATTCGTGGGAAACCAGAAGTGCTTGTCTTTGTAGAAACTCAGGACTGAAAATAAGCCCCCAGACAAAATAAATGCTTCTGTTTGACCAAGATTGAGGATGCTCAGAATAGGTGGCTTGGGGAAACGGGAAATAAGTGCGGGAGAAGGGTATCAGAATACAAAAATAACTGCATAAACTCAGTGTGACTCTTGATGATCTATCCATGAGCCACCACCAACAAATAGCATGGGTGTATACAAAGTCACTATGAAGTGGACTCGGTTATAGAAGATGTATCTAAATAGGCCCCTCCTCCTGCCTTGGACATGGTCAGACAGGGGAACCTCGCGTCTCGTGTTACTCTGCCACGCATCTCTTCTGTGTAAGGCTTATTGGTCCCCCCACCCCCGCCACACACACACCCTTCCCATTCCAGGCAAACAGTGAAAGAGCCACGCAGGCAAAGAGCAGAAAGTTGTCAAGCTCCTGCCCACACCAAGGAGCAAGACCTCAGCCTGGGCCAGCACTCAGCTGCCAGCGTCGCCCAGAAAAGTGGTTGCCATGATCCCTTTGGAAACTCTGTGACAAAAGAAGAGCTGTGTCAGCTCCAGCAGTCATTTCATTGTTTAGCTATTCCTAGGGTTGGTTGCAAATCGGATCCATCAAAGCTTAGCATTCTGCCAACCAAAGAGTACATATGGAGGGATCCATGGCTCCAGCCGCATATGTAGCAGAGAATGATCTAATCTAGCATCAATGGGAGGAGAGGCCATTGGCCCTGTGAAGGCTCAGTGCCCCAGTGTAGGGGAATGCCAGGGCAGGGAGGCAGGAGTGGGTGGGTTAGTGAGCAGAGGAGGGGAGGACATGGAATAGGGGGTTTTTTGGAGGGGAAACGAGGAAAGGGGATAACATTTGAAATGTAAATAAAGAAAATAGCTAATAAAACAAAAACAAAAATAACAAAGCATGCCATTCCGCTCCGGGGCAGCCACAATCAACCAGAACTCTCTATACACTTCTCTTTATCTGCAACTTCTGCCTCCAAGCCATACTGAGCAAGTACAATTTCTCATCTCAGTGACAGAAGAGCCATCTGTCTTCAGGTCACACCCAAGTGGCCAGACATTCTGAGTTCTAATGCATCAGGGGAGCCTGAGCCTTTACCACTGCAGTGACTTATAACCATGGGCATGCAAGTCCTTAAACACATCTTCTGTGATTTAACCTTCCTGAATGAATATGGGCTCCAGGTCTCCATGAGACAGAGGAGACAAGGGGTGGCTGTGCTTCCCTGCTTCTAGACACCACACCGAATGTCTGCAAGTGACCTCTGTCAGCAGATTCCTACCTAAAAGCCGTGCCATATTACTTGTAGAAATAGAAAGGACATAGTCTCAGAATCAAACGGCCCAAGGTCAAAGGCACAACCTTACCATTTCCTGGCAGATCACTTACCAAGACTTTTGGCAGACCTAAGATGCACAAAACTTCACACCAACACAGAGATATGGTAGACTGCTCGTATTCCATTTTCCCATTCCTGACAATTGCCAGAGTATTAAATAACCTCTTCCAGTAGTCAACTGCAGTGTGTGATTTACTAGCAAAATCTTCTTTGTGGGCACCTGGGCATGCT
Source organism: Tokudaia tokunoshimensis (assembly GCA_036184795.1). Taxonomy (NCBI): domain Eukaryota; kingdom Metazoa; phylum Chordata; class Mammalia; order Rodentia; family Muridae; genus Tokudaia; species Tokudaia tokunoshimensis. Next base: position 75,087,934 of record BTHU01000009.1, read on the forward strand.
CACAGAACCCTGGAGGTCATTACACAAAGCCATCCTTCTGCACCATATATCCCACCTCTGAATTTTCCTCAACCTCCATCAGAGTCCCTTCATAGCCTCTAATGGAGGTCATGGGCATGTGTCCCTCAGACCCCCTCCATCTTTTATATTCCCATGTGTGGCATAAAAACCATAGCCCCTGCCTGGCTGGGATTGTCGATGGTCAAACGGAGAGCAATCATTATGATGCTTCGCGTACACGAACTCGATCTTCACAAAGGAGTCGTGGATGGTGATGCAAAACAGCTGTCATGCCATTTGGGACTCACTGTCCCTCTCATCCTCTCCACAAGCCGCGGAGAGTGTGGAGCGACAGGCTTCACTCTACTCCGTCATGATGACCACCAAGATCCATGTCCTTCGCCCTTTCTCTGCTCCTCTCTCTTCCGTCCCCTGCTGGGTCCTGCTGTCTGGAGGTGTTGGGGACAGAGCTCTTCACCCACAGTCTTTCTCCTAAGCAAATGCATCTGCTAGTCATTGCTTTGTAATGGACCCCAATGGGAAGAATTGTAGGTGTGGAGGCTTAGCAGTGCCAGCCCACAGGCTCAGGGTTTTATGACAGGAACGTGAAATAGAAAGACCCATAGGCTGTCTGTATGTGTGTGTGTGTGTGTGTGTGTGTGTGTGTGTGTGTGTGTGGTGGGTTGGGTATACTGAAGAGCACTATTACTTTGAAGGTCAGAGCAAAGCCTGAGGAAGAATAAGACATGAGTTCAAGCAGAGTCCTCCCCCTGGTCCCACATGCTTCTACTTTGAAATGTTGTGGAACAAATGAACCAAAGCAGTCTTCCCATGACTCCCGTGACACTGCCATCTTCCGTCTTGCCTCAGGCCCTCCGCTGTGCCTTCTCCATCCCTGAGCAGCTCATCCTCCTGCTCCCTCCTTACACTTCGATGTGCTGAGTGAGCTCTTGATGCTCGGGACTGTTTTGTCTGACCCAGTGCGGCCGGAGCTCTTCCCTCCTGGGTGCTGTTAACCAAATGTGGCTGTCACCTCAATCTGTTTCTCTAGCCCTAGCCACTCTTTACACCTTCGGCCTTCTACACAACCTATTTTCATAAACTTTTCTGTGGATACCCCATTGAAATCAGATCCCAGACACTGCGCCCCTCCTAAACTCTGCCTCCCCTTCTGTCATCACAAACCATCCCCGCTCCCAACGCTGATGCCCAGGCTTCATTCTTGGCTCTGCTGTAAAGCTATAGATCTCAGCCTCTGTCCCTGGCTCTGCCGTAAAGCTGTAGATCTCAGCCTCTGTCCCTGGCTCTGTTAGAGAGCTGTAGATCTCAGCCTCTGCCCACTTCGCTTTACATTTATATAAACAGCCATCTCGTATGCTGGGTTATTGGCCTGAGCTCTTCTCTGGGTTTCCTATCTTTAGACTTGGCCTTTGCCAGTCCACTCGCCAGAGAACTTCAAGAATGAGTAAACTTTCTAAGGGTCAATGTGATCATGACTCCCCACCCCCACCCCATGGTCCTCAGGACAGAGTGTAAATATCTTGACACGGGTCCTGAGTCCTTCCACGGCCGACCTGGGCCCCTTTCTCTAGCTTCTCCACCTCCTGCAAGGTGGAGAAGCTATGCAGCCATACTTGAGCTCCCCCAGACCATCCATTAAATCTGAATTTCATCCCATGACTCATCTCAACCTCCATTCCCCCTGTAGTTTTGATATTACCTCCCTTGAACATAAAATCTCTGAACTCTCTTTAATCCAAACTAAGGGCTCTGCTTAGTAATGGGAAAACAGTTAAAACTGTGACAGGCTTAAATAAATTATTTTTAATTCGCACTTTGAATTACTTTTCAGTGTTTTAAACCCATAGCTAAGCATATTCTCATACCATTTAATGACTACATAAGTATCTGTCCTCATGGTAGAAAGAGTTTCCGTTTCTGGCTCAGATATTCCTTGTGGGAGAGTTTGCACCATGAATTTATTTACATCACAACTTATCCATCCCTCCATAAACATTGAAGTCACGCTTGCCTCCAACCCTGGAACAATTAATATCCACCCTAATGGAAAGCACCAAGTGAAGGAATTCCCAAATACATAAAGTCCTCGGGAAAAAGACTTCATCTGTATGCATGAGAAATAAGACTGTAATCAGTAAACCAAAGCTGTGTCTCGGGCAGAAGTAATGGAGATGCTTTTTAACTTTTTCTTTTAATAAAAAGTCACAGTTCTTACTTTATCTCAACTACTTTGATTATTCTCGGTGCCAAACTTAAAATCTCTTCTTACAGACACCAGTATCTGTGAAGATACAGCCCCCAGTTTAATGGCATAGAAAATTGAAGCTTATCTCATCCCCAGCCAGCGTAGCTCACTGTTTTATGGGTCTTCACGAGATGCTGTGTTCACGACCACTTTAGCAGACTTTGCTGAGCACAGGCTGGGTAACAGGCATTGAGTTTAAGTTCCATGCAGCCCATTCTGCTTCCAGAGCGTTCTTTACACAGCAGTGCCTTGAAGTGTAGCGTCTTTATCATTTGAACTTTGGGGATTTTTTTTGTTTGTTTGTTTGTTTTTGTTATTGTTATTTTAGAAAGTTTACTGTTCTCTATTAAACTTTAAATCTTTGTGTTTCTTAGGGCAGTTTTAGGTTCATACAAAAAAACGAAGAGGGAGTATAGGTTTCTCATATGCTCCCTATTTCATACATAGACAGTTCTCCCCATTGTCAGCACATGTGCCACCACCGTAATGGGGCATTTGATTCCCTTGGTAAACACATCATGCTCACCTAGAGTTTGACTGAGAGTTCGTTATTGCTGTGTATATTCTATGGGTTTGAACAAATGAATAATGATATTCATTCCTGAATGCCTTATGTGTTCTTCCTGTAGACACTGAAAATTGTGTTTGAACAAAACTCAAACTCTGTGTGTGTGTGTGTGTGTGTGTGTGTGTGTGTGTGTGTGTGTGTGTGTGTGTGTTATGGTGTTATGGGACTATGTGTGTATGGGCTTGTGGGGGGTGTCCATGTGTGCATGTTTGTGTATGTACATGCAGAGCCTAGAGGAAAACATTGGTTATCCTGCCTTGTTCCTCTGAGACAGTCTTTCATTGAGCCTGGAGTTATGCTGATGTCCAGCAAGCCCAAGGAAATCTTCTATCACCACTTTGTATAGAACGACGGTTACAGGCACATGCTCAGCCCACTTCCGGGTGATTACATGTGTGCCAGAACTGGACCTCACTTCCTCAGGCTTATGCAACAAGCCTCCCTACTCACTGAACTGTCTCTCCAGTCAGTTCATCGCTTTGAATCAAAGTCTTATTCAATCGCAGTAGTATTTGCAATTGTATTGATTATAATCATTAAAATTTCAGACAAGAGCTTCATACTTGCTCTCATGTTGTGACAAAAAAATGGCTTCTTACAAAAAGAGTTGTAACTGTTGTACCTGAGCATTTTGTCAGGTGATTCAATCCTGCCTGGTTGGGTTGGCACCTAGGCTGATATTATCAGCCAGCATGTCCCCTGAGGTTCCCCCATAATATCTTTGTGTATGATCCTTCCTCACTTCTGGGGAATAGACCCATTCAGAAAGCTTCCCATTCCCCAGGTGTCACTCAAGCCCGTGATCTGGTCACAGAGTGTTAACAGGACTTCCCTAATAGGACCACGGCCTCTTGGAAGTCCAAGCTGCTCTTGGCATTTTGAGAACAGCTCCACTACCAACGTCAATCATCCTGGTCATCTTGGATGGTGCATGGCCCCTTCTCTGGGTGATTGATTTTGGATATTGGGGTACACTCAATCCTGCTCTGCCTTCTTAGTTATAATTATTCTAGCAGAAACCAGGAGGCAGAAGAGGCAAGAAGTGTCACACCAAAATGAAAATACTTCTGAGTGGAGAAGGCAAGTGGGATGGGAAGGTGAACATCTCTCCTCTTCTATGTCTTTAGCACAAGCCCTGTTCAGTTGCTGCAAAAGAGTTAGGTCAATCTGCATCGTTAGGTGACAGATGATTCTTTAATCATCGAACTGAAGCACATTACTTTTAGTCTAAGAAACTCAAAGTGCTCCCAGAGAAAAGACTACTCCATCTCCCTATGAGAATTAACTTATTATTTCCAGTAAATGCCAGTAGCAAACCAAAGATCATAATCCAATTCTTATGGGCCATCAGAGGAGATAGAAATTCCTTAATTATTGCCCACTAATATTTCTAGCTATGCGAATTTGTTTTAGGAATGCCCCTTCCCCGTGTGAAACACCCATATCTTGCATAGTGAGCTCTTGTTCCTAAGAAGGCTGAACCACCTGTGCTGGAAACTGTGGAACATCATGTGGGACTAGATTTTTCTATTGATATTTTGACATGGGACACAAAACATAAGTAATTTTAGATGTCTTTCCCTTGGTCATCTGGATGGATGACCCTCATCCATTCAGGAAGTGGATAATAAGCTCTCACAGGAGTAAGCCATGCCCTTCTCAGCCTTTCTAACACAGGGTACCCTATCTTCCTGATATTGTATTCATTTCATTGGCTCTGACTACTATTGCACAGACAAAAGAAGAAATCAATAAGTAATTATGGATAGGCAAGGGAAGGCTGCAGATTCCCTCCAGTGCCCAAGTCACCTCGGGTGACAGTAACACAGCCTGGTGGAGTCTTCTGACCATAATGCATAGATGACCAGCTGCCCTGGTCCTGCAAACTGGACTGATGGGTGTGTATGTGATGTTCCCTCATCATATTCATCTTCTGGGTTCCTGTGTGAATTAGAGCACTGTTTTGGGAAACTGCCAAGGAAATTCACAGCAAGGCCAAAATTCAAAAGTTTTGAATTCGTAAATTTGCAGTAAGGAAAGTGAGAACTACTTTAATGCCTCCTTCACTGTTAGCATGTTCAACTAATAGATTTTACTTCTTAGTATCTAAGATGGTGATGGGGGAGCAATAAGTCCTCTCTAAAAATCCATTAAACTCCAAGATTGGAAAGCTATTGTTTCCATTAGGGAACTTGCTCACCAGGAGTTTATTAATCCTTCTACTGTGCTAGAAAATTCTTCTCCAAGAAGTGACTAGAAAAATGAAAAGATTTGGTCCAGATCCTAAAAACAAATAAAGAAACAAATATCCAAGGCAAAACTTACGTCTCCAAGCCCTCAAGGGTAGCTCTTCATGTGTTTTCTTTCTGAATCACTTGATGTCAAGATAGGGTGGCAGAAAAAAGGACTGAGGTTAAACTCAGCTATGAGACGCTCCCCTCCATAAATCCAGGAATTTACTTGGTGATGTTTGTATTGACAAAGAAGGTCTTTCTTCATGAGATCCCTTGACCTCTGAGACACAGTTCTCAGACACTCATCATATGATATCTGTCCAAAAACAAAAGCACAAACGGGAATAGTAGCAGAAATCAATTGTGCAAAAGTGGAAATCGATGTCCGTGGCAGTTGCTGAACACGAAGTGACTAAATGACTGCTCTTGCTCAAATAGATCCCCAAGGAAGGGAACCGCACATAGCTGCACCCAAATTAAACACTTCCTCGCTAATCCCACTCTACCACAGAGCTTTACCCACATGGTTTTAAGTCAAAAACTTCAGGGACAAAAGGCAAGGGGGAAAGAGTCGAGTAAGCCCTAGTAAGCTCAGTGAGTTAAATAAGTTCACATACATATGGGAGTTCACTACGTCCTCTTTACGAAAACTCAGCCACTTGTTTTCTGGCAAATCGGAATACACTGGGTGATGTTACACTTAAGTTCCTCTTATTTTATTTTATTTTATTTGTTTGTTTGTTTGGTTGGTTCCACCTTCTCTCTCTTTCATATGTCCATCCCACACCTGCCAAGCTAGTTAAATAGAGGAAGAAATAGTCCCATGGTGAGGAAAGCCAGCCTTACTAACAAGAGTTACATCTGACTTTAGTCCCTCTCCCCAGGAGACATGTCCACATGTTATTAGTCCTCTCCTGGGAGATGGTGATATCCTTTGCTTGGAGACGTAGACATCACTGAGACTTTTACATCTGTTGATGGGTCACTCATGCCTGGACTCCTCTGAGCTATGCAGAATTGTCCATTAACCTCAGACTTCTGCTCAACCAGTACAAGCAAACCACACTAGATACAATGGTTTCTTCCTTGTCAGCCTCTATCGTGACACCCCACGTCTCCCCAGCGTGCCACCTGATTTCCCATAGTGCCCCTCTCTCAGGCCTACCAACAAACATCTGTCTCTACATTCATTCAGTACACAACTGGATTCCTACTTCCTTGGATGTCTTCTAGGTTCTGGAAATTTCTAAGTGAGGATGTTCATATTGGGTGTGAACCTGCTTCCTTATTGCTTAATACTGTGCTTCTCAACAGTTATTTCTTGAAGACTTTACAATCGTTGATTTCTGGACTCAATCCAAAACTGATATCTGTTTCTCTTGTTCGTGATCTGATACTCTTTTTTTCCTTTTTTTTATTGAACATATTATTTATTTACATTTCAAATGTTATTCCCTTTCCCAGTTCCCCCCCTCCCAGAAAACCCCTATCCCATCCCCCCTCTCCCTGCTTCTATGAGGATGTTCCTCCACCCAACTCACTCCTACCCTACCCTCCCTCGATTGCCCCACTTTGGGGCATCTATCCAGCCTTTATAGGACCAAGGACCTCTCCTCCCACTGATGCCCAACAAGGTATTGCTCTGCTACAAGTGCAGCTGAAGCCATGAGTACCCTTTGGTTGATGGCTTAGTCCCTGGGAGCTCTGGGGGGGTCTGGTTGGTTGATATTGTTGTTCTTCCTATGAGGTTGCAAACCCCTTCAGCTCCTTTAGTCCTTTCTCTAATTCCTCTATTGGGGGCCCAGCGCTCAGTATTCTGAAGCTACTTTTCTCTGAAAAAGAAACTGTTCTGTTTCACCAGTCCCCTCTATTCATTCTTACTCTGTAGATGCACATTCTCTTTGTTCTGTCTCTGTCTCCTCTCCTGACCACCCTGCTCCAGTTTTCACACTGATAACTGCCTCACATTTAAGTTTTCCAATTCAAATTGTAGTTCAGTCTCTGTGTCTTCCCAGGTTTCTATTTTATACCTCTGTCCCTTGCAGGTGGTCCTTACAGCTGCCCTCGCACTGTGCCGAAATCATTTCTAAATGCAGAATTGTCTGGATGAGCTAAGGAGGACTCCCAGCTATCACCTCAGCTTTCACGGTTAATGGTCTAACACCATAGAGGTTTAATTTGCTGCTCAGGTAGCCACCTTGGATGGCTTTGTGAGTGAGTGGGTCAGTTCCTCCGGCATGCACATTTTGAACTGTATTTCCAGTATACTATAGGGCTCATAGCCATTCCTCATATCATTCTTTGGTGATACCATCTCCTCCACTGGCCTCTATAATAGCAGGATCACACTCACCCGTGCCTGGTAATACAGGCCTATAATCTCAGCTACTTCAGAAGCTAAGGCAGAAGAATCACAAACTCAAGAACTGCCTGAGCAACACAGTAAGATGCTGCCTCAAACTCTAAGTAAGAAATGGGGTGGGAAAATCAGCTTGGCGGCAGAATACTTGCTTACATATAAAACCCTGGCTTCAGCTCCCAGTACTGCAAATCCTTAAGGAAATTAAACAACAGCCATCGTATGCAGGACAGTCTGGGGACTATTGTCCAGGTGCCTGTCCAAGAAGAGATGAAAATGACCTTTGGAGATCGGTTTCTAACACTTCGTCTTCTGGGAAACACTCTGGGTTTTTGAGCACTGATTTCCTTGCTTTGTTCTTACCTTGCAAGCCATTCCTTTTCCTTCTTTTTTAAAGTCCCTGATCCTCTCTTTGCTTTGCATCGTATCCTATATAGTTGATCTCCGTGGCTCTCATCTGAATGCATTTGAACACAGCTGGTACCCACATTGACTTCTCTAGCTGCAGTCACTCCTGCATTTCAAATACATATCTAAGAGACTGGCTGTATAAATACCTATGTGATATGTCCACATGGGTAGCTGTCCTTTCCAAAGGTCTTCCCATCCCCACTTACCTCTCTAAGTATCATCCCCAAAGCTGTTCTTCCTCTTTTCATTGCTTGGGGGCAATGCCTCCTTGGTTTTTATTGTACCATCTTAACCATCTTCAGAATGCACTCCTCTGATTCCATATTTGGCCTTGCGATTCTCCTGTAGAGTCCAGTTTCTCTTAGGGTAACACCCTACCCTAGTCTCTGAGTCTACCTCCCCTTAGTTCTTTAGCCTCTCTAGCCTTGGTTCTCCACAGGCCACAGCTAGGCCTTCTCATTGTCTACATACAAGTTAACTCTTCATTCTCCCTCCGTTCCCTCCAAACCTAGCTATTTATAAATCCAGTTTAACTGTTGCTTCTTCCAGGAAAATTTCAGGACTCTAGAAATCTCCAGGTTAGGAAAAACTAATTTCAGACCAGGGCTCTTAGCCTAAAGGCTACTGCTATGACTTACTGAAACGCTCATCCCTCCTGGGAGTCTCCCTTGGGGGCCACACCTGTCCTATTCTCTCTTCTCACCTAGTACTGTGCTCAGTACTAACACTTCTCTGCCTCTGGATTAAGGCATACTGGGGTATATTCAAGGTCAACCTCCTTTCCCTATGTGAAACATTCTGCGGGAGGTGGGACCTAGGTGAGCTTCCGAGTTAGTGATGGCTTAGGAGCGTACAGGAAAAACACCCGACTTGCAATGTGAACGTGATATATTAAAAGACTTCTGTTAAGACCCATAGCATGAATGCTGAACTTGGTTCAATTTTATCCCACGTTTAGCTTTTAGTATTAATTAGAACACAGAGGACACAGTTAAAAAACCGTTAAAGTCAGCTTTTAAATATTTTTAATTGAAATAGAATTGCATCACTCTCCCCTCCCTTTCCCCCCTTCAACTCCTCACAAAGAATTCTTTGAATCACTGCTATGGCCCTCACTCTCAAGTTGATAGCCTCCTTTTGCTTTATTATTTCATATTCCTGTGTGTGTGTGTGTGAGAGAGAGAGAGAGAGAGAGAGAGAGAGAGAGTGTTATGGTTTTACTGCAGTGAACAGACACCATGACCAAGGCAACTATTATAAGGACATTTAGTTGAGACTGGCTTTCAGGTTCAGAGGTTCGGTTCATTATCATCAAGTGGGAGCATGGCGGCGCCCAGGCACACATGGGGCTGGAGAAGGAGCTGAGAATTCCACCTCTTGTTCCGAAGGCAGCCAGGAGAAGACTGGCTTCCAGGCAGCTACGACAAGGGTCTTAAAGCCCATGCTCACAGTGACACACCTACTCCAACAAGGCCACACCTCCTAATAGTGCTACTCCCTGGGCAAAGCATATACAAACCATCACAGTGTGTGTGTATAAAGATACATACATACACACACACACACACACACACACACACAATCTATTGAATCCATGTTTATTAGTGGTTTGTATGTAGTTTCAAGGCTGGCCATTCTGTTCTGTCTTTTTTTTTTTTTTTTTTTTTTTGGTTTTTCGAGACAGGGTTTCTCTGTGTAGCCCTGGCTGTCTTGTAGACCAGGCTGGCCTCGAACTCAGAAATCCGCCTGCCTCTGCCTCCCAAGTGCTGGGATTAAAGGCGTGCGCCACCACCGCCCTGCCATTCTGCATTGGACAGCCAACAAGTGGGCTCAACCCTGGGTGTCCCTAATTCTCCTTTTCCTGGTAGTCACTATTTCCCTGTAGTTCTTTGCCTAGGATTAGGACTTTGGGGAAATATCCCCCTTCCAAGTTAACATGTCCAGTGACATTGCCATTATTTTGGTCTTGTTTATGCAGCCATTTCCACGGCAGAGACTTTCACAGCAGACTTCCTGGAATTCTGTCTCTTACAATATTTCTATCTCTCAATGTTCCCTGAGCCATAGATGCAGGAACTGTGATGTAGATGTAACTGTTAGAGCAGGACTCCCCACAATCCAGTTATCTCTGCATTGTGTCCATTTGTGGTTGTGTGATGGTCTTCATTAGTTGAAAAGAGAGGTTTCTTTGATTAGACTTGGTAGCTACACTTCTCTGTAGAAATAACTATAAGGATTAGAATGTAGTGACGGATTATGCTGGTCTAGTAAAGTTGCATTAGTAGATTCTTTCCTAAGGTCTGTGACCTCACTAGCCCTGGAAATCTGGCTAGATTTCCAGTACAAGGCACGATTTGCCTCATGTTGCGTAGGCCTTGAGTTAAATTAGACCGTTTGGGTTGTCACCAACACGTGCAATGGCACTTAGTGCATCTTTACACGTTTATCTTGCCACACTGGTCATTGTCATGGTTCATGGGTGCTGAGCTGGAAAGGATTTGCTCAGTTGCATCCTCCCCTTGACAGCCTGAGTAGTATTTTCTGGAGTCATGGAAGTTGAACCACAGGAATGTGGTTATCATGTCAAGTGGTGGCTTTGGCAATAGGGTCCCACCCCAACTCCTAAGAAGCAACCAAGGGCTACATCAATAGTCTATGTTGTTCTGGGAGTCACTTTGACTTCCCTAGCTAGCTGCTGAAAAGGAGGTTTCCTGTGCCTGATACTGGGGTAATGTATGGTTCTTGTGGGGAACATTAACAAACCAAGTGACTTAACTCATGGACACACACAAACATATACACTCATTAATATTGTGTATAATTTTAGGTAAATATAAAATAAGATTATCTGTTAAGGCTTTGTCAAACGACCTTGGTGTTATTTGTTCCTTCTTCTCCTATGGTGACAGCCTTCTCTCCTCCCTAGTTTTAGCCCCATCTCAGTTATTCTATTTGCCACTCCATATCACCTGTATCCTACCATTTCTTCCCAAGATGCCTCCCCAGTATGACCCCTTTATACTTTCGTGGTTTCTGCAAACATTCCATGCCATATACTTATATTATCTGTGAGGATTTGGAGCTAAGAACCACAGGTAAAGGGGAGCACGTGGCATTTGCCTTTCTGGGTCTGGGTTACCTCATTCACTGGGATCTTTCCTAGGTCCATCCATTTATATTCTTATCTCATGATATTATTTTTCTTTATAGCTGGAGAGATATAGATATGTGTCAACGTTTTCATTCTCCATTCATCATTTATGGCCCAGTCACCCCGTTCCTTGGCACATGCCCAACAGACCTGTCATTCTGCTCCATAGACACTTGCTCAGATGTGTTCTTGGCCTCTCTACTCACAAATGGGAAGATAAAGTCAGCTTGTGTTACCTAAAGCCCTCAAGGTGACACCAGAGCACAGGCTGCCATGGTCTTCTTCTGTTTCTTAAGATCTTTGTTTTTCTTCTCCTGGTACCTATCAATGACAAGTAACAGCAGTTTGCCTTCTTCGACTAAAGTATATACAGTTCTTTCTGACTTGATGATAGTCGGTCTTCAGAATTAGCCCAGTTGAATGAAATTGAGTTCATCAAATCGATTAAGTATTTGCTTATAAAAGATGGTATTTCAGAAGAGCCACATTCTTATATATACTGTACCTTTAAAGCCCAAATCAACTTAATTAAATTTCTTTAGAAGCTACAGAGCTGAAACAAAGTAATGAAAGCCAGAGGTCTGTCAGGTAGTGTTTATTCCTGCATTAAACTGCAAATACTCCCTTTTGGCCCTTAACATTTCGTTTAAATATTTAACACTAATGGCTTCTAGAATTGTTGGTAGAAATAGCTTAAATGAATCTTTAACAAACAGTTTACCTTAAAAATAGAGAGCATTTTGTTTTATTACAACAAAGAGTAGCAGAAAGTTCCATTGCTATGTAAAATCTGGCTTGGTCTTAGTCACCCTGACTACGCATCACACCGCCGCCATTGTTTGGGAACAAGTGAGGATTTTCTATAAATATAAGACACAAGGAACTGTGCTAATTCCCAGTGGTTTCTTTCTCTGCTTAGTGTCGTTACATTAATGAGTTCATTCTACCTAAAGATGACTGGGAAACAGCACATCTTTGAACAAGCATTTTTTGTGTATGAGCACAATTTGGGCCTCTTCAGAGGGCGGCCATGATGTATGTTTTGAATAATTTGAATTTGAATGTTTGAACAATTATTTTCCACAATGAAGAAGTCTTGAATGTGAACGTGAGTGACAGGCTCTAAGTATCTGAGGTTGGTGAGCGGACGAGCCTGAGTTACTAAAAGCCCAAAGGATTTGCAACACACATTCCTCTCTCTCTCTCTCAAGTCACTCAAAGAAAATGAGAATTGACAAGCTTTATGGGCTGTAGAACCTTCAAGGACAGCCAAGGCGAAAGACTTGTATTTGTTTCTTCAACACTGAGTAGTTTCTGGGTGTCCACTGAGAAATCCTTGTTCTGAAGACAAATAAATCTTATCAGAGGAAGAAAATGTAAGAGCTGTTTATAAAACAAAAAAGAAAAGGGCCAGTGACTCTACATGGGCAGCCACTGCTAAGTGTTCATGTTGGGTTTCAGCTGATGTCCCCAATGTAAATGAACAGTGTTTATTGTCAGAGTCAATTACTTAATGAAGCTTGTGCCGGTCACAGATGTCTCTTTATCATAAGAGTTTGCCAAATCTAAATTCCAGTACAACAGACCTGGCTGTGGAGTGCTGTAAACGGGGCCACCAACATTGAACTTACCCAGCTGTAGCTCTTCACTGTCTCCATGCACTCTACTTTTGCATGGCCTCCCAAACTCATCCCCCACCCCCGAAGCAGAGGTCAGAGGCCACAAAACAAGTAACTCAGAATCCTATTCCTTGCTAACCCTCACCTGTTTATTGAGAATCTGTTCTGTCGCCTCATTTTCTCTCTCCTGACCACCATGTCTCCAAATTTTCCTTTTAGCAGCTGTTGAGACATTTCTCTTCCTTCCACCTTCTCATAAACTCTTTTCTATGACCTGAGACAACTCATCCCCCATCCCCTTCCTCCTCTGATGTCCATTACAGTTGCCCATCCTTCCCCTGATTGAGGGGCAGTTGGGAAAGAGGCAGCTGGGAGTCTGCGTACAACCCCCAGCGTGGTTCTCATTCCATCTCACCCAACGCTGTGACATGGTTAGCACACCTTCTGGAGTATGAGTCTGTCTCCACTGTTCCCTAGCCAGTAAGCATCCCTCCCACTAGGTAATACCTTTGGGAACCAGTCCCTCAGTCTGCTAGGCCCACTCACAGTGGGTGCAAGTGCCCGGACCCAGCCTTGAAAGAAACTGGGGCACATCTAATGAGAAATGTGATGTGCTCTCCCTCCTCATCCTGTTACCCCCAGTTCTCCTGGGGGCTTGTGGTGGGGGAAAGTTGAGTGTCTTCGCTATGGGCAGAAGCTTGTATTTTCCAAGACAGCAGAAGAAATGAAGGAGCAAGGCCACATGCTCTAAAGATGTGCCCGGGCATCAGTTGGCATCAGTGCAGGGGCCAGAGGTACAGATGGATCGATGCTTCAGAATTGCTCTCCCGGTTAGGTAAAACTGAGGCAAGTTCATACACTGCACACGGAAGTGTGGATGGGCATCGGAGAGGAGCCACCAAGCTGAAGACCCCGCCCCTTCTGAACCATTTCAGCCGAACCAATGCTGCTTTGCAGCCCAGATGTGTGTATGTCATGGGCCATCAGCAGAAAAAGATTCTCGTGTGACTGCTTTCCACTAAAACAATACAAAAAAAAAAAAAAAAAGATCCGAAGGCTCTGAACATCCTCAGGAGAGAGTCAGAGTGCAGAGAGCTCGGTGGCTCCATCAGTGTCAGCGGTGGCTTCTCTCTGCTGCCCCTGCTCCAGTATGGACCGTACGAACTTGCAGAAGCTAGCAGTCACACCTATGGAATTGATGAGCACTTTGTTTTACAATAATTACTGCTATTATCTCACATCATAAAATCCAAGTAGCATATGTCAGGCATCACTGTGCTCCGGCATTAAGTCCAGCACCAGGGTTTCAAAACCAACAAGGCTCTCCGCCTCGCAGCTGGAGGACAGACAGGATCACTGCAGTCTTCAGTTTTGATGTGAGCATTGGTGGGATATGGAAACCGTACTGTATTCCTGCATCCCCCAAGCCTGGGAGGCGGCACACATTTAGCTGTTGTGATTTGATGCACCTGCATTTCCTGCCTCCTGCTTCCCTGGCACAAAGAGAGTCGGGCTGGTACTACTGAATAGATTGTGAAAGAGAAGGCGCTGTGCTGGGTCTCAGAGCTAACAGCTAGAAGGTGAGCGCATGTAAAATTGAATCACAGAGTGAGAGGGGCCACATGCTCAGGTGTGCTGAGGCTGAGCATGAGTATGCTGTCTCTCAGCTCAGACATTGTGACCTATTTTTTGTTCCCATAGAAGTCAACATGGACCAAGGACCTCTCCTCCCGTTGATGCCTGACAGACATGGCAATCCTCTGCTCCATATGCAGCTGGAACCATGTGTACTCCTTGGTTAATGGCTTAGTCCCTGGGAGCTCTGGGGTGTCTGGTTGGTTGATATTGTTGTTCTTCCTATGGGGTTGCAAACCCCTTCAGCTCCTTCAATCCTTTGTCTAACTCCTCCATTGGGGACTCTGCGTTCAGTCCAATGGTTGGCTGCGACAATCTGCCTCTGTATTTGCAAGGCTCTGGCAGGGCCCCTCAGGAGACAGCCATATCAGGCTCCTCTCAGCAAGCATTTCTTGATAGATGCCCCAGAATTGAGGGTGGGGAGATGGGAGTGGACTGGGTGGAGAAGCTCCCTCATAGAAGTAGGGGGAGGGAGGATGGGATAGGGGGTTTCCAGGAAGGAAGGAAATGGGAAAGGGATAGCCTTTGAAATGTAAATAAAGAAAACAGCCAATAAAAAAGAAAGAAAGAAAGAAAAAAGTCAGCATGGAGAATGCCTTATATGGCCTTGCCAAATATAGTAGACTTAAAAGAAATGTGTATGTACTTGGGTGTTCCACTTAACTGTCACCTGTACCTTTGCAAAAAACAAAAACAAAAAAACCCCAGAGAAACAAAACAACAACAACAACAAACCCCCCAGGCTAATGGTTTTCTACTAGGGTGAGTCACAGCATCAGACAGAGCGAGAAGGGAGCTCTAGAAGGAAGTATGCCCAAACCTTCCTCAGAACAGGGCAAACACAGTCTCAAGGGGGAAGATGCAGGTGTGGCTACTCTTGAAGCCCTTGTGCTCAGGAATTCTGCTGCTCTTGGTTAAAGGGGGTGAGAGAAACTAGAGCATTGCGTCCGGGGGTCACGCTGCTACCACTGGCGGAGCGGAGCCTTCTCACAGCCTTCTCTGCCTCTCCATAAGTGAGACCTGTCAGGTAGGGGAGAGGGGGACCGAGAGCACTCGGGGCCTTGTCCAGTAACTCTGCTTCAGCCTGTGAACACACTTAACAAAGTCTACACTGATGTGAGTTTAGTGCCTTGCAGTTTCTATAAGAAGTTACGAGGCAAATGCATGCTGTCCTAAGCAATTTGCAAGCCACTCAACCCTGCATCCCATCCTGTCAGGGACATCTCGCCATAAAGAGCATTCTGTCTGGAAATGTTTACCATACGATAGAAAACATAAAGTGAAGGGGCTGAGGGAACGGCTTGGTGGCTAAAGTACTTGTTGTACAAGTGCGCACACGTGAGTTCAGACCATCACCACCCATGTAAAAAGCCTGGTGTACAATGTACACACCTATATCTCAGTGCTAGGAGGAAGAGACAAGCGGATCCTGGGGCTTGCTGCCCATCTAGCCTACGCAAGAGGTAAAGTTCATGATCAGCTGGAGACCCTGACTCAAAAATAAGGTGGAGAGTGATGGAGGAAGTGTGTGTGTGTGTGTGTGTGTGTGTACATGTGTATGCATATCTGTATGTCTATGGGTGTATATTCTGTGTGTGCTGTCTATGTGTACCTGTATGTGTGTGTACATGTGTATGTCTGTGTGTACAGGTGTGTGTATGCATGTCTGTGTGTATGCATGTATGTCTACATGTACAGGTCTATGTTGTGCATGTATATGTCTATTTGTACAGGTCTATGTGTGCATTTCTGTGTGTATCTGCATCTGTGTCTGTATGTCTATGTGTTCTCTGCGTGTGTGTGTGTGTGTGTGTGTGTGTGTGTATGTGTGTGTGTGTGTGTGTGTGTGTATGTGTGTGTGTGTGTGTGAAGTTCAGGGACATCACAACAGGAGCCAGCTAAAGTGACTAAGCACTAGGTTGATGGAAAAGACCTAAGGCCATGAAGTTGACCTCTGCCCTAATTCCCCTGCCCTTGGAACCCCTGAAAATGTCACTGTAGAAAACTACAGCTTCAGGGGATGATAAACTTCCTAAAGAAATACATCAGAAATGTTGTCACAGAACCCAGGACTGGTGAGAAGATGGTAGGAGAGGACATAAAAAAGGTCAGGTGATTTCTGGTGGCAAGTTGAAGCACAATGACTTTGGACTTCTTTGTATTTTCATCTCTATCTACCTGGACCGATTTTACAGCCTCCAGTTTTAAGTTTAATGTGTTAAAAATAAAAACCGATTTGAGGTGCCAGATACCATATCACATTTGTGACAGCTTAGCTGGGTCTCGAGCTGAAGGGCACATCTTCTGGGTCACTGCTTGGGTTGGCAGAGTCGTGGACATTTAAAAAGTTCCTTATCGCCAGCCGCGAGGATTAACAGCTCCTCCCTACTTACTGTGGCTGCTCCGCAGTCTCCCAGTTTTCTTCCCTGAGCTTCATCTAACTTCAACAAGATATATGGATGGTACAAAGGTATCTTAGATTAAGCAGTTAATATAATAGAATGCACACACACAGACACACACACACTATACACATACACACACACTATACACACACAGACACACACACTATACACACACACACACACACACACACACACTCATGGCCAAGAATGAGGTAAAACTTAAAACAAGAAAAAAAGAATGAGCAAAGAAACAAATGATAACTGAAAAGATTAAAGAAATCTTTTATCGTTATGTTTATGTGTATAAACCAGTTTTGAGCCTTTTATAAGTGGCATCAAGAAGTAAATAAATGATAGTTTATTGCTAGCTAGATGGCAAAAAGACACATGGCTAGTGGGACCAGAGGCATGTTCAGTTAGCAAGAGCATTCCCCTCAAAAAACATATCTTCGTTTTTCTGAGCTGATTTAGAACACAAAGAATTGAATGACCAAGAGTCCAAATAGTAAAAGATGTGGAGAGCAGAGAGGCTTAGCTTCTCAGGAACTAAGAATAAGCATAGCTGCTTATAATGAGCTGTGATCGATGCACACCGTGGTCCAGCCGCACCCTAGCCTCCAGCATCCAGTGCTACACCAAGCCATGGCATTTTGTAAGAATGTGACTGTGTGTCTTCAGGACAGAAATCTTCATGTCCCACCCAGTCTTTTCCTGATATATTAGTCATGGTTCTCTAAAGTCACAGAACGTATGGGTAGTCTCTATATAGTTAGGGAATTTGTCTATAACTTACAGCTTGTAGTCCAACTCCCCACAATAGTCAGCAGTACTTGTGGATGGAAGTCCGAGGACCTAGCAATTGCTCAGTCACACGAGGCAGGCCAGGAAAAGCCAGAGTGAATCTTCCTTCTTCCAATGTCCTTATATAGGTCTCCAGCAGATGGTGTGGCCCAGATTAAAGGCATGTGCCACCGCGCCTTTAATCCCAGATGACCTTGAACTCAGAGATCTCCTAATCTTAATCTTCTGGAATTCATAGTCACTATGCATCAAGATCTCCAGGTCAGAAACTTGTATCTCTGAGCCTCCAGATTAGGATTATAGGTGAGCCTTCCAGTTCTTGATTAGTTCACTCCACATTTAGTCAAGTTGGCAACCAGGAAGAGCCACTACACCCGATGAAGTCGATCAGACTTCTCCGGTTTGGCCATTCTGCCGTTCCTGCTTCACTGAATGAGAGGGAAGAGAGAAAACCCGGCATATTGTCTGTATGGTGC
Organism: Tokudaia tokunoshimensis; assembly: GCA_036184795.1. Lineage (NCBI taxonomy): Eukaryota > Metazoa > Chordata > Mammalia > Rodentia > Muridae > Tokudaia > Tokudaia tokunoshimensis. Next base: position 75,105,859 of record BTHU01000009.1, read on the forward strand.
TTGCCTGTGTGTGGGCACGTGGGAGGAGAGTGTGGTGTGTGTGTGTGTGTGTGTGTAGTATGCATGTGTGCACTTGTGTGTGCAGGCCTGTGGAGGCCGGAAGTTGATACCCAGTCTCCAGTTTGATCACCTGTTGTATAGACTGAGACCAGGTTCCCCTTTCCCACCTCACTAGAACTCAAGCTGCCACAATGCTCTGCGGACTTAATTTCATGTCTGGGACACCGGGATCACCACATCTGCTCAGCATTTCCATGGATGCTGGGAATCTGACCTCCCCTCTTCATGCTTGCTTTGCGTGGCAAGCACTTTAACCACTGAGCCATCTCTCCAAGAGCCCTTGCTTCCCACGGAGCCCCTCCCCCAACACACACACACACTTCTCCTTTCTTGCATCCCCTCCTGTTTCTTCTCCTCTTGTGTAATCTACACTCCTTGCTTTCAACAGATGACCTCATTCCTCATTCCCACTGAGAAAACATGCAAAACTAAGAGAGAAGGCTCTCACTGTCCTAGCCTCAATTCTCCCCACTTACCCCTGTTGGCTGGACAGCATGTCTCTCCTCCACCTCTCCTCTGTTCTCAGCAACGCTGTGGTTCACTGAATCCTACCAGTCACCCCAGTGCTCTGTGCCCTCCTCTGCCTGTTCTTCTCTAAGTAGAAAGAAGATCCTCCCATTTTAATAGCAACATGTCTAACTTTGAGTGGCCTCGCTGCCTTCCTTCCCCATGACATGGAATCCAGTTCTTGGAACCCTAAAGAGACTCTTGCCACACTGTCACTTGCCCAAGACATGTTAGTAGCCTCTTTCAACAAAGTCTGCTCTAGGCCTGGTGTTATCGTATGAGTAAGAACAGGAGTTATCAAAATCAGATGAACAAAGAGATAAAGATTTAAAAGAGTATATAGGTTTTGTTCTTAAATTTCATCTATTAATATTTGCAATGATTCCTCACAATGCATCAGATTCGTTTAAAGTTGAAATATTATCTTTAAAAAGACACGAAGAATTGGAAATTCTTTCAGTTTTTTTAAAGATAATATTTAGACTTTAAAAAAAATTGAAAGGGCATTGGGAGCAGGGTAGGTGCCCGCTGCTCTGTCTTGCTAGGCCAGTACTCCCGTGGGACTGAACTTTGAGACAAATACATTTGAATTGCAAGGGAAAGACTAGAAAGAGAGCCTGTGATGTGTCAACAAGAGCGCTGTATCCTCGACTGTTTTCATTGTCTTCTTTAGTCTCTGTAAATTCACAGCCTGACTCATAGTGCATTTGCGTGGGACTTACTATAAAATAGTCTCAAATGCTGACCCGATATTGGAAGGCTAGGGAAGATGTGCTGGAAAACATACTGAGGATGCTCTGATGAAAGTGGAATTCCCAGCATCTTCAGGAAATGTGTCGCCCAGTGTCTTATCAGAGCCTTGAGGTCCTAAGGCAGGGGGTTGGGCTTCTGTGACCCAGAGAGGGGTTGGAAATTATGTAAAGGGGATAAATGAGAAAGGCGGCTGGATACCGCCCTGGGACTCTGTGGCTCACAGACCCATCCTGAGAAGAAAGTCAACACCTGAGACAGGTTTGCTCGCAAATGGAGAGCAAGCAGGCAGAGCTGTTGGCAAGGTCAGACGTTTTGAGTCAGAAGACATTCTGAGCAGCGTCTTTGTCTTGAATAACATGTATGGGCAGAGTAAGTGGGCACAGAAACCGTTTATTTAATATTTTGGGGGAAAAGCAGACAAAAACCGCCCACCTTCCCAGCCAGGCAGTCTGGAGGAGGAAGAGGTGTGTCTTCAATTCCCATTCCTCTGGGTTAAACCTTGGTGATGTGCGGAGCTCAGTAATCTCTTCTGACACCTGCAGAAATGTTCTGCAAATTCAAATGCTTGGAACTCGGCAGAGTCAGGAGGAGAAGCATCGCCGTGCCTTCCCTGCTTAATAGGACTGTGCTGTCTTTTGCAGGATGGATGGTCACAATATCACTTTGTAGCCTCATCTTCAACCATCGAGAGGGATCGACAAAGGCCCTACTCCTCCTCCCGCACACCCTCCATCTCTCCTGTGCGTGTGTCTCCCAACAACCGCTCAGGTAAGAGGCACCCCAAGCCTTGGTTTCCTCCTGAGTCAAGGGACTCGCTCCCAGCCCTTTATCTGGGCACCACACAGAATACCTGTCTGGTTTGTACACTGTGTAGTGTGTTCTGTTGGGGCGGCAACCCTGTTGGGTATGCACAGACTGAGAGCCGGTCTCCACTGCACCTGCTTCCTGTCTGTGGAATGTGTCGTGTACTCAGTGAGGAAGGATTGCATAAAGGAAGCAGATGAGAGTTCACACACCAGAGTTCTGTATCTCTAACCATCCCATACCCAGCTGATTACAACCTAACAATCATCAATAAATTAGTATTGTGACCACCTTTAATTCATAATTTTTCTCTCATTCTGCCAAATCCCCAGCACTTAAACTTTGATCTCACTTCTTTCATTTCTAAAATAACTTTATATGATTTTCCAGTCATTTTGAATAATCCCAAAGATTAGATAGAAATATGAAAGGTAAATATGTATGTTACTTATTAATGTAAGTGTCCTGTTGTTCTCTTTTTCAAAGTATCGGGTCTTAAGCCCATCCCTTTCTGACGTTTATTTTCATAACTGAGGAATGAATGAAGACTAAACAACCAGGTGTCCCCATTTGTGTGGGGTCCCCTGTATCTCTCATTGTGACGTCCTTCTCTCCCCTTCCCTGCCCAAAACCTCCACTGAGGAAATCCTCTTCTTCAAAACAGCATCTTGGAAGGTTGGATAGAAAATCTGCCTGGCAGAGAGGCTTTTGTGCCCCTGAGGATGGCTACCCTTAGTCTTTTACACCAGACTTAACTGTCACAGAGTTGAGGAGAAGCAGAAACAAAGAGAGAAGTTTTCACAGAGATCAGTTACCCATTCCAAACTCCATGAGAATCTAAATTCAAGGTATGGTAGTCCTTAGGACATTTGATGCAACCATAGACGAGAACCGGGACCCCTCTGTCATGTGGCGGCACGCAGGTGGGCACTGACCCTACAATTCTGAAGGCTTAAAGAGCACCTGGGATGCAGAAGGAAGTGGCTGATTGACTCTAACCAAGAGCTACAGTCAGCCAAGCAGTGTCAGCGAGATGAGATGACAGAGGAGGTGGGAAGGTGTTGGGGTATGGAAAGGAGTAGGCGGGCAAGGGCCAGCATGAGGATCCGTTCAACAAGTGTTCCGCCTTGGTATTTCCTAGTCTGGGCACATCCAGACACCTAATAAACATTTGTCCACATGATTTGGTCTTTCCTGGAGCTTTAATCCTGATTTACTGGAGACTCAAAGCATCACCATGTGCAGGGTCTCAGGAGATAATTACACACTTCATGTAGCTTAATAAACACCGCCATCTGTGCAGTGTTACGCTCTCATTTTAAAAGCTTTGGTCAAAGGCCTCCAAAACACTGTGCCTTCTTGATTAATAGCATTGACTCCTAAATGGCCAGGTTCTATGCAAGGATACCCAGGACCAGAAGAACAAGGGCAGAGGAAGGACTTTGCCAAAAGGAAAAGGTTAAGCAGACGAGAGAGAGGGTAGATGGTTATGGAAATGAGATCCTAGCAGCTGAGGAGACAGGAGCAGGCAGGAGTGGACTGGACACCGTTGAGGTGGGGCAAAGCCCAGATTGGTCTTGCAGTCATTCTCCTTTAAGCTCAGGATCCTAAAGACACATAAATGCAGAATATAGCCAGCACCCCTAGTGTTTCTCCAGCTGAAATGGATAACAGCCCTCTGTCCTCACCTGCATCAGCCTCAGATCCCTTCTTGAAGAGCTGCTGTCCTTGTGTAGCAGAGAACTATACCCCTGGGTCAGATCACTGCGAGTGACCCCATGAGAGGTGAGAACATTGCAGGTTGTCATGTCCCATGCCCATGGATTTCCACTGGGCACTTTGCCCCAACTGGTACTGTGTGGGGTCTCAGGCATCTATACTGAATTTGGGGAATGATTTCTGATGGGAAGTCAGAGTTGGAAACCTCTAAGTGCTACAAGAGCTGAGCACTGAGGCTGGGTTTCATTTTGGTCAGTTTGAGACATAGTGAGGTTCTTTCTGGACAGCAAAACAGCACCCCTGTTTACTCTCCCAGCATTAGGATGGGACTTCTGAATACTTCCAACTCTGATTCAGATGTATGTGCTTGTCCGTTCCCTTACATCCCTGGGATTCCCCAAGTTTAGCAAGCGTAACGCAGTTCACATCTCTGCCTCCTGCAGTATCTGGCGCAGAGATTTGCGCGCAGAGTTTACTAAATATGACAGAATCCAGTGACTCACGTGGTAGGAAAAGGTACATTCGGGATACGAGCAAGCTCTGTGTGCTGTAGCTGAGCAGTGACATACAGGATGCAAATGATGCTCTGGAAGGTAAACTGAGGCACAGCTGGGAAAGTGGCTTAGACACTAGCAAGGAGGGTTTTATGTTAAAAAAGTTAATAAAAATAAAAAAGCCTTATTCACCAGTATATGTACTTGTTAAGAGTGGATTCCAAGACCTTTCCATGGACAAATCAAATTTAAAAAAAAAAAAGTAAATAAAAAATTCAGGATCTGGAGGAGAGTCCCTAAATGATCATCAGATATTTGGGTAAAACTAGATAATGGTGCACTGCCCTGGGGTTGAGGAAGTCATAGAAAAATCGAAGATTAAAAGCACCCTGGATGGGGTCGTCATATTGTGTATGTCTCCGTCATGGATAGAACAGGCCCGGCCAGCAGCATCCCGGTGGCACCTCACCACACCTCGCCATTGTCTGCCTCTTCCCATACCCCTACACCGCTCACTGTGGTGTTGCTACCAAGCCACCCAAGCTCAGAAAATGTGGTTTCCATGTTTCTGGTACCAATCTCCTTTTAAAAAAAGAAAGAAAGAAACAAAGAAAAAACAAACAAACACCATGAAATTCCCCAGAGAGTCCTTCCTATAATTATACCCCATCTCTTTTAGAAATAGCAACATGGGCGATGGTGAGATAGATCCCTTGTGGCCAGCAGTCAACAAGCAGCCAAAATGTAAGGGGTGTGTGAGACACTATTGATAGTCACCCCAAGAGCTGAAGCCAAAATGTCCTGTCAGGAAAAACAGCACCCTTCACACGAGCCCCAGGCTACCTGGAGAAGAGCTTGGTGGGTGACGTAGGCTCAGCCCCACAGATCCCTCACATGGAAGGCACTGCTCCCGTCTTACATAAGGCAGCTGCTTGGCAGCTCTGCGTGGATGTCGGATTGTGTTTTCTTTTCATCAGGGAGTTTTCAGTGTCAACGTGGTCTAATGTCCTTTAGTCAAAGGACTGGGACCAGAAATGTTTCAGATTTCTCATTTTAAAAATAGACTTTTTTTTTTTAGCTTGAAATAATTTCATACATAGCATGGAGACATCTTGAACAGAGAACACAAGTCTAAACACAAAACGTCTTAAGTTATTTTGAGGGCTCTGACTGCAGCCTGTGTTATGTACGAGATAGGATACGTGGAATTTTCCACCTCGGTTGTCATGTCAGCGCTCAGAAAGTTCCAGACTTCAGAGTGTTTGTGCTCAGGGTTTACAAATTAGGGATGCTCCGACTATCACGGTTCCTCTGAAGCATATCTAATTAAAAGAGAATGTGAGGGGGGAGAGGGAGGGGCAGGAGAATGAACTTGAAAGACCAGTTTCATTCTTAAAGCTCTTGTGTACACCTAGGGAAGATCTCTGAAATCTCTCCCCAAGAAAGATGATCCTGGGGGTAATTCTTAGTTGCCTGCCTGCCATGGACTGGGGGAGAATGGGAAGAACAACAGCCTAAAAAAGTAAAGAAAAATCTAAGTGATCCAGGGACCCATAGTGCCGTACGTTGGACCGTGTGTATTTGTGAAGTTAACTGTTCACATGGAAAGCCGTGCATACCACAAAATGAGACCCAGAAAAATAACCTTTCTCATGTTTTTATGTAGCAAGTGCCCCAGCTTCACCTCGGGAAATGATCAGCCTCAAAGAAAGGAAGACGGACTATGAGTCCGCAGGCAACAACGCCACTTACCATGGAACTAAAGGAGAACACACCTCCCGAAAAGACGCCATGACAGGTGAGCGCAGCCACGTGCATGCGTGGCCAGGGCCAACACCAGGGCCAGGGCTTCAGACTGCAAGCCGCACCCTGTAGCCTGGAGCACTGTCAGAGCACTTGAGATTTTGATAGTTCCAAGAACTGGAGGAAGGAGACAAGGCCCCCTACAGGACTCCTATTGAGATCATTACTTTTCTTGCTGTGATGCTAGTCTCTTACCCAGGAAGCTTCTAGAGAATGGGTGAGCTTTTGTCTTCACCCCTATCTCAGTCAGGACTGTCATCTTCCCATCCCGTCCGCTGGAACTCTGAGGAGGTCACAGCTGGTACACTTTGTGCCTGCTGGGTCCCCTCCTGGAATGCTTTGCTTACCCTGGCTTTTGGGAGGTGTTGCTTTAACTCCCTATCTCCTTTGTACAGTTTTTCTTGGGCTTTTACAACTGACTTTGGATCTGCATCTACCCTTGCTTGTCTGAAGTATGTGGGTACGAGTTGGGACATGGGAACCAGGATGTGGAGGTTCCTGTAGGGGGTGAAACTAGACTCCCCAAGCTACATGACCATAATAGGGAACTTTAAACATAATTTTTGCCCTGTGGACATAAAGACGGGTCTTTCCTGGAGATAGGCCATGAGTTATAGTCTCTAAGAGAAGAGCAGGTGCTCATATCGTTGATAAAACTGGGGTGCAGAGGGGATGACCATAAAGAGTCGCAGAGACACTCTCATCCCAGTACCCTCAAAAGCACGGGGCACGGGTCGCCGATGTTATTTATGCACAGACCTGCAAGGAAGCAGAGTAGACAAATTGGGTGACTTATTAAACGTCTCCAAACCCAGGACAGATAAGATAAATTTTGCAATAACAAATGTATTTACCCCAGCAGCAATGTGTTCTCTGTTAACCCTGCACAGCTGCATACGGAAACGGGCGCTAAACAGATGGGTCTCATCGGCACCCCCAGGGCTACCTTCTGCCTCCATGGGCAGACCCCACAGAGGCGCATGTCACCCTTGTCCTGAAATGCCCCTTGAGTGGGAGAAATGAATTCATTCCACCACCACAGCTCTCCCCCTGCCCCAGAAACATTGCTCTAGCATCACTGGACGTGGACCAAGAAAGTTGAGACTCTGAGTCCCGAGCTCAGAGGTGCCAGCAGAAAATCTAATGCATACTGATTAGCCTGAATTAGTAGTGAGAGCACATTCATCTGACCAGTCTGGTTTGTAATTATTATTGCCCCAGGTAGCCACAGCACTGGAATTCTTGGATGACAGATTGATATTATAGTTACAAGAATAATTGTAAGATTGATTGTATTGCCATCATTTAAGTTTAGGGTTGCTCTTAACTCTCCGGCCCAGCAGAGTCATCCCAAAGGCTATTAAGAGTAATATGTTCATATTGAAATGCTTCTAGTGGTGCATAAGTTTGCCCACACACATAGTAAAATAAAACACAAAATGTATCATATGCCTAACGTCCCTCCTGCCTAGAAAATGGCCGCCATCTTGACAACTCCACTATTGAGATGTATGGAGTTCTTTAAACCTACTTAGAGGCTCAAACAGCTTAGCTCTGACTTATCCGAGAACTCAATTCACAACAACGCCATCAGTCATGTAGACAACCTAGAAGAGATGCAAGCTCTGTTACTGAATTTGTTTATATAAGGAAGTCCTTCCCAAGTTAAAGGGTGTTTCTATAAAAGCTGGTTGCTATTGATGGCAGCAGCGAGGGTGGTGGAAGCAAAAGGGGCACGGAGGTGACAGAGAGATGGTGGAGGTGATGTGAGGGTAGAAGAGAGAGTTGTGGAAGAGAGGGTGGTGGGTGGTGGTGTCCATGGTACTAGAGGTTGTCATGGAAATGAGAGAAGGGGACCCGACTGTGCTGGTGACCTTGTGACCATGATAATAGTGGAGTGCTTCAGTAATGAGTAGTGGAGGCAAAGGTGTTAACAAGGCTGGTAGATGGCAGAGGTCCAGTTCCATAGCGGGGTGTCGAGGGCAGAGGTGAATTTGTCAGTAATGATGGAGGCAAGGTGCTGGCCAGGACGAAAGTGGAGATCTGTATAATGAGCCTGAAACTAACAATCACCTCCTTCCATTAGTGGTTTGAATTGAGTCACCGGCCAAGTGCCCCAAATGCCTCACACTGGACTGAAAAGCTGCTTCACCAACTTCCCTGCCAACTATGGGACGTACCCTTCTTCAAGAACTGACTCATAAAATCAGTTTTCTTAGGATCTCTAAATCAAAATGAGCATTTTCTTTTCTCGTTTAAGATTGAATCCAAGATGTGTTAGGGTTTGGTGGAAGAAACCTCAGGTGTTTCCATCTTCCTTGGTCCTGAGGCAGCAGTGAGGCCTTGCCATTCCCCAGTGAAGGCAGGCTGTCTGCTGTGAGAAGCGACAGCATCCCTGCCCTCAAAGGCGACACTGGAACATGAGAAAGCCAGTGGTAGGCACAGTTCCTTGCCTGTGCTGTCAGCCCGCACTTGGATTTTTTTTTTATTATTAGATATTTTCTTTATTTACATTTCAAATGTTATCCCCTTTCCTAATTTCCCCTCCGAAAACCCCTTATCCCATCCTCCCCTCCCCCTGCTCACCAACACACACACTCCACTTCCCTGTCTTGGCATTCCCCTACACTGGGGCATCAAGCCTCACAGGATCAAGGGCCTCTCCTCTCACTGATGTCCAACAAGGCCATCCTCTGCTACATATGCAGCTGGAGCCATGGGTCCCTCCATGTGTACTCTTTGGTTAGTAGTGTAGTCCTTGGGAGCTCTGGGGCGTACTGGTTGGTTCATATTGTTGTTCCTCCTATGGGGTTGCAAACCCCTTCAGCTCCTTGGGTCCTTTCTCTAGCTCCTCCATTGCAGACCCTGTGCTCAGTTCATTGGTTGGCTGTGAGCACCCACTTCTGTATTTGTCAGGCACTGGCAGAGCCTCCCAGGTGACAGCTATATCAGGCTCCTGTCAGCAAGCACTTGTTGGCATCCACAATGGTGTCTGGGATTGGTAACTGTATATGGGATGGATCCCCAGGTGGGGCAGTCTCTGGATGACCTTTCCTTCAGTCTCTGTTCCACACTTTGTCTTTATATCTCCTCCCATGGGTATTTGGATCCCCCTTCTAAGAAGGACCAAAGCATCCACACTTTGATCTTCCTTCTTCTTGAGTTTCGCGTAGTCTGTGAATTATATCTTGGGTATTCTGAGCTTCTGGGCTTATATTCACTTATCAGTGAGTGCATACCGTGTGTGTTCTTTTGTGACTGGGTTACCTCACTCGTGACTGGATCTTGGATCTTGGATCTAAATGTCCAGGTCCACATGGGTTTTCAGCCCAGTCATCCTGTTTTCCTCTTCTGCATTCCTTTCTAGCTCAGTTTCTGCCTCTGAGAATACCATCTCCCCACTGCTACCAAGGGGCTTCGGAATCCCAGGGTCATCTGTGTGCTCAAGCATGCAGGATGCTGGCAGCTATTTCTCTGGTTGGCTAGGAATCTTAAATGCCACTTGATCCCTGATTGCACGGCCTAATTTTTAAGTTTATCTGGGGAATCTGTCTTTCCATAAGAGCTTCCCTTTTTCATCAGGTGTTACCTGCTGATTTGTCAATATCTATATGCCTTTTAAAGCCAATCTGTTCCTTTCTATTAGAGATTGAGTGTTTAGGTAATGACACATACACACACACACACACACACACACACACACACGAAAGACACTCTTCTATGAAAAGCATCCTTGAGGTCCTCCACTTTGTATGCCTGTGAATGTCGTTCACTCTCAACCAGAGTCTCTTCTACAAAGGCATTGAGCCAACAAGTTAAGGGCAGAACTTCCAACAGAAACATCTTCCAACAATGCAAGATGGAAAGACGCTAAGTTTGTAATAGTACAGATGTTCCACCCCACCTAAAATGCATTACTCCAAATAGGGAAGACCGGTCTTTTGACCTTCCAGGGACATTTTTATCAGCATGTTTTTGCTGGGCAGTTAGATAAATTCCCAAGGTGCGTACCTTAACCCAACCATTCTGTCATTATATCCTTTGCCCTGTGAAGATTCATGGAGACCAGACACTGTCTCAGACACACACAGACAGAGGACACAAGACCTATTTTTATTTTTTATTTTTTTAATGGGCATCTGCTCCAATATACAAAGGCCAGCAGCAAACAAGGTCAGCAAAGAACAAGTGACTAGGTAACATCATATGATGCTGCGTAGGATGAAGGACCGAACGGATACTGAGACGGAGGAGACCAGAGACCACGTAGAAAGGGCAACTTGGCATGACACGGGCAACAGGGAGACATCTGAGCTGATAACACCAACCAGATCGGAGGATCAGGGATAAAGGGAGACTTGCAGGTTTGATCTCCCTAGATGCACACAAACTTGACTCACTCTATGGAGCAAAGTGAAACAGGGTGTCTAAGGCTCCGTAACAAGAAAGGGTGAGCAAGGGAAAATGGTAGAAAGTGAGGTGGGGGAAGATCATGTGGAGCTTGAGCACTGAGGATTACCAAGCAGAGAGAGTGATGTAATTCAGTCCATACCACAGAAGGATGCCCCAGGCTGTGGGAGACTCGTGAATGGAGAAGACAGGACAGACACGATGTTGGGACCACGAGTAAGATTCCATGATGCAGGAGAGATTGTTTCCATAGTAAGATGGGTGAAATGTGTATGTGGTCAGAGAGCTAGCAGAATGGTATAAAACTGAAAATGAGGGTCTGGGGAGATTGCTCCATGAGTAGAAATGTGTTTTTGCAAGCATGGGAGCCTGAGTGTGATTCTCAGATGCTCCTGTAAGGAGCCGGACATGGCTGTGTGTACCTGTAGCTCCAGCACTGGGGAGGCAGAAACAGCCATCTCAGGAGTGCTTCATAGCCAGCCATTCTAGCCAAGATGGTGAGATGCCACCTCAATGGCAGGGCAATATGGCGGAGAGCAAGAGTGGACAACATCAGATGTTCTGCCCCGTCCTCTACACAGACCATTCGTAAGTGAGGGCACACAGACACACCTCCATATGTGGAGGACACACAGGAAGCAAAGAGCCTTCCAAAGATGAGCTCTCACCCTTACTTTCTAAGAGGTATCTTCCAAGGTTTCGATTACTATATGCCTTTAGGCAATAATGATAGCCATGGGTGATACGAAGTTAACCCTTGATGGGCTGTCCTGATCAGGTGTGACTGATTCTAAAAGAGTCCGGCAGCATGTAAATTTCATTATTCTCAGGTCATGGAAACCAGGGATATTTTCAAACGTTTTTGTGTCCTATTGGCCCTGAATGAGTAGCATTTTCCAGATCTTTCTCAAACCATGACCTCTTAGTGTATGCCAGAGGAATGGTGCCCTTCCTCTGGGCCTGTGGCGTGTACCTGCAAGGTACCAGTGGATGAAATGGGTACCTCTTCTAGAAGCAGGATATCTTCCCTCCTCTTACCTAGAAGCCAGGCACATGAGAATATGGAAGTGTGGACTTCTGTCTCCAGACCTAACAGGATTCCCATGCCCTCCACTAGCAGGTGTGCACGGGGTATAGGAATGATGCTGTCTGCGTGGCCTTCAGGCCTTCGAGAATGGACTGTCTGAAAGATGACCATGTGCATGCACTCAAATTAGAGATTACTTGCTTGTCATCTTCCAGCTAAAAGTTGAGCTGCTGACTCAGGGTCCTGCATGCTCCAGTGCAGGTGACAAGCTTGTATTATCCTTTGATTTTTACCAGGAGAGAAGGCAATAAAGCTTGCAAGATGACCATCTGTTAGCCGCACCTGCCCTGACCCTGTCCGCAATGCGAATGTTATTAGAGTAAGCTGACAGGCTAAGGGGAGTTCCTAGAGTGACTTCTCTTCTTTCTGAATATGGAGAAGGGGATTCGGGGACAAAGAGGACCTTCCTCTTGGGATGCTCTACCGAGCTATATCAGGCCAAGAACCCACCTCAGTACCCATCGTTCCATCCTCGGAACCCGGCCCATATTGCTAATAATTTTGTTTTCCTTCTCCTTTTAGCTCAAAACACTGGAGTTTCAACTTTGTATAGGAATTCATACGGTGCGCCCGCTGAAGACATCAAACAGAACCAGGTGAAGTGCACGCATGTTTGTATTCGTGCCCCTAACTACTTGTGTGGCCTAGAATCCTAAATTGGTTTTCCAGGGAGTAAATCTCATATTCATCCAAACACATCCTTATGGGGCGGTGGCAGGGGTGGCGGCAGGGGCGGTGGCAGGCTTTGAGTAGCACCCGGCTTCAGGACGACCCATGGTCTCATTATCACCTCCTGCCTGGCAGTAGTAAGTAGGTGTCGCCTTATGGTGTCGTCATGGTTTGGATGTGGTATACCCTAGAGCTTCATGTGTGGGACATATGACCTTCAGTGTGGCAGTGTTTAGGAAGAAGAATCATTAAAAAGTGGAGTCTGTGGAAGGTTGTTGGCAGCATTGACTCTGAAAATGACTGTAAGTAGTTCCTGTGAGGCCCAGGGTTAGCTTTCTCAGGAGGTGAACCCTCTCTCCTGGGGAGATTCCCATCTCCAGGTGGTCTCTCTTGCATGTATGCATGCATGCACGATAGCCAGCCCATGTCCTCGATCATGAAATCATCACCAGGGTGAGCCAGTGCTGACGTCATGACCTTGAATGTCCAGAATTGTGAGATAAATAGTCCTCTTTCCTTGATAAAGCTACCCAGCCTCCAATATCCCCTGATACTGATGAGAAATAAAATACGGGAGGGAGCTGAAAGAAAGCCCCAAATGGACCACTGTAAGAAGCCGACAAGTAAAGCAGAATTGTCTGTTGATTGAGCAGGGACTAAGTAGCTTTATTACCCTGTCACCTGTAATTAACACAAAAGGTTTTCATTACATGTGATATTTACCAATAACAGAAATACCACTATAAACAACTAAGTAGTCTGAGTCTGTTTGCTTTATTTGGGTGTTTTGACCATTTCTGTAGGAACTATAAGGGCAGAGGCTGGGTGGGCCTCCTTGATAAATGGTCATATGTCAGACACACACCACCCTATGGTGGGCATCAGAGCAAGTTTGGCTCTTTGTGACTGTCTTCTGCTAATAATCCTCACCAAGGCTAGCATCAGTGGGCACCTTACAGTCTTGCCCCACTTCAGAAGAGTTACACAGAGATGAATAACAAAAAAACTATGCACCTATTCGCAATGCCCAGATGTAGGTAGGCATGGTGTGTGTGTGTGTGTGTGTGTGTGTGTGTGTGTGTGTGTGTGTGTGTGTGTGGCTTTGGAATACCAGCAGCCTGCCTGGCATCCCCATCCCTGTCTAGAAGGTGGGCATGCCCTGTGCAGTCTCATGTCTCAGGAAAGGTAGGAGAACACTGAACTGTCCTTGAACTTAAATTGGTTTCCACGTCTGATCAACCAGCAGCAGGGAATGTGACCCTCAGCAGAGGAGTTAGCCTCCAGTCTTCTGTTCTCCGGTTTATGCACACCCACGCTGGAAGTCGTCTGGTATTGTTGTGACCCCATGAGTTCAATGGCCCAAGTGCCTGCCCGGCAGAGCGAACAGCTAACTGCCCCCCTTTCACTTTGGGCTCTACTAACAGCAAAAAAAAAAAAAAAAAAAAGCGACTAAATAAATAAACTGGGTCCTAAGCAGTAGGTGGAAGATCTGCAGGGTGGCTTCAACTATTTCCTTGTCAGGAAACATAAAGAAGAGGATGAAGAATCTTAGAGATTTCAACTCTTTTTCATTTAGAAGATATCACGAAATTCTGTAGATACAGAAGAGAAAGAATCTCCAGCTCTCAAAGAGGTTTGTAGGGATGAGAGGAATCTCTTGATATTGCAGCCAAAAATATAGGCTTAGCCTTAAGTTGAGCAGGTAGAGAGACGCTCACAGCAGAAGCAACACATACCAAGGCCGCCTTCCTATCTGTGCAATCCAGCCGTGCTCAGAAATAAAAGTGCACTCTGGTGTAGCCCCAGTCATGGTGTGATTACAGTAGCACCAAAGACTATCCATTCCCTACATTTATAGAACAGTCCATGATGTTCTCAAAAGCATATTTTTTAAGAACGTTCTGAGCTTTTATGAAAATTAGAACTAAGGTTTGCAAAGCACCAGAGAGCAGACACTTGACCTGGGCCAGGTATGGTTCCTCAGACCCATGATCCCAGCACTCAGGATGCCATTGCCCTTAGTTCAAGGCCAGCCTAGGCTACACAGTGAGTTCTAAGCTAGACAGGGCTATAGAATGAGAACCTGACCTGACTCTAAACCAGACAGTGAGAGTGGAGGGGTGGGCAGCAGCCGACCTTAGGAGGCTGGGTCTCCAGGACAAGGCGGAGGACATCAGTACTGAGAAATGTGCGTGAGTACCAGCACACGACCTGTGTGCTATGGTAGCCTAGGGCAACGGCCCTGAGCCACTCTTCCTGTGGCTCCACAGAAAAGGAGGCGGGCTCTGAGGCACAATTCACGTGACTCTCAGAAACTCTGTGCACATTTGCAGTAAATTATGTATGTAGTCTCCTAGGAGACACAACCAACAGTGTAAAGTGGATGACCCTTGGCTTGAGCCCTAGGTGACAGGTCATATGCATTATTGTTACACTCCCCTGAAGTCCTAGTGAGTTCCTACTCATCAATCCCATGTTTCTGAATGCAAATATGTCTAACTGCACACACCTCTCTGGCAGTGGGGGATTTTTTTTCATAAACTCTTGGCAAAAGGGGTTCATGTCTTCTTGATCGGTACTCATTATATTTCAACCATGGCCTTAAGTTCTTTTATTGGTGTCCTGAGTCCCAATCTCAGATAAGAAGACGGGGATAATTGTCACCAGAGAGAAGGAAATGATTATCTAGAGACAGGATTCACCTTCAACCCTCCAACCGGGAAGAAGTAGACACAACCTGATTCTGTTGTCTCTATGTTCAGTTTCCCATCTCTTGTCTCAGTAACTTTTAAATCTGGGCATAAGTCCCACACACACCCACATTTCCCACCCCTCCACTCCACCCCTATCCCTTAGTGCTAGGAAACCATAACTTTGTGCCCCCCCCAAACCAGACTTTCTGATTCAATAGATATGGAATAGATTCAATAGATATGGAATTTAGCCCAGTAATTTACATCTTGGACAACTTGCTGCTGCTGTGACCGAGAATAAAAGGAAGTCCTTACTACTTGGCCCACCCATGTCATAAATGCTCTGAATCTTCGGTTTTCCCTGGAAAACTCTGGAGATCCAGTTGTTAGTAGCTAGTTTTCCTGTGTTCAGAATAAATCCAGTTTGCTAGTCCTCTTGATCTCTTTCTTTCTGGTGCTGTAACAAAATGCCTGAGGCTGGGTGCTACATAAAGGAAATACATCTATTTAGCTCTCAGTTGGGGAAGCTAAAGATACAAGTTAAAGGGCCCCATCTGTTCATCCTCCTGTAAAACTGCCCTGACTCCACAATGTGGCTGAGAAGCAGACAGGGGTAATGGTTACCACCCAAAGGACGGGTGGCCCGCCTTACAAAACCGCTTCTCATGGCAGTGAGCGCATTCTGCATACTCAGCATCAGCACGTCCTGTGGTGGTGCCTCTGGGACCCACTCAGCTCACATTGGGTTCCTGTGCTTTTAGGCTGTTGTTCGTTTTGTTATAGAGAGGCATCTATCTCTGGAAGCCCAGGCTGACCCAGGACTTACAGTGATTCTCCAGCTTAACCATTCCAAGTGTTGAGGCTATAAGCAGAGCTCAAGTGCCCGGTATAGACCTCATCACTTACCGATCCCACTGCCTCAGCATCCCCATGCATTATGGGCCAACCTTTGGATAGCAAACCATGACACTGGAAAACTCCACAGAGAATAAAAATGAAGAGCTTCGCTGTCATCTAACGAGGGTTCTTGAAGTATTCTTTGTAATTTAAACATTCTAGTGATCAGGGAAAAAAAGTTTATCAAAGATGAGTTTGTGGGAACATGAGTTATGGGTGAAGCACAGCGTGTGGGCCCCAGTAACCCCACCAAAGCCAGGATATCACACATTGCTTCCCAAAGAGTATGTAGCCTTAAAACAGAATCCCTCTCAGCCTCAGTTTTCTGCTCCTCAGGCCTTCCTTCCTCCAGATGATGTTGATGTGTTTATAAATCTCCACTGCTGGTGGCATCTTCCCTCCTAGGAACTTGGTTTATAAAAAATATTTTAAAGATACCTTTATTCCATCTCTTCTATGAAAATGTTTTAAACTGGGAGCGCTTTCATCTGTCGGGTTTTTAGAATAAATCACAAAAGTGCACACTATATCCCTCCACTGTGATGTCTTTCCCCAGCCAACATTCCTTTCACTCCATAGGTGACCCAATCCAGTCCTTCCAAGCATGTTGGTGACACCCACCACTTGACCTAGGTGTGTGGATGCTCCCAGATTTGAGGCAATAAACTTTAGAAGGGGTTTAAATGTAGGACTTTGAGAATAATAAATGTTCAAATAATGAGCTCAGGTCCAAACCCGGCCACCAACCAGAAAGTACATGAAGCTATAAAGAAATAAGGGAGAGAGCAAGGGACAAAAGGAAAAAGAGATGAGAGGGAGGGGGAGAAAGGAAATAAGGGAAGGAGAGAAGAGTTCACAAACATGAAATCAGAAGCCACTTTGGAGTGGTGACCTCCCCCCAGGACATCGTCAGTGGTGACTTCCGCTTAGGAAATCTGGCTCTAACACTACCTCTGGCCACCAAGACCAGCACAGAGGATCCACACCTCTTCTGTCTCTTAAGAAGATGTCATTTCTTATCACGGAGCCCAGAGTCAAGACAATGAGGTCTTCCCTTCAGGGTTTGACCATAGTGGCTCTCCTGGGACTGAACTAACACAATAAAGAGACAGGAACTGCTCAGGTCCTAGCTCCACAGTTCTGCTCACCATGATACCTTAGAGAGGTCGATTAACTGCCTACAGTTTCGGCTTCCTCGCCTACAAAGTAGGAATCGGATGGACAGACAGATGAGTAAGTAGACAGATGGAAGGAACAGCTATCGCAGCAACCTTGATGTGGCATGCACATGTGTATACTTCTGTGACCCTCTGAGGAATAAGAACAGTTTTTCTTCAATATTGAAGGTGATGCCTACTGAAATAGAGACAGTGAGTTCTAAAAAGTGCCCTCTACACATTTCCAAACCTTCTGACTGGGCCTTTCTGAGCTCCAAGCCTGGACAATAGCACAGTCTTGCAGAGGGCATAGCTATTTCTGGACTGGGAAGGGTGCCTTCCCAAGCATGCCAAGCACATAGCCAGCCCACTAGACCTGGATGTTGCAGGCTACTTCCAGAATTCCTCTCAGGCTAGCAGAGGTTAATGCTCTATGAACATCCAGACTTTCACAGCGAAATCACCACCAACTATAAGTGCAGTGCATCCTGGGAGGCGGCTGTGATGAAGTTCACCACTTCTGTGGAGAACTGATCAATTTTATATATAAAAGAAGGAGTTTCGCTTACTTGAGAGGAGAATCATATGCAGGCCATTAGGAAGAGGTGTTTATTTACACACACTCTGCTAATTACAAATCACTACCTATTAACTAAACCCATTTCCTAAGGAGCCTACCATGCTGAACTTTAGTGAAATTGATAAGGAATTACTGAATCTGCTGAAAGGTAATCAAACTGTATCTTTCCCAGAGTGTTTTGTAATCCATGCCAGATATCATGGCGATTTACAAGCTATAGAACTTTGCACATCTCTATGGACGCTGGCTATGGGGGACCCTTCATCCCACACCTTAAAAACATCTGTTCACAGTGAAGGGTCAAGGTTTCTGACAAGGAGTCCTAGAGTCAGTAAAAACAGAAATAGATTGGGGTAGGTTGGGGTGGGGCTAATATGCCATCAGCCCTAGAATGTTGCTCATCTCTCTTGAAAGCCAAGCAAAAGGAACAAATTTGACTTTGCACAAGGCTCTTGGGACCCATGAATATTTCTAGACCCTGCATCAGTCAATAACTCATAGAAACCAAGTACAAAGAGTATGAAGTTGGCCTGGGATACGAGAAAGTACTACAGATACTACCTTCTACTGAACAGCTTCAGATTCCCCATGAAGTATTGAAGAGTAAACTCAAGGCCACGTGCACGATAGCTGCATCTCGGCCTTTTTAAAGTTCAACTTTGAGGCAGAGTCTCTCACTACGTTGCCAAGGTTGGCCTTGAACCCCCAGGGCCTCAAACTTTGCATCCTTCTGCACCAGCTTCTCTCGTCTGTGGTTTTACGATGCAAGTCGTTGTTCCTGTGGCATTCTTTGATTAAATCAGTTTTTAATTACACCAAGCCCTAGGAAGCTTTTGGTCTTCCAGAGAGTAGAATATGGAGCGTGCATCTGTCTGAGGTCCTGGTCACGTGGGCAGGTGTGATGGAGTGAACAAAGCATAGGGTAGCCTCAGTTCCTTACATAATCCCGAAATGTGTTATAAGCAGGAGATAGGTAGCCATTAGACCTTGTCCGTTTCCACCCGCTTTGATATTGAAGCATCTAAGTATGATACCAAAAAAACATAGAAAAGATAATAATGAACGTGCTTTATTCTATAGAGTTCACCCCTCAGCTTGCCGCATGAGATATCCCAGCTGCTATGGAAGACATTTGCGGGGGGGGGGGGCGGGATTCCTCAAAAGGCTAAACGTAGAATTGCTGTCGTATCCAAGGTACCTACCCCCACCCCAAAAAATCCCAAAGGAAATAGACAGAGGGGTGCATCAATTATCTACCAAAGTTAAGTGAATAAACAAAATGTGATCTGTCTGTTTAAAGTCATATTATTTGTTCTTCAAAATAAATCTGAAAAAAAAACCCAGCTTGGAGAAGTGATGGAAACTTACTGAGGGAGAACAACCAAACACAGGAGCATGACTACTGTGTGGCTCCTCTCACAGGAGGCTCCAAAAGTAGACAAATCCGTGCTGACAGAAATCACCATAGACATTTGCAGGGCAATAAGTTGAATGAGTATAAAAACCTCGAACCACTAATCCTATAGAGCCAGCTTGACCCAGAGATCCCTCGGCTCTGCCTCTGCAGTACAGGGGCTATAGACGGGCACCACACCTACCAACCTTTGTGTGTGTTCTGAGGGTCCAGATTCTGGTCTTCAATTCTATGGCAAGGGCTTTATCCACTGATAATCTCCCTAGACCCTTGAACCTTCTATACCCTCCTCTTTCCTGGCCAGACCACCAAATGTATCCGTTCTTATACGTGGTTGCTAAAACCCAAGTCCCAGGTTGCTTTCACAGAAGAAGCAAGTAGACTAATGGTCAGCAGAAATAGAAAGAGTTGAACGGAAGAGGGGGAAAGAAAAGGATGCTGGTAAGGACCCCTGCAGCCCGCCTGAGACAGGGGAAATGAGCACCCACATCCGTAGTACTGCAGTGTGACATTCATGGTGAGTTTGTGTATTTATAAAGAACTGTAAGAGGGGAGTTTGAAGATTCCCAGAACGAAGAAATGACGTGGTCAAGGAGGTTGAACTGCTATTCAACACATTGAATGCCAGTATCAGATTACCAAACTGTGCCCCAAAGACGTGAAATTGAAAATAAAAAGTTAAATGGAAAGAACACAGCCGAGGGCAGTGCATGCAGAGAGTCAGGTGCAGGCTCCACCCCTTTCAATGTCCCGTGATAGAGTGACTAACACCACGTGACGCTTTCTCTCTAACAGGTTTCCACACAGCCTGTCCCCCAGGAGCCCAGCAGGAAAGACTACGAGACCTACCAGCCCTTTCAGAATTCCACACGGAATTATGATGAGTCCTTCTTTGAGGACCAGGTCCATCACCGCCCTCCAGCCAGCGAGTACACCATGCACCTGGGCCTCAAGTCCACCGGCAACTATGTCGACTTCTACTCTGCTGCCCGTCCTTACAGTGAACTGAACTATGAAACGAGCCACTACCCGGCCTCGCCCGACTCCTGGGTGTGAGGAGCCAGGACGCGCGCGAGGCACTCCGGGGACAGTGCATGTGCATGCATACACCACAGGACATTCCGTTTCTTTTCTTTTCTTTTCTTTTCTTTTTTCTTTCCCTGCAAATTTAGTTTGTTAAAGCCTGTTCCATAGGAAGGCTGTGATAACCAGAAAGAAATACTCAGAGCTATTTTAGAAAGCTAAATTGAATCGAGAGTTAACTGGGAAATCGATAGGAAGCTAAACGCAATCCTAATTGTGACCATATTCAACACCTTTCTAGTTTGAACTATAGCGTTTCGAAAGTGCTTTATTAGTCCGTGCGGCTGAAGGTAGGAGAGAGGAGGCGAGGAGACGGTCAGGGTGGTGGGCGTGGAGGTTATCGCTAAGCACAAGACAGAATAGTTTACACACTATGGGGGACGGCTTCTCACGCTTTGTTTACTCTCTTCGTCCGTGTGACTCTAGGCTTCAAGTTGCATTGGGGTTCCTCTGTACAGCAAGACCTCTCTTGCCTTTTGTTAATGAATTGTTGTAAAGTATTTGATGTACATTACAGATTAAAGACGAAGAGTGCATTGTGTATATTACACCAATGCCACTGCGTTTCCTCATCAATGGTTCTAAATATTGCTTCAGTTTCAAACTTTTGAAAGATGTATGGGTTTCCAGTTTTCTTTTCTTTTCTTTCCCCCAGTATGTTTTAACAAAAAAGGAAAAAAAAAGGAAAAAAAGGAATATTTAGCAGTATTGTTCGTTCTGATATGTGATTTGTTTGTGGCAACTAAACGCGGCATCCAGCAGTCTCTCCCAAGCTAACACGTCATTCCACACCCCTTGTCAACAAAATGCTTTTTCACTGCCTAAAATTCTAGATGTAGATATTTGAAATAGATTTTTTTTTCATTTATACCAGTTTTCTTTATGATGATACAGTGTTAAAAGAAAATAAATTACAATTGATCTGTCATCCATCCTTGCTAAGAATGTCTATTTCCATGGACCAATCTTACAAAATACACATTCTTGCTCGTGTGCGTGTGCGTGTGTGTGTGTGTGTGTGTGTGTGTGTGTGTACATGCACGCGCGCGTGTGGGTGTGCATGTGTGTCTGTATGTGCAAAGCTGACCTGTGTGGGGTTGTATTTAGATAGAAGCAGTTTCATCCGCTGTCCATCGTGTGTTCCAGCCTTTGTTTTACCAGCATCAGTGTGCATCAGTCTGTCCCTCTCGCATCCACTCTTCTCACCATCTAGTGGCTCAGGATATTAGGCCAGCTGAGATAAAGTAGGATTTTCACATGATCACACATTCTCGGATGCCAACTCTTTCTACAGGTCAACCCCTTCCATATTTTATGCCCTCAGAACATCCTAAACTATGGTCAACTTGGTAGTTTCCCTTTGGGGCCAATTACTTGAAGTATCAATAGAAGATGTAAACTGCTCATCTTACTCCCTCTCTAACTGTTTTTTGTTTATGTGGCAGGGAGCAGTAGACACTTATGGGCTAGATGATTAAAACTGAACTCGAAGCTAACGTTAGACTAGTGGTTAACAGAGCTAAGAAATAAGGCTAACCATTTCGGAGAACGTGGGCTGTTGGGTAAATTAGCTTTGCTCTTTAGATGCAAGTGACTGAGGCCAACAGGTGCCTGGCAAATGTTAACTGTTCTTGGAAAAAAAAATAAAAAAAAAATAAATAATAAAAGAAATTGGCTGCCATCGTCCTTTAAAACTTGCCCCGCCCCTTTCTCTACATAGTTTAATTCAGCTAAAAGCAATGGTTTTATTCAGTATGCAAACAATGGTTTTCTCAACGTTAAGAGTGATCCAAATATACTTTACTCATGCAGAGTTTGGGAAATGAACAGTTAACTTCCAGAGAGGAACTGTACAATAAGGATTGTCCCACAAATTGCAAACTATGTTGTTTTGTGTATTAAGGATTCGATGGGTTTCCTAAAAGAAGTGTACGTCCGTCCGTGCAGACAAATAAGTAGCATCAAGGGCGAGGACACTTGCATTGCCTGTGTCATGAGATGAAACAGTCCTGTTTATCAAAGCAGAAGATGTAGTATCACTTAGCATAACCTGATAGCTGACTTGCTCCTTTCAGTTTCCCGCTCTGAGCTCCGCAGAGGGAAATAAACACGTGTGTAGGAGATCTCGTTCCTCCAGGAAGAACATGTTCTTTTCTTTATGATTCTGAGTCTGAATACATGGCTCATGGCAGCATTCCTTTGAGATCAAGGATGTCTTTGCTATCTGTGGATCTTTAAGAAAGCATTACACCAGACTGTGATTAACTGATTCAGAAAGGGTCCCCAGGCATCAGAGGTAGAGGTACAAAAGAAGATTGGGAGTAGTCAAAGTTATTTAAGCCAACCACGTTTTCTTTTTTTTTTAATATGGACGTGCAGAGATACAAGATGAATCTTCTGTCTTGTAGGCTGGGAGGGAAAGAACGATGATCAGCAATGAAAGAAGAAAGGAGAGAGTGGGTGGATAGGTGGATTAGAGCATGGAAAAGCTTCACCTGAATGTATGATGTAACCCAAAGTCCCCCTGAGCCCCCTTGGCAGAAAAATGATGAACAGTTGAGTCATGGTTTGTAACATGGCCTGCACTGGATAAAATATCAAGGTGGCATGGGACCCTTCTTTGATTTTGCTTTCATTGTGTTGATGACCAACTAAGATGCATTCATCCCAAGTGGCTGCCTTTTGGTTCTTCAGAAGTCTCTATGATCCAGATTTCTACTGAGAAGAGAATGGTGTTTTTCAGAGGAATCTACACGAACCCCCAATATTTCTTTTTCTATTCAATGCTTATAATAGAAAATAAATATACTCAATGTGTTTAATAGATAAAATTCAGACCATATGTATGAAAATTAGACATTCTTTCTCACTTGAGAATATCATCAGCAGAAGCTAAGGAGCACTTGGCACTGTTGTGGTTAATCTTAGCCTATGAAATAAGATCTTCCCATACTGGATCAATTGTAATGGTACTCAGTACTTTGACCCTTATTAACAATCATGGTTTAGCAATAAAACAGCACAGCTAGAAGAACTAGAGTATCATGTGACGACATAGCACACATGGTGACAATCTACACGTGATGACCAATTACAACTCCTTTTGTATCAATAAGATGTAATAGAAGTGCTATTTTAAAATGGAAAGGCAGAGTTTAAACTCGGCAGCAAAACAAACTATCACCAAGCTTTGGGTATTTTATGTCTTGTTTATCTTACCTCTGCTCCCCTTTGCTATGTGGTGCTGTCCCTCTTGTTCCCAGGAATTCTACCTCTGGTGGAAAAAATTCCTGTCTGAAGAAGTTAGGTGCTCTCACATGGATGGAGGAATATAGCGAAGCTCTTGCCTGATCAGTAGGGACACTCTGGCCAGTACATCTCCACCTGTGACGCAGAAGAGTCTGTGGCTAGCCTATTAACAGAAGGTGAGCATTACCAGCTAACTTTACCACCCAACAGAAGGCCACGCCGTATCCTCCATAAGACCAAAGAGGAAAATAAGTCAAGTTTCCAGGAATCCCATGATGTAAATTAGAACTCACTGGTTGGGGAAGTGTATTCCTACAACTCTGATCTCCAACGTCCCTAATCCCTAGAACTAGCAGCTATTACACAGCTTGCTTTGGGGCAAGCAGCCTGTGTAGTCTCCAGGCTCCTTGTGGTCTCTGCTTGTCATCCTCCTGGTGACCACTCACCTAGTTCTCCTGTCTGTGTTTGGACACCAAATTCTATCCAGACTGTGCTTATCCAGAAGTTTTCACACAAAAAGACTAATATTTGAGTCCTTGGTAAGAGAACTGGACCACGGGTTGCTAATGCTTCGTTCAGGTTTTAGACATCATCTTCTGCCAGTGTGTCTCTCAAGCAAAGATCTCACTGGCAGTGCTGTGAGAAGGCTCTGAGGGCAGAGTCTCCACACAGAATCTCCTCCTGTATCCTGTAAAACTCAATGGAGATATGTCCTGAGCTATTCTTGACCTTACAAGGAGAAGAGAGCAAGCTCTCTCGCTGGAACATGAACTGCAACTGAAACACTCCAAGTTTTAGAGATGTGTGCCTTTCACTGCATATAGAACCTTCCTACTCCAGTGCCATCAGGCCTGCAATCCCAGATAACTGGGAAACTGACAAAGGAGAATTACAAGTTCAAGGCTAGCCTGAGCAATTTAGTGATATCCCGTTTCGAAGTAAATGTGATTCTGTTCAGTGGCAAACTACTTAACCTCTATGCATGAGGATCAGGGATCAATGCCCAGTAAAAAAGAAAATCATATGAGATATGATTATGTAAATCAGTAGCAATGACTGCCAAGTGATTGATGGAAGAACCTAAACATCCTTCTAAGAATGTGCAACTGGGTTTCCAAAAGTCAAGCAATATAAAAACCTGTCCTTAGGGCTTTAAAAAAAAGCATTTACTGCAAATATAATTCACTGTCTTTGAATACTTGGATCGCCAGTGGTTATGGTAAATCCAAGAGGAATGTTGAAGAGGCCATTGGAAACTGAGACTCTGGCATAAGATACTAAGGTGTGTATCGTCTCCCTAGGGTGGAGAGTTGAAGAACTGAAATGGTTCAAAATACATTTGTTTAAAGTATGTGGAGGAAGAGAGTCCTCAAATGGTGAAAGTCCTGGGGAAAGTGCTTCAGGCTTCAGGGATGGAGGCTGAAGGAGAAAAAATGCAGAGCATTATGCTACTGTCAAAATCAGGGGAGGGGGACTTTCATAAGAGGGAAGTGGCAATCTCCCAGACAGGTCACAGGATCGAAAGGAGGGCGATGGATAGGAAACAGCCTTTGCAGGGCATGTGGAACCTTGGAGAGTGGATGCAAAAGCAGGCAAGTTGAGTGAGGAACACTGGCCAGAGACAATCAAAGGTGGACAGAGATGCACTTAGGGACAACTGGGAAAACTTGCAAACCATGGAGCAAAGCTAATTCTCACTCTGATGGTTTGATAACTCCTCCAGTCTGCTGTGTTTTAAGCTTGGGGACCATTTTCACACTTGTCCCTTTGTCCTGCTTACTCTCAGGTGACTCCTAGGAGATCCAGACTCACTTTTAAAAGAGAAGTGTGTTCAGTATTGTCATATAGCTTTTGGTGATGTCACACAACTAACAAATTTCAGCGTTTGTCCCTATGAATATTATAGCATGTTTTAGCTTGGTGTGTGATTAGCATGCTGCCAAGCACAAAAGCCATATGGAGACAAAAGTGTGCTCAGGACCCACCATTCACTTAGCACCATTGCCTCTGGATGTAGCAGTGGGAGGAAGTTCAGTTCTTAGCTCCTGAGGGTTCGGGATCATTCTACAGACTTCCTCAACAAAGATAGTTTACACGGCACCCTACGTCATGGTGACTGCCATCCTGGCTGCTGTGGTCATGGATTTCCAGATTCCCACCCTTCGCATCCATCTCACCTAGCTCTCGACAGAACCCATGCTGCATTGTCGTGTAAGAAGTTCTTGGCTGGAACATGTCCTCGCCATTACGATAGCTTCCTCTACTCTTGCATTCAGGAGAAAATCAAGTGAACATTCCCAATGGCCGCAAAGAATCTTTATGCTCATAATTGAATTCAAATAACCACATAGTTCTTCGTGAAAATAACATGCAAATAATGTATTGGTAAAACTATGTGTATACTACCTGAGTAGCTTGCCATTAATGAAAGAACTGCTATAATACCATTGACTACTTTTGTTGCTTTAAAAATTTTCTTAGTTCTTTGGGAATTTCATACAATACATTTTGATCATACCTCCCATTACCTGCCCACCCAATTCTGTATCTTCTTTTTTGGTTAAGCCCATCAAGTCCAATATTTCTGCCAGAATACTCTTTGATGTATTACTATCCATATATGATCAACTTACCAAGGGGAGACCACATGCTCAAAGAAAATTTGCTTTCTCTCCCAGCACCTAGTAATTACCAAGACCTCCTCAACTAGGGGTAGGACTTTACACATGTTGAGATTTGATCCAGATTGAGTTTGTGCATTCTTTCACAATCTCTATGAGTTCATAAGAGCATGTGCCCTGTTCTATTCAGAGAATACCGTGTCCTTATAATCATTCACTGGCTCTGACTCTTAATACCTTCCTGCCCCCTTTCCATAATGACACTAAGCCTTGTGAGTAGAGGGATTGATATGTCTCATTTAAAGCTGAGTACTCCATAGCCTCTCATTCTCTACTCATGACAAGTTGTAGATCTCTGTGCTAATCATCATCTATTGACTGCAAGAAGAAGCTTCTCTGAGAGGTTGGGAAGTGCAATAAACTAAAAATATAGCAATAAAGCATTAGAAGTTGGCTTAATAATAGATCCTGTTAGCAGAACAGTTGTAGTAGATTGGCTCCTAGGGCAGTGGTTCCCAACCTGTGGGGCACAACTCCTTTGGGGGGTCAAATGACACTTTCAAGGGGTCACATATCAGATATCCTGCATATCAGATAATTACATTATGATTAAAACAGTGCAAAATTACCATTATGAAATAGCAACAAAATAATTTTATGGTAGAGTCTCACCACAACATGAGGAACTATATCAAAGGTTCTCAGCATCAGGAAAGTGAAAATCCATGACCCTAGGGCTTATGTCCTGTCTTGACCCAAATAACAATGTCAAGTATGAGTGTCATCTTGAGGAGTGGTCCTTAAATGCAATCAGAAGGTTGTTAGCTACTTCCGGAGCAATTATTTCATCATTGTGCCAGAGGGAATGTCTACCAGGCCAATCATTGTTACAGCTTGTAGAGGTCTACAGCTAGGTATGACTGATGTTTACTTTCCTCCTGTATAGAGTACCTTCTAGCACTGTAGAGCTAGGCAGTGTGAATTAAACTTCCAGTTAACACCAACTTGGTTTCTACACATTCCATCAAGTATATGATGGCTTCAACAATAAGGTCTTGTTATCTGTTAGTGCTGAAAGATAACCAATACTGTTGAATAGCCTGGATTGCCTGGAAGCCTATGACACCTCACTGGTCAACAGTTCCAAAAGAGGTAACCCATTCCTGACCCTGGGATTTTTATTTGCTAGCCTGTGGTGTCTATCAGGAGCATTGTAATCTTGTTATAGTGTAACTGCATTGAAACTCTATTTATATATGTGTACGTATATATTATTGATACCTTTCACAATAGTAAGTTTTCTTATGACTTTTTTCAAAGGTATTTAGTGTTTGTTATTTCTGAAACCAGAAGGAATTCTTTTTAATTCCTAGAATTTAATGAAAATAAAAGTGTGGCATACAAAAATCTATGGGACACAATGAAAGCAGTCCTAAGAGGATCATCTTTACCTAAAAATATATACACATAAGTTTGTTTATAAGTGTACAAAAGACCGAAGACCAACTAACAAAAGAACCAACACCAGGCACAAGAAACCCTCTTTTGAGTAATTGGTATGAGTTACTCAAGAGACTCCCAAAACATTTTAGACAATTACTATTGCCCTTGGTTACCCCCAAAGATGGAAGGTAAGTCTCTATTGCTGAAGACACCGTGCACTTTCAACACAGGGCCTAAAAATTCCTGGGCTAGAAGAGGCCTGAAACTATCTTTTATGGTATCAGAAGGGTCTATGCAAGCTTCCAAATTAGGGAAGCAAGCAACAGTCCAAGCCAGCTATGATGGTATGAACCGCAATAGCCAGTGTGGAATGATAACCTTAAGCATGTGACAATGGTGTGCATGTCTTAGCAGGAAATAACAACTCTCTAATTGGACTTAAGACTAGCATAACAAGATGAAAATCATGCCTGGTCCCGGAAAACAACGTAGCCTGATTGAAGTCATGAATCTGGGAGTCGAACCTTCGCTTTACTAAACCAACATGATCCCTACACACATTCTAAATATTTCTCCTTATACTCAAGATAAGTGTAATCCTCCTTCCTCATTAAGAAAACCTCTCTTTGTAACAGAGATCATTACAAAAAGCCACAATCAATCAAAATTCAGAATTACTGAGCCTAATCCCATATTATATACCTACAATGCATTGTCTGTGCCTAAGGTATGGGGAGCATTGTGCAAGAGTAGATAGAAAGGTTGTAAAAGGCAGAAGTATGGGGAGTTTGCTGTGTGGTTGTCTCTTGGCAAAGTCAGAAGCCTATACTCATAAAGTCTCTCCAACATGATTATTTAAACATGACCTGAACGAGGATGACATCAATATAACAATCAAAGCTAATGGGGTCTCAATCCCATACAAAGAACAAGAGACAACTGAGGCATGCCAAAAGTGGGAGAAACGATCTTCCCATGGAAGAGCACCTCAATAAGTTATCCAGTGCCAATGGTCAGCCCTGAACGTGTACATGCAAGTAACAGTATACAGACTGATCCAGCTGCATTTGTTTATGAATATATACACACATGAGTATATGTATATGAATATACATTCATATGTATGAATATATTCATATATGTGTATGTGAACACACACATTATATATATACATATGTATATATATGTATATATATATATATATATATATATGCATAAGTTGGGGAAGACCATTTCTCCCCCTTTCAGCATGCCTTAGTTGTCTGTAGTTCTTTACATAACATTAAGACCTCATAATCTTTTCCCCATCTGCACATATGGTTGATGGTTCCTGGTACAAGTTATGATTCTGACAGAACCCTTTATGCCAGAGATGACCTCCTTCTTAATCTGTCTATCTCTGTCTCTCTCTTCCTCCTCCCCCTTTCCCTTCCCTTCTTTCTTTCTTCCTTTCTTTCTTCTGTCCTCTGATTGATTGGTTGATCGGTTGATTGACTGACTGACTGATTGATTGACTGATTTACTTACTTTATTCTGATTTAACACAAGTGAATCCATTCTAATGACAACAGTCTTCACAAAGCAAGGCCATCAACTTCAATACCCAAAGTGAGTTTGGCGTACAGACTGTTTCTGCTTTTGCAGGTCAATTGTATGGCACTGAAAGTAGTGGGTCCTCTGAAAAGAACACTAAATAACTGGCATCCTTTGAAAACTGTTGGATCTTGGGGTTCTTCCTCCAGCACCCCCAACCTTCAGGCTCATGTTCCTCACAGAACCAGCAGCAGTGACTTCAACAGCCCTGTTCACCAGGGGTGCCGCAGTATGGTGCTATTTCCCTTCAGGCTTACCCCAATCTTTAGCAAGGTTCAGCAAAGCTAATTAGCAAGTAGTTGATGGCAGAGAGGTGACATTGGGAGAGAAGGAAAATCTCCCATGAATCCTCACTGTGACTGAGCACATGCTGCTTCTGTTTGGCCCATGATGCCCTGGAGGCCCCTGGCTTCACACTGGTACCTGCAGGTTGGATGCTAGAGTTGGCATGACGACATTTTAGTTATTCGTTGTTGATAAAGCTCTCAGTACCCAAAGAGGGCACTAAAGATGCTGCTACTGTGGTGTTTAGGGCATTGTCTCCAAGCTGATAGCTGCCAAGGAAAGCTATGCATAACACAGTCAGGTTAGGGCATCTTTGAAGTATGAAAAACAGCTGTCCTGGGATCTGAGAAGAGGCAGATAATTAGGGAAATCTTTGCTCTCAGTGACTCCATGCATGGAAGAAAGTAAACAGAGCTGCCAGGTTGGAAGTTGACATCACACAATGACAATTTAGCTCTGAGGATGTGAGGACGTCTCTCTGGAGCATCGCAGCTGTCACGATTCTTTTCTCGCATGTAACCGAAACCCCGACCTAGATTGCAAGAAAAAAAAATAGAATTAATTGACAGATGTAGATGAGAAGTCCAGAAATGATTAAACTTTGGGCTTGGACAGACTCGGGGACCAGAGTGACCCTGGGCTTGTTTTTCTCCAGCTCTGTCTCCAGCTGTCTAGGTTTTCATCTCCAAGTTCAGAGGTAATAAGATCTCCAAGAAGTTTGTGCTCTCAGCTTCAAGTCCATAAAGTAAGACTAAATCTAAGAAGCCTCAGCAAAATGCTTGGGTATCTCATTATTGCCGGGTCATATGTCATACGCTCATCCGTGAAGGAAGCCTTATGTGTAGAAGAATGGAAACCTCTCAAGATACAAACTGTGCTTTTAAGAGAAGCATCAAGTGCCAAGTACCCTAGCAGAGACTTTGCTGTGCATTTCTTAAATGGATTTTTAGAACAACTCCTAAGGAATGTCTTTGATCTTTCTGATCTTCCAAGCAGGAAAGAGAGGCTCAGAAAAGTGAAACAGCTTGTCCAGAGCACTGATTATCACAGACCTTCATCTCAATCTCATAATTGGAAGCAACGTGCCCATTCAGGGGTATGCGGATGACATTTAGAGCCAATTTTATCTGTGACGATTGTTGCTCACATTCCACAAAAGAAACATTCCACAAAGAAACCAAGTGAGCCTTACCTGCTCACTGAGAGTTGTCTACCGCAATGGCCACATTATGTAGTGACAACATGGCAATGACCACATAATATGGAAACAGCATCACAAAGACCATATTATGAAGTAACAACCTCACAGTTGCCACATTGCATAGAAACAGTATCACAAAGACCACATAATGTAGTAAGAGCAATTACCATATTAGGTGTCAACAGTACCTCAATGATGGTGTTATGTAGTAACAGCATCACAATGGCCGCATTATATAGGAACAGTATCTCACTCCGCCTTAAAGTTTCTACAATGCTGAGAACCTTTAAAGTGTGCTTCTAGACCTTTTGCCTTTGGCTTTCTAGACTGCTTTAACCAAAACACCATAGACCAGTTGATTTAAACAAAAATATTTCCTTTTCATAGTCTCAGATGGAGGCACCAGTGAATTCGAGGTCTGAATCTTTGTTAATAGGAAGCTGTATTTTTTACTGTGGCTTCTTTCTGTAGTAGAAGCAAAATGAGAAGTGTGTGTGTGTGTGTGTGTGTGTGTGTGTGTGTGTGTGTGTGTGTATGTGTTGTGTGTACATGTGTGAATATGTGCGTGTTCACACTACACTGCATATGTGAGGGTCATAAGACAACCCCACCCTCCACCTTGTTTGAAGCAGGGTCTCCTTTGTGCTTATCCTGGTCATACCAGGTAGCTGGCTTGGGAGTTTTCGTGGACTCCCCTGTCTCCACTACATCTCACTGTTAGAATGCTGGGATTGAAGGCACACTCTAGCACATCTTTCTTTTCCTTGGGTTCTGGGGATTAGAACTCAGGTCCTCAACTTAGGTCAAGGACTTTAGCGACTGAGCCATCTTCCTGTCCAGAAAATCACTTTCTTGCCTGAGTCTCCGTTTGCTCCATCTCCAGAGTTCGAGGGTTGACCTAGAGGGACTCCCAAGGTCCTTTCCAGAAGATTTACTCTCTGGAACCTGTGGATTTGTTCAGTGATGCTTTCCTTTCTTGCTAGTATAGTTTTGAATACAGACACTATTTTTAAAACAAAGTTTTGTACAGGGTAAACAACAGCTCACTCAATGTCCCCTGTCATCTTTGCAGCCCATATACAAAGGTCTTTCACAATAAAGTAGTCCATTGCCTGTCCATAAAAATCTCACCAAGTGCTTCTGGGGGATGAGAAAAGTGCTCCATTCAGGTTTCTAATATACACTTCTGCTCTGCGCAGTTCCATCCAGAAACTCAGCAATGTGCTTTCTATGACAGGACAGGAGTCGATTATCTATTTAAAAGGGCGCAAATGGGGCTGGGGAGGTGGTTCAGTCTGTAAAGTGCTTGAGGCATTAGCATAAGAACCTGTGTTCATTTCCCAGTGTCCATGTTTCAAATGCCTGGAATGGTGGCATATGTTCGTAATCCCAGTACTGGGGAAGGAAAACCAGGAAGATCTATCCCTGGGGCTTTCCAACCAAGCGGGCTATGCAAATTAATGAATGTAAGGTAAAAGTGAGAGAGCTTGTCTCAAAACAATAAATAAAAAAACAAAGAACACCCAAGGTAGACCTCTACTTGCACGGGACTACCAACACACATAAACACACACACACACACATACACACACACACAGAGTACTCCCTCACTGGCTCCTTGAAGCTGTCTCTCCAACAGATGCCACAGGTACATCTTAGCATCTAGCAAGGTTTTGTTTTCCAGCTACCACTAGCCACACTGCTTCAAAATGATGCACAGTTACCCATGCAAATAACTTTGGTCTCTGCGCCACATGAGACATGTTCATCTTTCAAAAGAATGACTCACAAACACAGCACTTCGTGTCTAGCTTACAAATGTAAAGGAATGAAAAATCACAAAATGCATGGTGCCGATTCCAAATCTCCTGAGAGAGAGCCATTTGTCAACCATACACACCACACTCCTTGATTACAAATATTCACCCTTTGGAGACATTAGTGAAACAGAGAATCTTGCTTAGAGAATACAGTTTGTATAGTGCCAACACAGGTTATAAAAATATCCAATAACAATCACTGACAGGTTTTATTTCAGGTAGAAAAATTATTAGAGTTGGCAACAAGAAGAGACAAGAAGACCTGAAATAATTTATACTTACCCATTTTTCCTGGCCTTCAGCATCAGTCTGTGACATACGTAGATGGCACTTTTGGGAGGACTTTGATCTCCTTGGGAGCACTTGTTTGAATCTAGCCTTTCTTCAATTCATAAGACACTGCTCTGTTTTCTAGAATTTCCTTTGCTGATGATTTGCTTCTTAGTCAAATAAGATCACAAGCAAGACAGAATTCTTTCAGGTAAGAGTCTGAGTGATCATGGAGCAAAGGGGTGTGTGAAAAGTGCTAGAAAACCTGGTGACATGGGCAGGAAGAGATGGGTCCAGCACACAAGCTAAAACTCAGCCCCGGAGCAGACCAGGCAGGAGCAGCTGTTGGCCGCAAAGGAAATCACACCCACAACACCATCATCCATAAAGACCCAGGACAAGGTGAGAGAGGATGCCTAGCACTCTACCAGGGCGAGACTCCTTACTTGTGTATCTGTTCTCCCTACTCTCTTTAGTCCCTCACTCCCAGCCCTGTGTACTCTGTAAAGGGTCAAAATGGAACGAACGCTAGAAGCCAGCTTTGCTGTCTCAACCTCCAACAGTTAGAAAACTAGACTTGTGTGTGTGTGTGTGTGTGTGTGTGTGTGTGCGCGCGCGCGCGCGCGTGTGTGTGTGTGTGTGTGTGTGTGTGTGTGTGTGTGTGGTGTGCCCTGTAAACAATGCACTGTCTATGGATAGGGAGGAAAACCCAGCCAGAATTGACTCAGTAGAGGGAAGAGTCCAAAGTCTGGAGATGCTGAACCTGGATAAAGGGAATTGAGTTTGTGTGACTGATGTAGGAAAGAAGAGTCAAGAGAGGTAAGCCAATGCTGCAGTCTGAATGTTTGTGCCTCCCCCAACAGGCACACACCTAGAGGAATCATGTATTGAAATTCCAAACCGATAGCATTTGCAGGTGGGGCCTTTTGGAGCCGTGGGAAGCTTGCTTATGGTGGTGCGTCTATAAAAGCAGCGCTTTTCTAGAAGAAGTCCAAAGGGAGATTCACAATTTAGCCGTGACTTCTCTGCTTCACTCGATGTTGACTACTTCCAAATATGTCCTGTCCCTGAGGAAGACAGCTCATCTTCACAGACTCTTTCTTCCAAACATGGCCTTGGCTCCCCAGTTCTACTGGCTTTATGATGATGGGAAATGCTGTCAAATCACATTAGTCGGGTTTCATGGGATTATATTCTTTAGGTGCAGCAATTGTGAGTTTTCAGAGTTCATTTGACAACTGAACATATATCTCAGGTACAAGCTCTTAACATGTCAGGAAACTTGTATTCTAGAGAATTCACAAGTTCTAGTGACAGCCCTGTCTTGCCAGTCACACTTCTCCCCCCCCCCCCAAAAAAAAAGAGTAGAATGGGGCATGGCTCCTTTGCAGAAACCAGATGTGAGATATCGCCCAGGAATCTGGTGACATGACTCTCAAGATCCCCACTCTCTATGGAATATTCTGGAGAGGATGAGCCAGGTGAGGCTTCACTTTGAGGCACTCTGGCAATCTTGGGAACTTTATAAATATTTGGGATATGTGGTGTAATAGGAATTAGGGAGAACAGAGAGGCAGAAAGAGGTGACATACACTTCCAACTGCACTTAGAATCGTCCTTGGGATAACAGCCTCACGAAATTTACTGTTCCATAAAAATATTGATAATAGAGGCACACACCTATCAATGTGGAGTGAAATAATATTTTTAAATGCTTATTAAGACATTTTCTCTTTCTGACAGAAACTCTTACATCTTTAGATCATCACTGTGGGAAGAAACTTCACAGGTAGCAAGCTTTGTATAATTTTGAAAGCCATCATCCTTGCACTGAACATAATACTTACACTGCTTACAGAACTTAGAAGAAACATAAAGGCTCACCAACAAGTCAATAAAACTATAAATGATCCTACTAATACTTGCACAATCCGCCACAAGTGTTTCTGTATGGTGTAGGATGTGTTGTGTCTGTTGAAGTTTTATTTCTATCATGTTGGAAACACTGAATATGCACTTGAGCAGATAAAACTTTTAAACATAAAAAAGTCAATAAAATGCATTGTCTCTGGAATTCCAATGGAGATGAGGCACTGAGCTACTTACCATGCATGCTGGTGAGTGCCCAATGGGGCATTTTTCATGTGGTTGCAATCCTGTGTCCTCCCCTATCTTGTCTCATAACTCATCCAGAATTGAGAGTGCACATTATCAGGTACAGGCTGTATGTTATGTTGATAAATTAAAGGTATGTAATCATTACTCCTGTGTTAGGCCTTTCAAAATGAATAAAAGCAATGACTATGTGTGAGAACTGAAAGATAAGAGAGATGGTGAGGCATGGAATATAGTTGAGAAAAGTGGGGAAATCGAAAGCAAAGGGTAGGCCCTTCTGGGCAAGATCACAGGCCCAAGGTACTGACCTCCTCCCATGTGGGGGCTGACCTTCTCTCACGTGGGTGCTGACTTCCTCCAACATGGGTGGTGACCCACCCACGTGGGTGCTGACTTCCTCCCATGAGGGTGCTGACTTCCTCCAACATGGGCGCTGACCCACCCACGTGGGCACCTTTGGTCATAATGATTCCATGGTTTAGAAAGTACTGCAGTTGGTAGCTGAAGTCTTGAACTCAGAAATATTGTTGGTCTCTCAAAGATAGGAAGGGTGGAGGGAAGTGAAGCCTCCTCTGGAACCTTCAGAAAAAAAAAATGCCTCCCCACTCACACATTCCATTTCTATAAGATTCTGGCCTCCAGAAGTACAAGAAATATATATGTGTTGTTTTAAGATATGGTTTGTGATAATTAAAAAGAGATAGCTGCTGTCAATACCATTCTACCTGGGCCCCTAGGCCTCTTTTTCGAGGATATTTAAGGATGTCAAGTAAGAGTGGGAATTGCACTAGTATGTCAATTTCAAACTTTACTTGGTCTGCACGTTTGGGCTGAATATGTTTGAAGAATCTTTCTAAAATTGGTAGGAGTGCCTTTACACAAAACCATTCCAGCAATCAGTACAATGTGTGTGGCTACTTCCTTATTGGTATGTTCATCCAATCTGCACATCCCACAGCGTGACTTTGTCATTTTATTACAGAACCTAAAACTGTAGCAAGAAGCAATAAAGGACTGGAGTCTTTGAAGTGACAACTGGTTGTGTTCTGATAAACTGGGAACAACCAATTTAGACCACTTTACATGCATTGATCATTTCTCATAAAGAGGACGATATGACCACAAAGAAGAGGACGGAGGGTGCCTATTCTAAAATAAATCACAGGGTAGTATAACTGGAGCTGGCCTAATATACTAAAAATTGAGACAAATGAAGGCAAAAAAAGGTTTGTAAGAGCATTGATGGTAGGAAAACTGTTCTAGGAGTATTAAAGAAAAAACAAATTCTAAGGAATAAATAACACCTGGGTGAGCTCATTCCCCCATAGGCTGTGTGAAAATAGAAATAATATTGTAGTGATAGAGAAAATGTATAAAAAAAATCCAACTATTACCAAATATTTGTGGTTGCTCAAGTTTTCTCTAAACATTTAAAAATATTTATTGGTGGTCAGAACTTTGTATGCCCCAAGAAACAGCCTCCTCCAAGGTATAGAACCTGCCAATGACAATGTGTGGCACTCCATCTTCTTAGCCACTCAGACGAGATTCATCGTGATGAAAGTCATTCAGATTTAGGGACTTGTATAGTAGAAGAAGAAGCCTCCATTCTTTGTAAACAACTCATAGGGGGAAAAGAGGAATACAATGGAATGTGTACCACAGAAAGTATGCATGCCAACACCACATGAAGCAATGTGGGCCGGGGGACTGAAGATTCTGGAGTAATCCTGGTCTGTCCTCAACTCCCTGGCTTCTTTCTTGATGTTGCCTTGTGTTCTTCCTCCTGTTTACTACTGAAACAATGAACTTCCTCCAGATCTTCCCCTTCTTACTCTGGTTTTCATTCATAGCCAGTGCAGCTGACCATTACTGCCTGCGTGAACAGATGTCCCCTGTCTTCAGTCAGAACCTTGCTCTGGAGTTGTGCACTTCATAAATAGCTCTGTGGTGTAAGCAATTTTCGAGTTTTGGTGGCAGACTTCCCTTAAGTTATTAGTGTTGGACCAAGAGTCCACTTCATATACAAAAGCAAAGAATCTTTATTCAAGCTCGAGCTCAGACCTCCAAACCCGTCCAACACAGTGAATGATTGTGGTAAAGCTCCAAGCTGGTAAAGTGGTGCATTTTTTATCATGGTTACTAACAGGGTAAGGGGCTTTCCAACTTGGCAGTTACAAGATTGGTTGACATTTAAAGGTCATAAGCTTGGTGAAATTCTATTGGCTAGTAATGATTTCAACCGGCTATGAACAATGAGGGGCCAACTTGAGAAATCTTATCTGGAATGTTAGGTAATGTCCTTCTTGATACTGATGGGTTGTTGCTAGGGTGAAGTGGCTGTTGCTAGGGAGGAAACTAAGGGTGGAATGGTTCCTGGAACAAAATATGGTTTTTCCAGTATCTGAGTTCAAACTAGGAACAAGCTAAACACAAGATGGGGAGTCTAGATACAAAATAGAGTCTATTAGGTGAAAGCTAGCTAGAATAGTAAGGCCAGGCTTTTAATTAGCAATTCAAGTACAGCTTTGGTATCTTGTAGCCTTGACATACTGGTACAGTGTCTGGAGCACAATGGTCAATAAATGTGGCATAAAAATGTGCTGAGTTTGGTGGGGTAGGGGAGTTGCTACGATAATACAGGACTATATAATACCAAGGAATATCTGTTCAGAAAGGCACTCACATTTGTGCAAGACTTGAGCATGCCATGCAGATAACAACTAACAAAGAAAGGTTTTATCAAAATGGAAATACATTTTGTAGGGCTTAAGGATTGGGTGCAATATTTGTCAGAGATTTCTCCAGGCAGGCAGGAGATTTTGGGGTCCCTAAAAGAGGAGCAATCTCAAGTAACCCAATGTTTGGAAACAATGACTGTGTGCTCTATTTCATTTATTTTTTGCTTTTTATATTTTACCCAGACCACCTATCAGAAATCCAGAAGTAGTAACAATGAAATCTGCCTTATTCTAGTCAGTAAATGTTTTATTAAACTATAAAATAACAAATAAACTCTATAGAAAGTTTTCTAAAAATAACCCTAAAATGCTACCTAGCTTGGATTTGGAGAATACTGCCCTCTTTTGGTGAATTTAATTTTATTATTATTATTATTATTATATTCTCTGGCAATTTCCTGCATAATGTAATGTAGTTTGGTTATTTTCATCCCACAGTCTTATGCTCCTCCCCCACAGTCTCTAAACTCCTCCTCTCATCAAGTCTTCCTCCTCACTCAAGGCATCCTTGGGTGTTCTGGGGGGGGGGCGGTTTGGTTGGTTACCCACTGATTAGGGCTGCTTGTATGATCACAGGCAGAAGGTTATTTACTGGAGCATAGGGAAGTTGCCAGTGACCACTCCATTCAAGGAAATGATATCTCTCCCCCAGCACCCGCTAACTGCCAATCATTCCTAGGAGAGGGGTGGGACCCATGATGGAATATCTGCAGGCCCCATTGTACGCAGATATCTTGTGCAGATAGCCAGAGCTACAGTGAGCTCATAAGTACAAAGCATTCATGCCCAGAAGACATCTTTGACAGCTTTCCTCCTCCTCCTCCTCCTCCTCCTCCTCCTCCTCCTCCTCCAGCTATTCCAGTCTTTCTGTCCGCTCTTCTGCGCTGTTCTCTAAACATACAAGGGCTGAAGTTGATGGTTCACTTGTGGCTGAGCACGAAACAGCTACCTCTACGTCAATGAATCACAACTCTGCATTGACTGCTGCCGACTGCACAGACGAGATCTCTGACTAAGGCTGAGTCACTGGTCATCAGACATTGGGATCTACTCTGCGAGCCTCGTCCCTGAGGATTATCAATAAACTCGTGGAATATTTCCATGTTCTTATCACATCCTAGTTGACACAGTTTTCCAATTCTTAAGAACCTCTATTTCCTCTGATGTCCGTTGACTATCTTACTATACCTGAAGCATAAAGAGACCAAGAGACACAAATACATTATGGGCACTGACAGAGGTTCAGTGGTTTAACTGTTTCTCATTTAGTAAAGAGAAACCCACAAACCTTCCACCCTTCAGGAGAATTTTTCAAACTTCAGTAAGCACCAGGATGCCAAAGCCATTTCCCTTATCCACTTCGTGACCCCACACATAAGAACAGAAGAGTTCAAACATTAAAACACCATTAACATCACTTTGGTTGCGGGATTCCTACAGGCTCAGCAAATCTGGATCTAATTACTGCTGCCTTAAATGTGAAAAGAAGGTATTCCAAAGTTGCTTGCAGGAAGGTCTCACATGGTTTAAAAAAAAAAATGAAAACCAACAGTGAGAGACCAGACGACTCTAACTTAATTAAACATAGCTTCTGGTGAGAAAATCAAACTGAACTCAAGATTGCTGATACTGGAAATAGAGAGGTACCTGATGTGGTGTGATAACTAAATAATCAAAAATCCTTAGCTTTCCTGTATTCCTCATGCTTTATTACAGAAGAGGAATGGATGCCGGTAAGACCAGGGGTAACATCCAGGGGTGCCAGAGAAGGTAAAATTCACAGAGGCAACCCCAAAGTAGAGAAGAACATGGGGCATTTAGTTCCCTTCCTACCCACTACAAGCTGAGGACTGCCTGTGGCATCCCTCCCAGCAGTTCTAACCTCGGCAGCAGGCTAAGGGAAAGGCCTCCATGGTCCCCCTTGGCTCTTCTGGAATAGCCATTGTCAAATATACAGGAAGCTAAACATTTCTGCCACAGAGAACTGGAGTTGTCTGTGCATGGAAGTCAGCCCTTTTCATGCACCACCAGTGAAACCTCAGTAGTATCTGGAGTTCCCTTCCTGTCACCACCCTGTTTCACTATCCCATCCTGACAAGACCTGAGGTGATACAAAATGAGCATATTTCCCTGGACTTGAGGAGTCACAGCCAAGGCACAGCAAGAAAGAAGAATGGATGAAGATAAGAACATGATTATGGTTTTAAGCCCAAGGAATCACAAGAGAAGAACTCCAAGGGGCTTGCTTTCAGAAAAAAAAATGTGTTTGGGGTACATATTAGGGACTAAGGTTCTACAAAGTTGCTCCCCAGGTAAAAAAAAAAAAGGGGGGGTGGGGGACAGGGCACAAATTAGCGGCTGAGGTCGTACAAACTTTTAGTACCTCAAAGGCTGGGTTATATAGTCAGTTAGAGGACAGGCCACCTGTGAGTCACCCCTGAGAGGTGTTTTGTTGTTGGCTCTGTGACACAACCAAGCCATGAAGCACCAGCTTCGTTCTGTTACTGAACATCATTAGAACATTGCCAATTGAAAAGGCCCTCAGGGAAAGCTGGGACTGACTCTTCAGACTGTGTGTGGCATACAACTTTGAATGATGTCTGGCATACTGTAGGCCGCAATGCTGACTTCAGACAGAAATAAATATTGAAGGATGACCTCCTATATCATTATACTTCTGTTGTACGCTACCCCTCCAGATCCCACCTCTCAATCCATTCTGTCCTCCTTCCAAGTTCATATCAAGGTTTGCTCAGCATTGACTTAGCCCTGTGTCAAGTTCTTATCTCTTGGTCCAGAGAAAATTGTAAGCCCCACACTAGTCATGACCCTCACTCAAAGATATTGAAGATGCAAAACCATGATGCACTGTATGTCTAATATAAGCTCTTTTTAAAATCAAGCCTTTCTCACTCTGCAAAAAGCCCAAAACTGTGAACAGTATGCGACAAAAAGATGATGAAATGACAACTTTCCACATCCACCACCTAACTAGGTAACAATTAAAGCCACTTTCAAACTACTGAGAGTGTAACAGGAGCTATGGGTTCACCTGAAAGTGACATGCCAGTGAACACCTCATTCCTGGCTCTCATGGTTAAAATTTTACCACTCAGAGATTCTAGTGGTGTATTAGTCAAGGTTCTCTAGAGACACAGAACATATGGGTAGTCTCTATATAGTTAGAGAATTTGTTCTTATCTCTTGGTCCAGAGAAAATTGTAAGCCCCACACTAGTCATGACCCTCACTCAAAGATATTGAAGATGCAAAACCATGATGCACTGTATGTCTAATATAAGCTCTTTTTAAAATCAAGCCTTTCTCACTCTGCAAAAAGCCCAAAACTGTGAACAGTATGCGACAAAAAGATGATGAAATGACAACTTTCCACATCCACCACCTAACTAGGTAACAATTAAAGCCACTTTCAAACTACTGAGAGTGTAACAGGAGCTATGGGTTCACCTGAAAGTGACATGCCAGTGAACACCTCATTCCTGGCTCTCATGGTTAAAATTTTACCACTCAGAGATTCTAGTGGTGTATTAGTCAAGGTTCTCTAGAGACACAGAACATATGGGTAGTCTCTATATAGTTAGAGAATTTGTTCTTATCTCTTGGTCCAGAGAAAATTGTAAGCCCCACACTAGTCATGACCCTCACTCAAAGATATTGAAGATGCAAAACCATGATGCACTGTATGTCTAATATAAGCTCTTTTTAAAATCAAGCCTTTCTCACTCTGCAAAAAGCCCAAAACTGTGAACAGTATGCGACAAAAAGATGATGAAATGACAACTTTCCACATCCACCACCTAACTAGGTAACAATTAAAGCCACTTTCAAACTACTGAGAGTGTAACAGGAGCTATGGGTTCACCTGAAAGTGACATGCCAGTGAACACCTCATTCCTGGCTCTCATGGTTAAAATTTTACCACTCAGAGATTCTAGTGGTGTATTAGTCAAGGTTCTCTAGAGACACAGAACATATGGGTAGTCTCTATATAGTTAGAGAATTTGTCGATGACTTACAGCTTGTAGTCCAACTCCCCAACAAGAGTCAGCAGTACTTGTGGATGGAAGTCCAAGGATCGAGCAGTTGCTCAGTCTCACGAGGCAGGCCAGGAAAAGCCAGAGTTAGTCTTCCTTCTTCCAATGTCCTTATATAGGTCTCCAGTAGAGGGTGTGGCCCAGATTAAAGGCGTATGCCACTGAGCCTTCCAATTTTTGTTTAGTTCATTCCAGATTTAGTCAAGTTGACAACCAGGAATAGCCACTACAAGTGATATCCCAACATCATAACTACAAAAGCGCATTCTCAAAATAGTTATTTTGTTGGAGGTGCATAGGGGTCAGATAAGGTCTCAGTGTGTCTCCCAAAGATTCTCAATGCTAGCAGCTTGTTCTCCAGTGTGGCAGGACTGAAAGGTGATACCTAATGGAAGATAATTAGGCTGTGGGAAGCATCAACCACAGAAGATATTCGTGAAGATCTCATGGGACTAGAGGAGGCCCCACAAGACAAGTCATCACAGGGAGCACCCAACCTCTCCTAAGCCCATTGTCCATAGAGCACTCACATAGACACAAGATCGTCACCCAAGATGAACAGATTGCTCTTGAACCTCTAGCGTTGTTAGGGAAGAAACCACATTATGTGAACAGAAAAAAAACCCTAAGATATTATGTTACCATGGATTAAAAGTTTATAAATAAAAAATAACCACAATGAAAGAAAACTGTAGAAGACATGAGATCCACCTCATTATATTCATGCCAAATCCCTTTATCTATGAGTCCTCTTATCTATGGAACTGACCCACAGGATTGTTCTTAGGGAGGGGTCATGGTACCTCTTGCCCCTGATCCTTTTCAGATGCTGGAGCCCTGCCCAAGAGGCATTCTTATCCATCACCATCTTTTGTTCAGCTATAACACTCCCCAACATTGTAAATATGGAGATATGCAGAGAAATGGGTGCTCTTGACGGCTATTGAACAATGGGTGAACTGAGAGGAACAGAAAACTGTTCCCTAGCCCGAGAAGATCAGAGCTCACCCCACATAGACAAAACAACAGTTTGTGCTTGAGTCTGTGTAGGCAGATCCCCTCCGGGACACTGCTGAGACATAGGCACCTACTTCCTGGTGGCAATAGGTGTACATTTAGTGTTCTGCTCATGTGAACAAACATAGGGGCTACTGAGAAATCTGGTAGTGGCTCTCACTGACGTAACTGCTCATATATGTGATGAGAAGGGAGGAAAACCCAACCTTATAGATAATTATTTGGGTAATTGGTAAAAAAATATATTAACTATGTATTTTTTTTGTTCAGTTGTAGCTGGAGGAGTTATAGAGGCCAATATAAAATACAAGAAAGGCAGTTTCTCTGTGCTGTAACACAAGAGTCATCCTTCTACAGAGGAGCTGACTTCATCCCTCCCTTGTATTCAACCTAAAACGTCCTGAGTGTGAGGTGTCTTCTGTGAGTTCCTAGCACTGATAAGGTAGACATTTCTCCTGACTGAGAGGCAGTCAGGTAGCTCTGACGCCCTCTGAAAGCCCACCTCCACCAGCTTCTCCAGAAGACTCTTCTATGTCCAAAGTCTTCAATGTATTCAAATACCAAAGGGTGTTGCCATCCTATTCATGTCGAAAGTCACTGCCCTGTGTCCCTGCGGCACACTGTATCGCATGCATGTTAGCAAAGCACTCTTTATATCATGAGTGCCACAGAGCAAATGCCCTAACTGCCGACTGCCATCATTACTCTCCTGGGAAGCCTAATTGCAGAGTTAATATCAAGGCCCCTGGCATGGCTCCAGGCAGCCAGAGCACATCTGAACAACAACATCAAGAAATGTTTGTCAAAAACAGCATATATTCAGAAGAGACGGATGCATAATTCTTTTTTTTTTAAACCTACCTTTCTATTCGGCTCTATTTCTAGAGCTAAAATTACAGACTTGCTTTGCTGCAGGCCAAAGGCAGACAAAAGCTCCCCTGGCAGCCCCACAGTAAACCCATCTGACCCGAGCACCGCTCAGCCTGTGGGTTGCAGTCACCACTCCTCTCTACAAAGATGTAAATTGTGAAAGGACAAAAATGGGCAAGGCAAGCTGTCAACTGGGCCAACTCTTCATTTCTCTGAATAGAAATTTTTTCTTGATTTACAAAAAGAGGAAAAAAAAACTATGTGCCTGCTCATTTGGAATCCCTAGGCTAATGTGAAACATTAAGTTGAAGCCATCCTGCCATTTTTGCAGACTTGTTTTCATTTAAATTCTGCTCTCGGTAGAAGGTTAATATCTTTATTTCTCAAGACTGCGTTTTACTTGAATTCCTGCATTTAGCTGAATAATGCATTTTTATGACATCATCATAATTTATTCAGACACGGAGTTCATATCACATCCAGGGCATTGATATTCATCTTCAGCAATGTTTTTAAGCTCTTAAGAATCTAAATATTAACTACCCCTAACTTTGTTCCCTTCAACACATAGTGCATCAATCAGGAGGACTTGGGGAATGCTTGTTGAATTAGCTTATATGTGGATGAATAGCAGGGCACACAGAGAATGAAGCTATGTGTTTCATTGGGTGAGAGTCTCTGACTCACAGTGTTGGTCTTCATTGAGCTGGTTCCCGGGGCAGGTACTTATCCATGGACAGGTATAGTTGTCACTGAAGAGACCAAAGTAATTAGATCTTGTCATGACTCCACTTTGTGCCATCAGTCCTCTCTGAACTCCAACAGCCACAGCTACCTTGGCGACACATTTGAAATTCATGGTCTGTATCTACCAACCAGAGTGATTAATGTTTATACCAATTAAATATAAGCTAAAATAACTGAGACGTATAAACCAAAATT
The DNA here is from genome assembly GCA_036184795.1 of Tokudaia tokunoshimensis. Classification (NCBI taxonomy): domain Eukaryota; kingdom Metazoa; phylum Chordata; class Mammalia; order Rodentia; family Muridae; genus Tokudaia; species Tokudaia tokunoshimensis. Next base: position 75,150,210 of record BTHU01000009.1, read on the forward strand.
AATTGTTATGTTGGGTTTGAAGAAACTGCTATGTTTTGTCAAATTTTACAAGGTTTCTCGGACCCTCACCTAACCTAGAAGTGATTGTGGTTTTCGTTATTAAACAACACTCTACCCCCAAGCTTTGGCACCAAGTAATTCCAAGGCATTATCCTGTTCTTGGATTCCAGGTGAGACTCTTAGACTCTTGGTTGGTTGGTTGGTTGGTTGGTTGGTTGGTTGGTTGGTTGGTTTGGTTGGTTTTTGGTTTTTCTAGATAGGGTTACCTCTGTGTAGCTCTGGCTGTCCTGGAACTCACTCTGTAGACCAGACTGGTCTCAAACTCAGAAATTCGCCTGCCCCTGCCTCCCAAGTGCTGGGATTAAAGGCGTGTGCCACCACTGCCCGGCGAGACTCTTAGAAGCTTAGTTGGCTTAATCAGCATGGTTGTCTTTCTCTTTCTGTAAGGGACTAGCTCACCACCCCATTAGGTCACCTGGGGTCAATTTAGAGTTATACTTGATGTGCACATGTCCTCAAAAGAAAATTGTTTATGAAAGGCGATGTTTAAAATGAGATTTTTTTTTCCCAGAACATCTCACAGGGCACCCAAGAACATGATGTCATCAGACCAAGTAAGAACTCTTGCCCCATGACATGCCAGTCTCCACCCTGTGACACAACCCACCATACTCTTGACACTGTATTCTACCATAAAGGAAAAGAAAACCCTCCTGAAGCTAGGAATCTACCACAGAGCCTTCCACATTTGTAAAGAGGAAAAGAGGGATGGAGGGGAATGCAAAGAGAAAGGGCCAAGCACATGGCCGCCTTGCCATCCCACACCCACAAGTATCCAGACCCAGCTGCAAGGGTGACATTATAAACAAGAACTGAAGGGTAATCAAGACACATGGAAAGATGAGCACAGGGTCCCATGGTCCTCACCTCAGAGGACATAATCCAAGAAAAGATTTCAACAGGAAGAAACAGCATTTGCATCAAGGTGAAGGAACAGTATCAAAGTCAGGACGCAGAGGGAAAAGGGAAGACTGGGCTGAGAAATGCAGAACAGTCACTGAGACTGACAGAGCCCAGCACTGTCTGCATGTGGCATTATTTCTTGAATTAAAAATGTAATTAAGAGTGCCTTCTTGAAGTATAGAAAATGCTTATAATCATATTAACTAAAATGGGAAAAATTAAAAAGCAACAGACCATGGTTATGGATTAGAGTTGCTTAAAAATGTGTGGAAAAGGTTTGAAAGTGCTCTTAGAATTTAAAAAAAGGGCAGCCACATAAAGCCTGTTAGATTAAGACTACTTTCTTCCTATTAAAAAAATTACTTAATGGCTACTTCATCAGCTTTTGAATTTAAAGGAATAAAAAGTGTTTTTATTTCTGAAGTAACATTTGTTCCTCTCTGTCTCTCTGTCTCTCTCTCTCTGTCTCTGTCTCTCTCTCTCTCTCTCTCTCTCTCTCTCTCTCTCTGTCTCTCTCTGTCTCTCTCTCTCTCTCTGTCTCTGTCTGTCTGTCTGTCTCTCTCTCTCTCTCTCTCTCTCTCTCTCTGTGTGTGTATACATGCTCAAGCACACAAGTGCACACACGTGTGCATATGCTTCCAGTGCTAGCGTCTACCCCAGAGCCCTGCATATATCATGCTACTGAACCAATCTCCAACTCCAGAATCCAAAGCAAATCTGACCTAGAAGTCAATGCAGAGTCATCCCTTAGCTGCTAAACACTGAGCACACAGGCACAGGTTCTAGGAGGGGCCCCGCTAAGGATAGGCTTCCACACAGAGATCCTTCTAAGTGTTGAGCACAAACTCTCTTTTTGACTTCCCCAAACTGGAACAACCACAGGTGTAAAGGAGACGAAGCTCAGTGTCTGACTCAAAAAAAAAAGATAAAGAAAGAAAGAGAGAGAGAGAGAGAGAGCTGGAGGGAGGGAGGGAGGGAGGGAGAAGGAGAGGGGGAGGGAGGGAAGAAGGAAGGAAAGAAGGAAGGAAGGAAGGAAGGAAGGAAGGAAGGAAGGAAAGAAAAAGACTATAGATTGAAGCCATTTCATCAGTATTTGAACAGTGCCACCCAAAAATTGTTTTAAAGAAATGTCTGGTGGGAAACAATAGGAAAGGGGCTCTCAAATCTTTTTAAGTGTTCCCCGGAAGAAAGGGGAATGATAATACATTACACTGCTTAGACAAGATCAGGCACATCTACAATCAAGATGAGCTGCACCAAGCAGGTGCTGGGTCTCAGGTGTTCCTTCATCATCTTTTAGAATGCAGCGTTCATTGGCGCCCTAGATGTAACGAGGCCCAAGGGGAAGCTATTGCTTTGGCCCTGCTTGCCTTCACTCCATGCTTGTGAATACAACAGCTGTGTTAGGCCACTGTGGCTACTCCCATCATCCTTTGCTGATATCAGAACCCAACTTCTTGAGCCTTCCAATGTGAATCAAAGACCAGTGGCTCTCCAGGAATCCCTCAGGCCTTCAGAACTGTGCTGGGACTTCATAAGCACTCAGCTTTGAGGACTGAGAAGTTACTGAGTTCTCAGTCTCTCCATTGTGAAGCCATTGCTGGACTACTACCATAAACCCACACTGTATAAACCAACCTAATAAATTAAATAGACATTCATTTGATTGTTCCTTCCTCTAGAAATCTCTGACTTATGCTAGGCAAACATACTCTTAGCTGAGTTACATCACAATCTCCTTTAACATCATTTCTTATTAAATAGTGAGAAAAATGAAAAAAGATGAAAAGTAGGGTATTCAGTGGGACACTGGAAGTGGTCAGTGGTTCCCCGGACCACCAAGCCTCAATATCAGGAAAATTCATCAGTGAATGCAGCCCACTGATTCAGACAGAACTTAGAAATGAACTTTGAATATGACGCAGGAGCACAGCTCCCTAAAATCCAACTGCAAATAAATTATTCTTGCTCTATCTTCTGTTGGGATAACAAGACATCTGAAGCCACAAAGTTTATAAAGAATATTTTGTTAGGTCCATCAACCCAGAAGCAGGGAAGTAAAAGACATTTGCCAAGCTTCTGGAAACTTCTTCTTACAACGAAGCCACTCCCCCTAACACTCCATTGGCTTAGGATCACATGATAGCCTCACTTTCGACAACTTCCCAGTAACTCAGGCACCTCCCAAATGTCCCTCATCCAAACAGCATGTCATGAGTTTGAGCTTAGTAGCCCTATATACGAATGTCAGCAGATACACTGAAACTGTATCACATGCCTCACACCACCTCCACTGCCCTTATTGGATTTTAGAGGATGTTTTCCCTGTAAAGAGATGTGCACCTCTGATTTTAAAAGTAATGTCTTGATGTGTCAGAGAGATACCAAGGCTATGGTGATTTGAATAGCTATGGCCCCATAGACTTATATGATTGAATGTTTGACCATAGTTAGTGACACTATCAGGAGACCTGGTCTTGTTGGAGTAGGTGTGGTCTTGTTGAAGGAAGTATGTCATGGTGGAGACAAGCTTTGAGGTCTCCTATGCTCAAGCTGTGCTCAGTGTGGCACACAGTCTCCTTCTGCTGCCTGTGGATCAGGATGTAGAACTCTCAGCGCCTTCTCCAGCACCGTGTCTACCTGCCATGACAATGGACTGAACCTCTGAAACTACAAGCCAGCCCCAATGAAATGTTTGCCTTTATAGAGTAGCTGTGGTCATGGTGTCTCTTCACAGCTATGAAACCCTAAGAGCCCATGCCCACTTCCCCCTCTGAATCTCTTTACACTGTAGCTTTACCGTAGCTTTCAGCAGTATCCAGTGTATTTGCAATTTATTCCACAAGCAACCGCCACCCACCACCGCCCTTGCCTGCCTCTCGTGCTCAGTAAATAACACAGCAAGAGTTTTCATTTTTTTTAATTACCCCTCTGTCTGCTTGTATGTGTGTTACTGGCAAGAAAGGGCGACCTGACAAATTTACTGAAAGTTTTATTTATGATAGAAACTGTGTGCAAATTTTTTTTTCATTTCAAACGTGATATTATTCTCTGTCCTCTGGAATTACAAATTCCGCACAAGTCTGCCTGGTTAGTCTTCTTCCTTCTTCCCTCATTGCTGTGGAGAAGAGAACACCATTCCAGGTGACAGCTGGTGCAATTACACCTGGCAAGATCTTGGCATAGTGTCAGCGAGGACATGCCATGTCGGCGCATCAGTAAAATGAGCTCAGATGACTAAGTGGTTTGAGGAGGAGAAAAAACACATCCCTGCCAATGTGGTGAAGGTTAGAGGAAAAAGTAAAGCTGGCCTGAGAGTAGGAGAAATACGGTAAGTACACTCGCTTCCTGGATCAAAACCAACAGTCAGCACTGGAGAGTCCCGCAGGCCAGAAGTCCAAACTGAAGGTCAAGGTCTTACAGATGTAATGAAGTTGAAAATTCCAGGAGGAATCTTTCCAGAAGTTAGGGTGGACTCAAAAGCCAACAGTCGATATGCTTTTATGACAAATAAAGATTAATTTCAACATGCAAGCCAGGAGAGCACCCGGTATCTACCTGCAGAGAAAGAAGGCAGCGAAGCTGAGCACATGGTCGAGGCACATTCTGCTCAAAGCATCCTTTGAATATCAGATGTGCACACCTAAAGTGTGAGGGGGAAAAGGTTTTAATGAACCCTAAGAAATTTAAGCCCCAAATACCATAGTTACACTGTTAAAATGATAGGCAGAAACAAATGTCAGCACAGAATAAATGCAGAGTCAAGGAAAAATATCTCTCAAAATTTAAGATAAAGATTCTCTTTTTTTTAGCCAATAAATTCTACCTGAATAAGAGGATTCTTTTCAGATGTAAGAAATAGAATATTAGCTTAAAGCACAGAAATAAAATTAGAAATAAAAAGCAGTATAAAATATAAATAAATCTCACTGATGCATAAAATAATTAGAATATCTTACAACATTTGAAACATGCAAAATTAAAATGTGTGATGACAGTTCCAGAGGCAGAGTCTTCGGTGAGTGTTAAGATTAAAAGGGACTTGTATGTTCCTGCTGCCCAGGAACTGGTGACTCAATGAGATTTGAAGTGAAGGAGTTAAGGATACCTGTTATGATCACCACAGAAGGCTCTAGAAGAGCCTTAAAAGGCTTTGTAGCCAAGGAAGAGTTATGACAGAATAATAAGAAGCAACCCTTGAAAATTCCAAAAGAATTTTATGAATTTTTTAAAATGGAACATAAATAAGACTGAATATAGAACATGTAGAATATGTGGATGCCCCAGTGTGAAGGAGATTATGTCACACGTAGGACAATAAAACACCTTCATAAACAGAAAGACAGAATAAGACTAAATGAAAAGGAAAAGTTTACCTACTCACTGGCTACCCAAGATGTAGTTGAAAATGAGGAAAAAATGTAGCAATTAAACCAAAACTCATTGGAGGGCTGAAGTGCTGGTTAGGGGAGCATGCGGCTGCCGTCTCAGGACCCCGGAAACTACAGGCAGGAGGATTATTTGACTTGGGGTATCAAGACCAACCCAGGCAACACAGCAAAACCCTGTCTCAAAACAAAAGAAAAACCTGGCCCAAAGGAGATTGATTAGAGAAAGCAGATAAGGTAACAACATTGCAGATCAGGTAACAAGCATTAATAGAGATAAGGAGAAAGACTTTCTAAAGAAAAACAAAGCCGTTGTCCAGCAAGAAGATTAAAGGACAGCTCGCACCAGAAAACACAGGTTAGAGATCCAAGGGAAAGACTAACAGACCAGTGACAGATGGTCATCATCATCAGAAACTGAGCACACAGCCTAGAACACAGTGAACCTGTCATGATTGCCGTGTAGAGACTACTCCATTGGAAGCCAAGCATTGTATGGCATGCAAACAATGCCAGTCAGGAAGGCTAGACAGGAGGGTTGTGAGTTCAAGACCAGCTTGTGCTATATAGTTAGACTCTCAAAAATAAAAAAGAAAGAAAGAGAGAAAGAAAGAAAGAAAGAAAGAAAGAAAGAAGGAAGGAAGGAAGGAAGGAAGGAAGGAAGGAAGGAAAGAAAGAAAGAAAGAAAGAAAGAAAGAAAGAAAGAAAGAAAGAAAGAAAGAAAGAAAGACAAAATCATACAGGGATTAGGGTAAACCACACTACCGTAGATGAGACCATGAAGAGTCTCAATCATTCAAAATGTATATATAGTCTTGGGCCTACTAGGATTGAGCTAAACGTGATTTAAAAAAAGAAAAAAAGAAGTAAAGGAAGGAAGGAAGGAAGGAGGGAAGGAAGGAAGGAAGGAAGGAAGGAAGGAAGGAAGGAAGGAAGGAAGGAAGAAAAGCATTACGAAATGGGAAACTCTGCAATCAAGCAATAGACGCATGTCACTTTTACTACCTATTTACCAATGTGATGGAGTTTTAGGCTCCACCAAAGACAAGGAAGTCAGAAAATCTTCCATTTTCTTTTTATAAATTATAAATACTTTTAAGACGTAAGAATTCCTAAAGTACCTTTTGCAAACCTGTGCTTTGGGTGTCTCTGCTTTCTGTTACTAAAGGGAAGAAAATCAGTATCTGCCACCAATAACAAAAGTTATTTCTCTGTTTCTTCTAAAGATAAAAGACTAACATTGTAAAGTCCCCATTTTGGTCATCATTATTCATATTAGTGAATAGAGACAACATCCTTAAACATTCCTTTTGTGATTTAAATGCTTGAGCTCTGTTTGCTTCAGTTGTTTAGAATGTGTTTGACCTCTGGTTGCTTCAGATGTTTGGAATGTGTTTGACCTATGGCTGCTTCAGTTGGTTGAAATATGTTTGACCTATGGTTGCAACTGACTCACCGGACAAAAAGTAGAATTGCCACAAGGCCTTGCTATATAGACCAGGCTGGCATGAAATGTCATTCTCCTATGCTGACCTCTCGAGTGTTGGGACTCAGGGACACACCACCAAACCTGGCTTTTATATCTATCTTCTAACCCTACGTGCCTGTTGATGATAAAGTCCGACATTTCCCGTGGGCCATCTGGTATTTAGTTTTCGTAGGAATGACCTTGGAGAAGCTGAGGACAGTAACACTTGGACTCCTGTATTGTGTGCTTTCTTAGGAGGAACCATGCAACTTTCAATGAAGAGTCTGTCCCAGCAAGAAAGAGCTTCCCAATGCAGTGACCAAGCTGACAGCCACTAGTGCTGAGGAAGGAGTGCGTACCTCAGGGATGAAGTTTTCGGGTTCGGTTTACATACTAGACATCAAGAGAATAAATGCTACACCTTTCAGCAGAAGTAGAGTGAAGCGCTTAGGACATACACAAAGAGGGTCCAATGTGTGCTTGGAGATTCTCAGGAGATGTGCCATCCAGCTTTCTCCGTGATGTGACCTACAGAGACCATCAGCACAGAGCTATTCCTTATGATTTGGTGCAAAGACTGATTGGCAAGGACAAAGGGCAAGAGAAGAGAAGCCGACTTCAGCCAGCTGCTCCTCTGGAGACTCATGCTGGCAGAAGAGAAGAGCCAATCAAAACTGTACTCACCAGCTCTGGGCCCTCATCATGCTGAACGTGGGAGGAAGATGAGGTGAATGGTAAAAATTGGAAGAGAGTCCCAGGTCCCCTAATACACGACCCTGATTCTGCAGGCGCATTCTTATTCCAAGGGTGATAAGATTTCGTTGGATTTTTGTTTTTGTTTTTGTTTTTTTTTTAAGAATTATCTTTAAACTGCTGTGCTTGGTGTCCTTACCTATATATTTGAGGAAAAAAATACAAAAAAAAGTGAATTAAAATCAGCAACTAATTGGGTTGGTGTTAATGGAAAGAACAACCACATTAGTGAAAAGCACAGCCCTGGTTTTCTAGGGATTTCTCATCAGGAGAGGAGAAACTCTTTTGATTTTAGCCTTTCTCTTCCTGCTGTGTCTGATTGCTCCTTGTGATTTTTCTGCTATTAGCAAGATTCACAAAGACCCTTATTTCAGCCTGGTATTACAATGGAGCACTGTTAAATTTTGTGAAATAAATTGCCAACTTGCACTGAACAACTTGTAGAAGGGTTGATTTAGCCACACAGAACTGTCAAAGTGAGGACCATATTCCAAAGAGGAATTGGATATAACCTCCATTTTAAGTAAAAAGGAAATGTCTTTCTTATGTCTGGGCTATAGTACTCTAATGATGAGTATTTATTCCCTTGATAATCACAAAGATCCTAGGACATTTTCTCTGGGTAATGTGCCAATGAAAAATAAATTCTGAGGATAACTATTTGGCCAGGTATTTGGCAGCATTCAAAACTAACTTGATCATCTGACCCCAGCTAGAGAGTGAGATCATAGGCCCTGCCTCCTTCCCCTACTGTTCCAGCAATCAACTGGCCCTGACAGAATTGTGACATCAATTACCTTGTGCTTCCTCCTGCTGTTTTTTTTGTTTTGTTTGTGTTTTGTTTTTTGTTTCATTCTCTCTGGTTAGCATTATTTGTCTTAAGCCCTGTGTTTACCTGTGTTTTAACAATCTTCTGACAACGTGAAGCATGGGAGCCCCAAGGTCAAGCCACAGTCCCAATTCTGGACTCATCTCCCGCCGCAAACGTCCTACAAAGGTAAGTGATTCAAAACAGAGGGAAATGACACCAGCCAATGACCCATTGTCTTGCTTGGCATTTTCTTTCTCTCTCTCTCTCTTTTTTTTTTTTTTTTTTTTTTTTTTTAGTTTTTCGAGACAGGGTTTCTTTGTGTAGCCCTGGCTGTCCTAGAACTCAGTCTATAGACCAGGTTGGCTTTGAACTCAGAAATCCGCCTGCCTCTGCCTCCCAAGTACTAGGATTAAAGGCGTGCGCCACCACTGACCGGTATTTTCTCTAATCAAGAAAATAAGCAAGATCTGAACTAGAAATAAACTATGCACCGATGCTAGCCACAACACAGGCTTGCCACCTTCCAGCAAACATATTTCACTCACGTTAATCCTTTCATGACCCACGGACAACCTTCAATGCCCACTTAACCTCTGAGCTCTTGTACTGCCTCAGGTCAGGTTCTCTCTGAAGTGAAGAGCTCCTTTAGCAGCATTCACAATCACTGCAGATTCTGTTTACTGATCTGAATACCTCGGACTCTAAAAGTCCAAGTTCTGGAGAAAAAGAAGGGGTTTGAAGACTGGTTGGCTTTGTGTTCACCACTTTTCATACATCTGCCTTTGCTTTAAAAAAAAAAAGAGTATTTTGCGTGAGTATTGAAGATGAAATCAGAAATCCAAGAAAACACAAAGGACTTTTACTAAAATAACCACCAAACAGATTACAGAACCTTTGAAAACAGGACAAATTACCAAACTTCGTGCTACATTCATTTACATCTACCAAATAATTTTAAGATGCAAATTTTTGATGTTTTTTTTCTTTCCCCACAGTGAAAAAAATTGGCTCATTTTAAAGTATTTTATAAACTCCTGAATGGCATTTTAAGATCCCTTTTACATTATACTGCACCATGACTAAGTGTAGCCAGACTATTAACTTGATGGTAGCAACTGTCATATATATATGACATATATATACATATATATATATATATATACATATATATATATATGTGCAGCATTTTCTCCTCATAATTTGTAAAGTTAAACTAGATGGTTTTTGGTGGGCATGACTATTAAGAATATTAGCTTTAAAAACAATGCCAATAATAGCAATAAACTGTCAGTCTTGTGACTCTAATTAAAGTCAACAGAATGAAAAAAAAAAGAATGCCTGGTACGGACTTACGGCTTGGAGCCAGGAAACTTGTCAAAATATGATGTATGTCATGTGGAGCGTTTACTCGGTGAGTGTATTTACTGTTCACTTCCTCCCACTTTTCTACCATCCTCCCTGAAGTTAAAGAAAAGGAGGCAGACACCCTTAAATTGCAGCCTTCGAGGTATAAATTGGATAGATGCTTTCCAGGGGTCTGTCTAGTTGAAGACAATTGTGTACAAGGACAGGCACTCAATCACCTTGTGCCACGAGGGCAAACAGGGCCTTTGAATAGAACAACCCACGCCAACAGTCTGCAGATGAAGCGCTCCCCGTCTGACCACTTTCGAAATGTTAGCTCTTATCTCTTTGCTTGCTTGGATCTCGGCCTTACCCCCATTCAGCGAGCATTTATTTATTTACATTCCAAATGTTGCCTCTCTTCCTGGTCTCCCCCTCCATGAGTTCCCCACCCCATTACCCCTCTCCTCTTCCCCTGAGAGGCTGCTCCCCCACCCCAAACCCACAGACTCCAGCCTCACCTGGGGCATCAAGTCTCTACAGGATTAAGTGCAACCCCTCCCACTGAGGCTAAATAACACACCGCTATGAATGTAGCGGCGGCGACGGGGGTGGGGGTGGGGGTGGGGGGGGTGGGGGGGTGGGGGGGGCACAGACCAGTCCATGCATGATCTGTAGTTGATGGCTTAGTCTCTGGGAGCTCTGAGGAGTCCCGGTTAGTTGATACTGCTGTTCCTCCCATCGGGTGGCCATTTTCTTCAGCTCCCTCAGTCCTTCCCCTAACTCTTCCGTAGGGGTCCCCGACCTCGGTCCAGTGGTCGGCTCTTTCTGTCAGCTAAGCTCTATGTAAATGTTTCAGGGAATCCCGGCAAATAAGTAAAACATATTAGTGAGTGTGGTGGAAGACACAGCAACAAAGGTCCAAGGAAGATTTCAGCCACAAGAAAGGAAACACAGCAAGCCAGAGTCCCTGGTGCCTGCACTTGCTTCGATCTCAACGGAAGACTGCTGAAGCTAATCCACCCAGCATCCGTATGATGTCATAAGCACATCATCCGAGGGCTTCTTTGTGTTCTTCCCAGGGCTTAGACACCGTGATAGTTTCCATCTAATAACCAGCCTTCTACTTGTTCTCTCTTTGAATTTTCCTTTTTTACTACCTCTGCTGAGCGTGACACTATATAAACGCTATTGGTAAACCAAAGTAGTGATCATGTCAGTGAGAGGGGAGTTTGTGTATAATTAGATCACTCTGGACTTGCCGTTTAAAGAAGTGTATTGCTGTGTATGTATAGGTATTTTGCCTGCAGTTATGTCTGTGTAATATATGTATGCCTGGTGCCTACAGAAGCCAGAAATGGGCATCAGATACCCTGGACTGGAATTATAGATTATTGTGTAAGTAATAGGAATTGAACCCAGGTCCTCTGGAAAAGAAGTCAGTGTTCTTAACCACTGAGTTGTCTCTCTAGCACCCACTCTGGAGTTTCTAAATAATCACCCTTGATGTTTGAACAGGAGCTTACAAAAGTAACTCCAAACACATCTGATTTGTCCCCAAATGTGGTAATCCAGACAAGGGAGCCATTAGGGAGACTGCAGGTACGTCTTCCTGGGTCCTTCCTTCAAGTGCCTGATGTTACCTCTGTCTGATGCCCTTCCTGATATGCTGGCTCCCAGGAAGATAAGTCACAATTGTCTGAAAAGCTGTCAACTGCTCTTCACTAATACCTAACCGAAGGCCCCAGAGCAGACAGAGGAGTCATAAATTATTATGTCAGAGCCTTCTCTTGTTACCTCTGAGCCTAAGAAGACTTCACATTTGGGTAGCGGGTAAGAATTTTCTTAGATAAGTTAACTTAAATGTATGTTTAATTAAAAAAAAATATGCTCACAAGCCTGGCTGGAGTCAGTGGTTTGTTACCTTGTACATTTCAGCAGCAACAGTATTGCCGATATAACCTTCTTAGATAGTATGCTCTAAAAGTGTTCCTGTCACAGAAGCAAGAGTAAAAAAGCAGTCCCTAGATCCTAGATACTGGAGTGGGAATTTCTGGAGGTGTTGGGCAACCGACACATACTTCTAGGTCAGCAGAAGACATGAGCTCAAGGTCTGTCTTCTATATATCGTGGTGTCCGGAGTAACCAATACTGCATTTTGTACTTGAAAATTGTTAACATTCTGAATGTCCTTACCACACACACAAATGACTATAGTAAGTATAAGAAAGTATGCATATTGACTAATTTTATTTACTCTTCTACAATGTGAGTATATATCAAAACATCTTTATGCTCCCTACAAGCACATACAATTTTTATCTGTTAATTGAAAAATCAGTAATTAAAAATTCTTGGTGGTACATGTTTTTAGAAAACTCGATGTCCATATACAAGCTCATAGTCACATCCCTGTGTAACTTTCCTGCAAGATTTCTGGCCCATCCCAAAGACCAGTGGTTCTCAACATTTCTAACGCTATGATCCTTTAATATAGGTCCTCATGTTATGGTGACCCCAAAACCATGAAATAATTTTCATGGTTACTTTGTAACTGTAATTTTGCTGCTGTTATTAATGACAATCTAAGTATCCGGGCTTTCCACTGGTCTTAGGAATGACCCCTGTAAACGGGTCATTCAACTCCCAGACGGGTCATGACCCACAGGTTGAGAACTACTGCTATAGCCAATGGTGGAGTCAGAGAAGCTGCTTATGAGAACCACTCTACGTTCACTAATAAACAATGTTTCCTGTGAAAACTAAATGCATGTCATGCTGCTACACAGCCCATAAGTATAGGTCTTGAGAGTATGATACAGGCAAGTGAATACATAAAAAGCGAGTTGCTGACTGGAGGATGTGGTTAACTTGGCTATAGTACATGAGGTCATGGGTTCAGTCAAGAGGAGCAACGACAACAGCAATGAGGAAGAGAAAAAGAAGAAGAAGAAGAAGAAGAAGAAGAAGAAGAAGAAGAAGAAGAAGAAGAAGAAGAAGAAGAAGAAGAAGAAGAAGAGGAAGAAGAGGGAGAGGGAGAGGAATGAATACAATATTTAGTTTGATATTGTCATCATAAAAGGAAAATGTGTATAAAACATACATACACCTGCACATACACATGTACACATGCATAAATAAACCTCTTAAGCAAAAGAATATACAGGAAACATACCCTATTAACTTAACAATGTGCAGACAATGAGAGATTTTGAAGCACTGGATCTTACTGGGATTGTCTTCTGCAAACTCCTCTTCGCAGAGCTCATGGAGCTGAGGAAGAGGAGGTGGGGAAAGCGGCCGGGATCAGACATGGTGGGTCTAAGAACAGTGTCTTCCAGACACCATCGAACCGTGTACCTATAACACTGTGACAGCACCCACAAACCCGCATATGTAAGCCAGACAGGGTCTCAGCACTGAGAGGGGGTTAGACATGGGATCCCACCTGTAACCAGGAAGCTATTTGCAATTGATCCCTGCTGGCAGAGGAAAACCAGTTTTCTCCAGCTGGGTGTCGATGGGTATATGAATCATACTCCAGGATGGGCCCCATGCCCAGGAATAGTTGGCCAACACAAATAAACTGCAATGGGGTGAGGGGCAGGGGTTGTGGGCTTTGGTTTAATTTTGGCATGTTGTCTTATCAAGTTTTTTATTTGCTTGCTTGTCTTTAATTTTGTAGGCTTTTTTGTTTTTGAAAGAAAGAGAGAAAGAATGTAAAATTGGATGGGTAGGAAGGTGGGGCAGATCTGGAAAAAGTTGGAGAGAAAAGCATATATTGTTTAAAATGTTGAAATTTAAAAAGAAAGAATGAAATCAGACCAAATTGTTCCATTTGGGATGGCTTTAGAGGAAAGGGATGGAATCAGTTTTAAGTTGACTTCAGATTCTTCAGCCATGTTCAGCTTTTTAAGTAGAAACATAAGTTGTTTTCAAAGTACCAATGACTATCTTTTAAAAAATAAAACATCAGCCGGGCAGTGGTGGCGCACGCCTTTAATCCCAGCACTTGGGAGGCAGAGGCAGGCGGATTTCTGAGTTCGAGGCCAGCCTGGTCTACAGAGTGAGTTCCAGGACAGCCAGGGCTACACAGAAAAACCCTGTCTCGAAAAAAAACCAATAAATAAATAAATAAATAAGTAAATAAATAAATAAATAAAACATCACATAAAATACCCAGTGACAGAAGTCACTGCTCTGATTAGCATGGGATTTAGGTATGTAATCCATCAGATACTTGGCCTCTTAAGCAGGCAACAGAATAATGTCTACATTCTAGGAAGCATGAGGAAAGGGTAGGGAGATCTTCATGTCTTGGTGAGAAGTCCCCTGCTGCCCCCAGACCTGTTCTGTCATTGTTGGAGTCAGTGGGTACACAGTGGGGCTTGGAGAACATCTGCCCATTGTTTTTAAAGATATTTATGAGATTTTCACACCTGAGTACTGAATTTACATCATTTCACTTCTCCCTCTCCTCCTCCAACTCCTTCTCTGTCCCAAACTCCATCTCAACTTCGTAATCTCTTAATTATTATTGTTTTACACACACACACACACACACACACACAACCTGATGAACCCATTTAGTGTTGCTCCTATGTACATGTATTTAAGTCTGACCACTTGAAATTAGATAACCTCAGATGACCTACCATCCATGGAGAAGACATACTTCCTCTCTCAGCAACCATTTCCTGCCTATAGTTCTTCATTTAAGGGTGGGATCTTCTGAGATTCTGAGGTTCTCCCTATGTGTTGGCAAGTCAACTAGTGCTATTACTGTGTTAGTCTTGTTTAGACTCTCTCTCTCTCTCTCTCTCTCTCTCTCTCTCTGCCGCCATCTTGGTCCACTGCCTCTTGAACTTTCCCACATCATTGTGTCCTCAGTGTTCTGAGCTTCAGGTGCAGAGGCTGTTGTAGATGTGCCATCTGAGGTTCGACATCCCATGGTCTGTTCTCTTCATTTTGATCAGTTGTGAATTTCTATATTAGTCTTCATCTTCTGCAAAAGAAACTTCTTTGATCAGAGTTGTGGGTACAGGGATAGGTTTTTACAGTGCAGTTAGGAACTATACTGGTTTTCAGGAGCTCACCAACCCTCAGTTGTTGGGTAGGCATACAGTACTGGCATCAATTTCCTCCTATTGAGTAGGGCCTTGAGTCCAATTAGACCGCAGCTGTATAGTGCCAATGTATAAGTGCCTCTATAGATGAGGATAGCAAAAATCATGCGCTTTGAAGGGGTGAACGGAAAAAGCAATGGGAAAGGACTACAACAGGGGAGAGGGAAGTGTAATACAGAGAGGGGTGAAAGAAAAATAAATAACAGTAAGGGGACTTGGAAAAGCCATCGGGAAACATTAGTTTATCCTCACTTAAAATATATATAATATATATGTATTGAAGCAACACCATTTGGGGTTATAATGTCCCCCGAAAGAGCCATAAACTGACTATCTAACAAAACTCCAGTGCTAAGCCTGGAAACCTCCTTTTAAGTTGTCAGGGGAATCTGAGAAAACCTGAAAGCAATATAGGCTATTATTACTATTACCCTTGGGGTCTTGCCAGAACTTGAAGGTAAGACTCTATTGCTGGAGGCCCCACATACTTTAGGCATAGGATTCAGAGACATCAAGCTGAAAAAGCTGCCACAAGAGGAAGCGCAATCAGCGGTTCTAGTGAACTGTAGAGACTGTGAGCTACATCGATGATCATCCCAGCCAGACACGATGTACCCGGCTGGAGCATAGTGACCCCTGGACGATGATGGTGAGGTGGTGATGAGGATGCATGGTGCTGGCCTTCCCACTGAGAGAAACGAACAGTGTGCGGACCATTCGACATAGATTCACAGCTGACACATGACTAGAAGCGGCTGCCACATAATTACAACGCTGAGATTCCTGAACGATGAGTTCAATGTAGAGGCTTCATTTTATGACAGTCTTGCTTACAGCCACCGTTGCCATAAATATAGCCCTTTCTAAATAAATAAATCACGCCGTACACTGGAGACTGTGAAAGTAAATTATAATGAAAACGAATCTCCTAAAATTCATTCCCCCCATTCCCCCCCCGCTGTGTAAGCTAGCCAAATTTTTATAACTTGTATTCATGTTGTCCTCATGGTCTCTACTCAAAATAAAGGCTACAAATCATAACAGTCCCTTTTTTAATTGAATTTTTGCCAAGTGTCAGAGAAGAATGTTTACATTCTTAGACCCACACAACTAAAAGTAACTTTTAGGGAAGGAGTTCCCACATCCCGGTTGAATGTCCACTCAGCCAGCAAGCAGAGCGATGTCCTGGAACCACCAGGCACACTTAGTCATCCTTCCTATATTACATTCCTTCCTCTTCCTTTCTCTGTTGTTGTTCCTTATTCTCCCTTTCTTTTTAAAGATTTGAGATTAAACACACAGTGCACAGTATTTACCACCTCAAACCCTTTAAACTACATTGTTCACTAGAGTTACGCAAACTCATAGTGTTGAACGTGCCTTCTCAAGAACGTTTTCATCTTGCTAAAATGAAACTCCAACCCATTAAGTAAAATTCTCCATACCCATCCTTCTTAATTAGGTGACAGGCACCATTACACTTATCCCAGGGGTCCGAGCTACTGTTCACCTTTTGTAAGTGGACTGGCGTAGAGTGTATCTGTTGTGACTGGTTCATCTTACTCTATATGGTATCTCAAGGTCCATTCATATTACAGATGCCTCAAGATTTCCCTCCTTTTAAAATTGGGGTCCATTCCGTCATGTTATGCATCACCTTTGGTTTGTTCTCCTCTTTTGGGTGATACAAGTTGTTCTTCCCCTTTGACTGTCATAGGAAGTGTTTATTGAAAATAGATGCTTAAGAACCTGACTTCAATTCTTTTCTTGCCATGACCCATTATACGAGGTATGATGTGAATGAGCAACTATTTAGAGACTCTAGTGTTCAGACAAAGCAAGCTGAGTAAAGCAAAAGTTTGTTCAGCTAAACCTCACTTTTTAAAGGGGAGGATGAATGGGGCAGATCAATAAAGGAAGAGGCTAGAGTGTGGAAAATAGATTCAAGTGAGAGGGTCTAGAGACTATGAAGTAGGTAGGGGAGAAAAAGGCTTGCTTGTAAGGGTAAGTTGAAGAAAGTCCTGGGGAAAGTGGGTATAAGTAGCTGAGGGAAGAGAGCCTTGTCAGAAAACATGTCATGCAAAGACCATGAGTCAGGCTTACCGTTGACATTTAAGGCTAGGAAACGTATGCCAAAAAAATCACTCAACCTCGGTTATTATTCACTTAAGAATTAGAACTCAATCAGTAACAACTTTTATAGAATAAAATTTATAATTTCCCTAAAGGGATTTGTTTTGATCTTTAAAATAAAGCCATAGACTATATATATTTCTTCTATTTTGTTACTGTAAAAGTTTCGTGCAGATTCATGTTAAGTCATGTTAAGTTGAGACTTTCTCCATACTGGGTAGCTTTTTAATAGGAAGATAATATAGCAGCTTAAAATGATCTTGCTAAGTGGCTACTTTTATATCCTGTGCTTATGTGGTGGTTTGAATATGCTTGGCCCAGGCTGAGTCACTATTAGGAGGAAGTGTGTCACTGTGGGGTGAACTCTGAGATGCTCCTCCTAGCTGATTGAAAAGTCTTCTCCTGGTTCCCTTTGGAACAAGATGGAGAACTCTCATCTTCTTCAGCACCATTCCTGCCTGAACTCTGTCATGCTTCTTGCCATGATGACAATGGACTGACCCTCTGACCCTGTAAGCCAGCCCCAATTAAATGTTGTCCTTTATAAGAGTTGCCTTGGTCATGGTATCTCTTCACAGCAATGGAAACTCAACTAAAACAGCTTATCTTTTCTTATCTTCAGGTAACAGGACAACACCACACACACACACACATACACACACACACACACACACACACACACACACAAATAGGTTCACATCGAGAATGCTGTCAATTAATTATACTTCCATTGAACATTGTTAAATGAACTTGCTTCATTTTATGTTAAAGCTACATTTTATGTTAAAGCTACATTGTCTTAAACATAGCCTCTTCTAAATGAGTCATGTTGTACACTGGAGGCTAGAAAAATGAATTATACTGAAAATGAATCCTCTGTCAGAAAACATAATTCTGCATCTTGGTTCCCATGACTGAAGGGCTGTACAATGTGAGGAGACCTTAATAGCCATGACGGTGACAGCAAC
This sequence comes from Tokudaia tokunoshimensis, assembly GCA_036184795.1. NCBI lineage: Eukaryota > Metazoa > Chordata > Mammalia > Rodentia > Muridae > Tokudaia > Tokudaia tokunoshimensis. The sequence continues at coordinate 75,168,164 of BTHU01000009.1, forward strand.
GGAAGTGTACAGAGCCCTGCTAATACATCAGGTGTTCTATTAGGCACTCTGCACGTGCTGCTTCATTTAGTCCTCACTGCTCTAAGGGCTATGATTAATTACTGTCTGGAATAACTTGGAAAAGGCCAAGGCTTAGGAAAACCTGTGTCTGAGATTCAAATGCAGTCTTGTCTGCTCCCTGAAATGCATGCTCGTGAACTACACTCTGTCCCTGCATTTATTGTTACTCCTTTCCCTGCTGGTGACCATCTAGAGTTAGGCTCTATGCCATTGCATAATTTTATGTTTGAAATACATGTAAATTTCACTATAAAATGTGTTATTTGATAGTTCTTACTCCTCACACACTAGACAACCCAGCATTGCCTTAATGTACCCTTAAAAATATGAATGGTGGTATGTTTCTTTTTTTTTCTGTTATCTCTGAACTAAGCTATTCTGTCCAGGTATCTCGTATGTAATATTGTGACATAAACTGATAGTTTAACAGTCTACATTCATAAATGTTTTCTGAGGAATCGCCAAACTGCTTTCCAGAGTGGTTGTACCAGCTTGCAATTCCACCAGCAGTGGAGGAGTGTTCCTCTTTCTCCACATCCTCGCCAACAACTGCTGTCTCCTGTATTTTTGATCTTAGCCATTCTGACTGGTGTGAGGTGGAATCTCAGGGTTGTTTTGATATGCATTTCCCTAATAACTAAGGATGTTGAACATTTCTTTAGGTGCTTCTCAGCCATTAGATATTCTTCAGGTAAGAACTCTTTTTTTTTAGCTCTGTACCCCATTTTTAATAGGGTTACTTGGCTCTCTGAGTCTAACTTCTTGAGTTCTTTGTATATATTGGATATTAGCCCTCTGTTGGATATAGGGTTGGTAAAGATCTTTTCCCAATTTGTTGGTTGCCGCTTTGTCCTTTTGAGGAATGGATACAGAAGATGTGGTATATCTACACAATGGAATACTACTCTGCAATTAAAAACAATGAATTCATGAAATTCTTAGGCAAATGGTCAGAACTGGAAAATATCATCCTTAGTGAGGTAACCCAATCACAAAAGAACACACATGGTATGCAGTCACTGATAAGGGGATATTAACCCAGAAGCTTGGAATACCCAAGACACAATTCACGTATCAATTGATTTCCAAGAAGATGGAAGGAGAGACCCCTGGTCCTGGAAAGACTGGATGTAGGGGAATACCAGGACAGAGAAACGAGAGGGAGTTGAATGGGGAACAGGGGGAAGGAAGAGGGCTTATGGGACTTTCGGGGTAGGGAGGAACCTGGAAAGGGGAAATCATTGGGAATGTAAATTAAAAAAATATATAGAAAATAGAAAAAATAAAAAGAGGAGGGCTTGTAAGCAGAGTGCATGAAAACCTCTACAAGGCTACCTAAGAGCGTGTTTTACACTCAGAAGCCCCTGCAGTCATGATCCAAAGGTTCTAACTACATTTCTAACTGGCATCAGAACTTGCCATCACCCATGTGACAGTTCTAAGAGTGACAAGGCTCCATGGAAATTTGCTCCTAGGTTACAGAAAAAGCCTTTGAAGCCCACAGTATGTGGGGGCATCCAAGTCCCTGCAAAGCCTCTGAAAGGCTAGGCCATGAAGGAGTCTAGCCTGCAGTAGAGAGCCTGGGGTGTTGTGAAGGATGGGACTGTGAGATGACTGCTGTCGTGGCTATTAAAGTCTCTTCACATTGTACAGCCCTTCAGCCATAGGAACCATGATGCAGAATTATGTTTTTATAATAGATTCATTTTCAGTATAATTCATTTTTCTAGTCTCCAGTGTACAACATGACTCATTTAGAAGAGACCACACTTAAGACAATGTAGCTTTAAGGAGGACTTACTAAAATTAAGTGAGTACATTTAACAATGATCAATGGAAGTATGATTAAGTAATTAATCAGAAGAGATTTCAGGATTTTGAATAGTGTTGAAATTGTTAGACCCTGGGGACTCTTGAAGTTACAGTAAAGGCATCATGTATTGCTAGATAGCCAAGAGCCTTTAGAGCTACGGAAGAGTGCAATGATTTGTGTCTGAAGTGCGCCCCAAATCCCACCCACAGAATCTTGGTTTGAGTGATGATCTTCAGTTGATTGTGTTTGGGGGTGGGACAGTCTGGAACCTTTGGGCTCATAGCCTCTACGTAGTGACTAGGACATCATAAAAGAAACACGAGGTGACTGGCCATGTTGTACCCACAGGAAGCAGCAAAATAATGCTGATGCTTGATTGATTTATCTTCTCTATTCAGCCCAGGATCCCCATGAGATGACGCCACCACATTCATGGTGGGCCTTCCTTCCTTGGTTAAATCTTCTGAAAACATCCATAGAGACACATCCAGAGTTATGCTGCCATGGTGATTACAAACTTAGTCTAGTTGGTTAATGTGGATAGCCCTGGGCTTGTATTTTGATGCTAATTCCACTCCTCAGGGGTGTTGCAGATGAGGAGTTACCTTGTGAACCTTCTCCTTTACCTAAACTTTTCAAATAAAGGTTTGAGCCAAAGATTGGGCAGGAGGGAGGGGGAGGAGCTGAGCGTTTCGGGGAGGAGCCAAGGGGGATCAACAGGATGAGGGCTCAACTGAGAGACTGCAGAGAGAAAAGCTCTTAGCCTGGAGAAACTGCAAGTTATATGGGATAATATAGACAGAAAGGAGTAGTGTAGTGAGAGATCTGCCCAATCTAGACTTATAGCTTGTTTTGTTACTGTTTGAGTTGAGATTTCTTTTACCAGGGAATTGGGTTGGAAGCAAAGTAGCAACAGTTGGTAATAAAGATTAGGCAGCACACTGTATCAATAGATAGATGTTCTCCTATCAAACCATCCTTGCATTCCTGTTGTCTGCACCTAGGGTGCTACTTTTGAAAGCAGTCACTTGTGTTCTATTTGCTGATGCTGTGCTCTGGTAAGCAGGTCTACAATTCAACGTGGGTTGGATAGAGCAGTTTTGTTCTGCCCTCTATGTAAAACTGACACCCCTAGGTAATATGGAAGCTTCACTCTTTCTGCTTTAAGGGAAGAGTCTAGAATTAATCCATTCCTTAAAGACATGGAAGAATATCCATGGAGAGCATAAGCTCTGAAGTGGGATAGGTAAAGTCCCTTTTGGACCAATTTCCTGTTTTCTCTATTTCTAGGAATTTCTTACAACCTTGAAAATGAAATCCAAACACAGCATCATCTCCCAGCCCCCACAACTGTGATACCATGCAATTTTACACATTTTTCCTGCTGCAAATAAAATGCTTCATGTGCAGACAGAAGACATATTTTACACTTTCTGTACAATGAGTGTTTTGTTTGCAGAACTTCTTTTCCAGACTTCTCTTCTGAATAATATCAAATTGCCTCCATCATTTCTCCCATTATTATTATCCACATGGAAGACAGTAGAGTGGAGAGAAAATACCAGCCATTTATCTGTGATATGATAATTCAAGATGTCTGACAATACATTTTCAGAACATTATGTTACAGAACATTAGCATGATTTGTAGCCTTCTTTCTGAGAAAGGAAAGCTTGCTGCCCATGTTCTTGACTGTTAAGGCATTATGAGCTGAGCTGAAAGACTCGGGAGCTTAGAGCTTCAATATCTGAGTACTAGAAATTTGAGACATTGGAAGACAGAACTTAGAGATTCATGTGCAAACTCCTGCAGCTACTGGAGTGCTCTGAGAGTGGGGAAGGAGTGCCTACATCAGCCAGGCCTGCTGTGGATCCAGTCTGGGCAGCTGCCAAAGAAGGGGCAGTTTGCTCACAACAGTCTGCCCGGCATAAAGGAAGGACCTGATGGCTGCTGTTCAGGGGATCTACAGCCTACTTCAGACCAACTCACAAAGATAGATAGATGATAGATAGATAGATGGATGGATGGATGGATAGATAGATAGATAGATAGATAGATAGATAGATAGATAGATAGATAGATAGATGATAGATGATAGATAGATAGATGATAGATAGATGATAGATAGATAGATAGATAGATAGATAGATAGATAGATAGATAGATAGATAGATAGATAGATAATAGATAGATAGATAGATAGATAGATAGATAGATAGATAGAAAGATAGATAGATAGATAGATAGATAGATAGATAGATAGATAGATAGATAGATAGATAGAACCTTCCAAAGAAACTTAAAAGCTGAATGAAAATCTAAGCATCTTAGCAACGTTGAACGATATGTAGGCACCAAGAGAGCTAAAGAAAACTGAGGTGACTCTAATATGTCTGAAGCCAGTGAAACACTGGGGCTGGGAGCAAAAGATAAATGTAGATATTTTCATGGTAGCATCTCAAAGTGATAACCATACCAACCCTTGTATTTCCCTCTTCATATTGACACATTCTACCAAGAGGTAAACACTGGATATCAATGAAGATGATTTGTTGAAAATTTTTAGACAGGACAATAAAAAAAGTCAATACCTCAATTACACTATCAGAAGCAAAGTGAACACACAGAAATTTATGGACAATGACTCTATATCACAGTCAAAGCATACTGTTGAAAATATCCTTCAACTTTCCTGTCTTCCTTTTGAGACAAGGTCTCACCCTGCAGCCTAGACTGGCCTTAAATTTCAGATGCTCCTGCACTGGCCTCACCAGGGCTGGAATTACAGGCTTGTACCACCATGCTTGCCTAACTGGAATTTTTAAAGTCACCCTGTATTGTTTTATGATGAACTCAGTACAGAATTTATGAGTGAAAAGTAAGATGGTTGCCATCATTTTGCAAGAGTCCTGGTCAACAAGCACTAAAACTAACTAAATGATTATACATATTAAGATCCAAGATTAAGACCCGGAAGCTCACTATCCTTTCCTATATATTTCTGAGGTATTGACTGTAGTGTCCTTAAGCCTAAACTGCTAGATTCCTTCACTCACAGTGTGCATCAGGATAATCTGCATCCTCTCCCTGACCTTGTTATACCTTGGGTTCTAAGTTTAGCATTTATCTGGACACTTCTATACAAGATGCTTGTCTTGCCTGACACTGTATAAATGGCAAAACTGGCAGGAAGGAGGAACTTGGTTGCAGTTATTACAGAGTCCTTCTCCAGTTCCACTCTGTTAATTCTTCATCTAGTCTTCTGCTTCTTCCATTTCCTTCAGAAACATTTAGCAAATTCATCTCTAAATGTGTCTTCCAGTCACAAAGATACTCCCAGTGTGGAACAGGGATCAACACAATGACATTCATAAACAGTATATTCTTATTTGGGGTTATTTTAGTATCCAGTGACTCTTGACTATTACTTCTAAGGCCTTGTCAGAGTACTCCAACCATCTTTTCTCTTAAATTCCCAAAGTATTTCAAACGCCATCCAAGTTTAACAAGAATGTTATGTTCTCGTTATAATTAGGATCTTTTAAAAGTGCTATTTTCTGGATCACAGTAATGATGTAAGTCCAGGAGCTCCCAGAGAAGAGCATGTGCAGCAAGCTGGGTGTTTATGTTCCCCCTGAGTGGGTAGGTTGAAATTTAACTTCCAAGGTCTTGCTGTTAGGACATGGTTGGGTCATGAGGAAGAGTCATCATGGAAAGGATCAGTACTCCCATCAAAGAAACCCTAGAGAGTTAGCTTGTCTCTTCTAAAGTGTGAGGTTAGATTAAGAGGCATTGCCTATGAATCAAGAGTGGTCCATGGGCCAACACCAAATCAGCTGACCCCTCCATCTAGAGTGAATTGACCATCCCCTAAGAGCACAAGAATAAATTGTTGTTGTCGATGGGACACATGCTCTATGTGTCTCCTCAACATGAAATCCCCATCAGACTAGGACAACGCATCTTGTCTGTAAAATCAGAGCCTGACCCTCTAGCTGTAGACTTCACAGGGATTTCACAGTACCATGAACAAAGAAATCTGACAGGAGAATTGAGTGGTCATCTGTGAGTAGCTAGGAGCATAATCACCATGAAGCAAGCCCTGTGATGTAACTGCGAGGTTCTTGCTGTAGGTGAGCTGTTCAGGTTGCCACCTGGAGGAACACATTGGCAGATGGGTGTGGCACCCATAGCAGGATGGCATTATTAAAAAAAAAAAAAAAAACCAAAAAAAAAACCACTTTCCTGTTTCACCTTTAAACCTAGGAGCCACTCTTAGGTTAAAGGCTTTAAAATATAACTCATCATGAACTTTAAATGAGATTGTAATTCAAAACAAACACTAAAACCTCTACTACAGAAAAAGCATGCTTTGTTGTAATATTGCCAGGCATCTGTTAAACATCATTTGTGTCTGCACATATGTCATACTCTTTAATTCTTTGATTCAACCCTAGAAGGAGAGGATATTGCTTTACCCTAATTTTACAGATGAAGAGAGCAAGGTTTTAATGTCTGCCATTTTAAGCACTGCCCAGTGGAACTTTTACAATGACAGTCAGTCAGGTGATTGGTCATTCTTGGGAGAGTTTTAAGACAGTCTAACTGGGCCAAAATATAAACTCACTCTTAAATCTACTGTTGGAAAAATAGGTTCATAAAAACAAAATGCATCAAATCAAATTAAAGGTGAACGTTAGTCAGGCATGGTGGAACATGCCTACAATTCCAGTGCTTAGAAAGCTTAGGAAGGAGAATTGCATTTGAAACTAGTGTGGTGTACACAGGAGTTCCAACCAGCAATATTGCATAGTGAGTTCAAGGCCAGCCTGCTAGACAGTAAGCCTCTGTCTCCAGCCTCAAAATAAAAAGTATACGATGAATGTCATGGGTGCCATGATTGAGTTCATATATAATTTATAAATATGCTATACCATGATTCTGAGAATCCTGCACTTGTTTCTAACTTGGGACATATTTAAATATTTTTTAAGGAAACTGAAGAGGGTCAAAAGACTTTTACAGCACCCATGCACACTATGCTTGAGAGCACAGGGGCAGTGGTCCTCGCACTTGCTTGCTTTGGTCCGTGCAGCAGTTCTCCTGTGAGGCTCAATACAAGTTTGTTTTCTGCCACAAAGTATGGCCTTAGAAAAAACGAGAAAAGGGTCTCTCCTCCCTTTGATGTCCAACAAGGCCATCCTCTGCTACATATGCATCTGGAGCCATGGGTCCCTCCATATGTACTCTTTGGTTGGTGGTTTAGTTCCTGGGAGCTCTGAGGGATTATGGTTGGTTCATATTATGCCAGGACAGGGAAGCAGGAGTGGATGGGCTGGTGAGCAGGGAGAGGGGGGGATGGGATAGGGTGTTTTCAGAGGGGAAACTAGAACGAGGATAACATTTGAAATGTAAATAATGAAAATTATCTAATAGAAAAAAAGAATAATGAAAAAGAAAGAAAAGAAAACGAGGAAAGCACATAACACTCAAAGTCCAAGGCAAACTCCCAAGTTTCTGTGTTCCTTGTCACTCACTGGGTCCAAGCTTACTTGTGATTTGTGCCATCTTCTAAGCAAATGTTTGCCCCTGGGAGGTCCAGAATTCTATTTTCTCTTCCTGTTTGTACTCTGGGCAGAATATTTTTGGTTCAGCACATGATAAGTTTTCACTGAATGGCTATTAAATAAATGACCTGAAAAATAAATACTAACCAAAGACAAAGATCACCCACCCAACACAGCCAATCCACCGGCCCAAGTGCTTTATGGTGCCCTGTTGGGTTCTGCAAGCTCGCTGCAGCATCTCTTGCTGGGTGTTCATTTGAGGGGTACACAGCTGCCTATAATGAGGTACATCTCATTGGAGGGCAGGCAGCATGCTGATGAACAGGTCTCCTGAGCAGCTCATTACTCTCCCTTGACATTGCATTAGAGTGTCTACCACTGTGTCCCATTTTGTTTAATTATGCTTTCTGATATTGACCAATCAGAACCTGCCTTCCCATCCGGTACATAGAGATCTATGACAGGTGTTTTTAATCTTTATTTTCACAAGGGTTCCTAAGGCCCAGAGATTTAAAACACTAGCCTAATGTTACCCGAGTTAGCACAGATATAAAACTGTTTTCAAGTGTTTCTCATATGAACTTGACTATCTGGGTTAAAATCTACAGCAACATGCCACCACATTTCCAGTCTACCTGGGCCTTCCTGAACACTTAAACCAGTCTCATATTTACACTGTACTTCTGCAATGGATGAATAAGTGCATAAATTAATGGCACTAAGGATAAAGGATAAGGATAAAGGATAAATACCCACATTCTCTGCCCTACGGTTACTGAGAACAGAAATTAGCTTGTGCTGCTTTGTGGAGGAAAGCCACAAGGTGATTCATGAGACTGTTTGGAGACGATGCAGGCCTCTGGAGAGATTCTTGCCAAAAACGGAATACCACAATGTGCTCTAATAGAAGCAGCCATTGGTATCTTGGCTTACGAGGCAGACAACTTGGGAACAGCCTGAGACACCACTTGGCTCTGGGCCTGTACTTTCCCTATATTTCTCTCAATAGATGTAACAAGAGCTTCCAAAGAAGACAGGCTCAGAGCAGAGATCCTCTTCCTCAGGTCCTCAGAGTCACACAGGCAAAACTAGCACAGCAGAAGACAGCGCACCCCTGCTTCGTAAACTCCTTCGGTGGAGGGAAGGAAGGTCCCAGGCATCTTGCGCTGGGGAAGAGGCAGCCTGCCTGCCTGCGTCTTTAAGGGATGACTCAGCTTCAACTGTCCAATGGTGAGTACCATGGAGGCTGAGTCCAGCACGATCAAAGGGAGTCAATGCTTTGGTTCCGAGATGACCTTACTCACCATAACCTGCCCTTCTCTCAGGAGCTAGACTCTGACTCTTCCAGACAATCTTGAAACACAGTGTCCAAGCTGGCCTCTCTTCTAGTCTTCCAAATTTATCTGCCTTTGATCCTAAACAGCCTGTTTCATGATAGGTGATTTTAGAAAAGTCACTTTGAATTAGCTTATCTCTCTAGTAGATGAAGGAAAGATATTTACTTTGAGCTGTTTTTTTTTTCTCTTCCACTGTTTCATAGAGCAGTAAAGGTCTGATAACTTGTTTACCTCCGTCTGAGATAAGTCAAATCCAAGGGGCAGTGACCACATACACAAAGAACTAGTCCACCCAACCCCCTGCTTTGTCTCCTTTCCTGATTCCTCCACCCACTTCTACCTACATGCCCTGTGGTTGCTCTGTCCATCCTGAGTGAGGTAACCCAGTCACAAAAGAACACACATGGCATGCATTCACTGATAAAGTGGATATTATCCCAGAAGCTTGGAATACCCAAGACACATTTCACATATCAAATGATGCCCAAGAAGGAGGAAGAACAAAGTGTGGATCCTTGGGTCCTTTGTAGAAAGGGGAAAAAAATACCCACAGGAGGAGATACAGAGACAAAAGGTGGAGCAGAGTGTGAGGGAAAGACCATCCAGAGACTACCCCACCCAGGGATCCATCCCATATACGGTTACAAAACCCAGACACTATTGTGGATGCCCACAAGGGCTGGCTGACCGGAGCCGGATATAGCTATCACCTGGGAGGCTCTCCTAGTGCATGACAAATACAGAGGGGGACACTCTCAGCCAGCCATTGAACTGAGCACAGGGTCCCTGATGGGGGAGCTAGAGAAAGGACCCAAGGAGCTGAAGGGGTTTGCAGTGCCACAGGAGGAACAACAATATGAGCCACCCAGTACTCCCAGAGCTCCCAGGGACAAAACCATCAACCAAAGAGTACACATGGCGTTACCCATGGCTCCAGACACGTAGACAGCAGAGGATGGCCTTGTTCCTGGAAAGACTTGATGGCATAGTGTAGAGGAATACCAGGACAGGGAAGCGGGGCGGGGGGTTGATTGGGGAAGGGGAGACGGCTTATGGGATTTTCGAGGGAGGCGAGAACCAGGAAAGGGGACAACATTTGAAATGTAAATAAATAATATAATTTAAAAAAAAGATGCTGCATAACATCTTTAGTTGTCTAAAAGAGAAGTCAGCTTGTGATGCATTAATACATCAATACCTTTTCTTACCCTGCTCATCCTTTAAAGATGTGTCTTTCCTTTTTCCTTGTTTAAGAATAAAATGGACCATTGAAGACTGGAGAACCCTGAATTGTCACATTTGAGAACAGTGAACTCAGGTAGACTCTTGGCCGGTAACCACCTGTGATTCTTCATCCCTTGATTCAATGCAAACCCAACCCTTGACTTCCTCTCTGCAAAGAACTCTTTTGTAGTCCTTATTTTTTTAACTTTTTTCAAGAAAGAAAATCTCATTAGCAACTCTTGTCTTTCCCCAAGAATGTTATTGAGTTTTAGCCATAACAAAGGAATTCTGTAATCAGCCATTATAGTTCAATAATAATTCTTCTTTAGTCTGAAGGTGGGATGAAATTATCAAAACAGTCTTTGACCCTGGGACGAGGACAGCAACCATCATGAAAACATCAGAAAACATCACAACCAAGAAGCAAGTTGGGAGGAAAGGGTTTATTCAGCTTACACTTCCACATTGCTGCTCATCACTAAAGAAAGTCAGGACTGGAACTCAAGCAGGGCAAGAACCTGGAAACAGGGACTGATGCAGAGACCATGGAGGGTGCTACTTACTGGCTTGCTTCCCCTGGCTTGCTCAGCTTGCTTTCTTACGGAACCCAGAACTACCAGCCCAGGGATGGCACCACCCACAATGGGCTGGGTCCTCCCACCTTGATCACTAATTGAGAAAATGCCCCACAGCTGGATCTCATAGAGGCATTTTCTCAAGGGAGGCTCCTTTCTCTTGATAACTCCATCTGTGTCAAGTTGACACATAAACCAGCCAGTATAACTGACCCCTTGTCAACTTGACACACAAACACATCACTATTTAGCCTCAACACTGACTTTCTTATTCATCCCAAAGATCTAAATAACTTTAAAAGTCCCACCGTCTTTACAAATTCTTACATATTACAATTTTAATCCCTTTAGTATTAATATCCAATCTCTTTTGAAATTCAAAGTCTGTGGGCTCCACTAAAATACTTTCTTCCTTCAAGAGGGAAAAATATCAGGGCACAGTCACAATCAAAAGCAAAATCAAACTCTAACCATTCAATGTATGGGATCCACTCAGATCTTCCGGGTTCTCCAAGGGCTTGGGTCACTTCTCCAGCTCTGCCCTTTGTAGCACACAGCTTGTCTTCTAGGCTCCAGCTGCCTGTACTCCACTGCTGCTACTGTTCTTGGTGGTCATTCATGGTACTGGCATCTCCAAAACACTGCTGTTTTCTGTTGCAACTGAACTGCACTTTCACCAATAGACTCTCATAGGCTCTTTTCATGGTGCCAAGCCTCAACTTCTCTGCATGACCACTTCAATCCTGGGTCTTTAATTGCCACTGAGGCTACACCTTCACCAATGGCCTTCCCTGGCCTCTCACAGTGACAAGCATCAGCTGCTATCCCTTCATGTTTCCCTCCAGTACCACCTGGGTGACTCATATATTACCAAGTCTGGCTGCCAACACGAGGTACAATTGTGACTGTCTCTGGCACACAGCTCTGTGTTCTCAGGAAACATTTCCCAGTGCATTTCACCAAAGTGATGCTGGTGTCTTCTTAATCACTGCTAATTTCTTAGTTCCAGCTAACCAGCATCAATTGTCCCAGTAATGCAAAGGTTTAACTTTGGTCATTCTGGTATCTTGTTAATCACTGCTGATTCTTCAGCCCCAGCTAACCAAAACCATAGAATCTTCACAATCAAAATAGCAATGGCCTTAATAAGAGTCTTTAATATTCCCTCTGAAATTTCACAAGCCAGGCCTCCATCTTCTGCACTGTTCTCAACATTATCGTCCAAGCTCCTGCACAACATCCCACAGAGCTCTTAGCTCCCAATGGGTCTTCTAACCCAAAGTTCCAAAGTCCTTCCACAGTCCTCCCCAAAACAGGGTCAGGTTGTCACAGGAATACACCACTATGCTGGTACCAATTTGTCTTAGTCAGGGTTTCTATTCCTGCAACAAAAAAAAAAAATCTTTGTGCTTTAGGATCATCGCATGTCGGGCTCCACACACAGCAGCAGCTACATTGGAATCTGGACGATCTCTGCCATTGCTTTAGCTGAAGTCCTTCCCAGCCCACGCCATGCTGCCTGCAGCAGAGAATCTCCCTGGGTGGGTGCTGAGCGTCTCGTCAGCCCTACTCTGCAGCTTGTGACTGTTCCTGACTCTTATCTCTCCAGTTTACTCAGCCAGGGAACCAGCTCCAGCCTCCCTGACCCACGTCTCATCCCAAATTCACCATCACATCCTACGGGGGGATTTTCCTCTCTAACGCTCTCTTCAGTCTTCTGAGTAGTTCCCTAGCTCCATCTACTTCTCAGCAGAGTGCAGCAACTGTCTCAATTCTTTCTCCAAAATGGCATCCCAAACTGCTGTCTTTCCACATTTCCAGGGCCTCCATCTTCCCAACAGTCTCTCCTACTACCTTTGTTAGAACAGCTAAGGTACTCTCCTCAGCCTCTTCATGTCAGAATAGAAGCCATTTGTTCAAGGAAGCTGTCCCCCAATCACTCATAAAGATGGAACTCACATACATTCATACTTGTTTATATCACAGCATCTTATTCATAGCACAGCTTCTAAATATAGTTGCTTTGATATCTGTTTATCTGACTCCAAGTCTTCCATTAAATTGTGAGTCAATTAAGCTTCCACTCTGCTCCTCGCACTGGGCCCAGTCATTCAACAGAATAAGTAGCCAAAAGGAGCTTGTTGAAGAGTGAACCAACGGTGTCTTCTGAACTAATCTCTCTCTTTCCCTCTCCCCTTTCAGTATTTTATTCTCAAGTTGGAATGGTCTTATTAAACTGTAATAGATCTCAACATTGTGCTCCTTGAGAGCTTTAGAAGAGAGTGGGCTCGGTGGCACAGCCTGTAATCACAGTACTTAGTAGATAAAGTTAGGCCCCTAGTAAGTTCAAAGTCAACCCGAACTCTATAGCAAGACCTTGTCATGGTGCCAGGTGCTGAGTGAATAGCCTTGGATTTCCACAAAGAGGACATTAGCGGCACAATGCTCGTGGCGCTAGGCAGATGTCGTAAGTTAAAATTTTTCTGTTCTGTGTCTGATTCGTCTACTTTTGTCTTAGTGCCAGAAAACCAATACATTCTGTTATCCGGGCATCAGATTGGATTGAACATGCACATGTCCTGAGCTGCAATCTGTTGGGACCTTCTGTCATCCGGCTCCCTGGGCTCGGCGTTTTCTTGGTTATTAGGACACTCTTGTTTATTATGGAATCTCATTTTAAATTTACGTTGTCCGATGTGGTATTTCTTAGGTGTCAAAAATCAAACTGCAAATATATGATGTGACACTATCTGACACGATGTGGTATTATTTGCTCTGTTGGCATACTATCTGCTTCTTTGCTCTGGGGCTGAAATCTCATGTATTCTAGGGACCGGCTTAGTTGAACATTGGATTGGCAGTGTCTGGTAGGTGGCCCGAGACATTCTTCTCTCTGGTTACTGAATGAAAGGATGAAACATATCTAAATGACAAAAATGAAACACGGGGCAATGCTTCAACTGGCTCAAGATTCTAAGGAGAGGAGGCTAACCACTTTGCTTTGGTGGTGGTGGTGGTGGTGGTGGTGGAGGGACTGGGCATAAGGCCATTGTCACCTTATTTACTGTAAATAACGTCACAGTTATTTACTGTTAAAGCTACATTCTGTCAGGTGCATAAGGAAGTCTGCGACCTGGTGTTGCTTGCAGGAGGTTGAATATCTAGTCAGAGGACTAATTGATGAAGCGAAAGCCATGACAAACATGACCAGGGTGCTTCCTGTGCTGGACATTCAGAGGAAGGTGGAAGGAAGGAAAGCAACCCTGAGCAGATGGGGCAGGATTCTGTGCAGCAGTGGAATGCGTTCCAGACCTGAAGGATAGGAATTCAACGGGGAAAACGGAAGAGCAGCGCGGAAGGGAGCACTGAGAGTGGTGGTCCATCTGAGAAGACCATGGAGCCTGATCCGGGCAAGCCATGGAGTGACAGGTGGGCAAAAGAGGGAGCTGAGCTGGAGCCAGGTCAGGCAAGGCCAAGATGGCAGCTTAGGCATCCCCGAGGAAGCTGGGGTGCTGGTTGACGGTGCCCTGACTTGTTGACCTTATAAATCTGGACCTGTGGCCTTACCTATTCCTGTTCCTCTACCTGCACCTGTGTGTGCACATGTACCTGCAGCTGTGCATGTGTATGTGTATGTGTGTATGTGTACATGTGTATGTGTGTATGTGTGTATGTGTGTGTATGCATGTGTGTGTGTATGTGTACATGTGTATGTGTGTATGTGTATGTGTATGTGTGTATGTATGTATACATGTGTATGTGTGTATGTGTGTGTACATGTGTATGTGTGTATGTATGTGTATATGTGTATGTATGTATGTGTATGTGTGTATGTGTGTGTATGTGTGTATGTGTATGTGTGTATGTATGTGTGTATGTGTATGTGTGTATGTATGTGTGTATGTGTATGTGTGTATGTATGTGTACATGTGTATGTGTGTATGTATATGTGTATGTGTGTATGTATGTGTACATGTGTATGTGTGTATGTATATGTGTATGTGTGTATGTATGTGTACATGTGTATGTGTGTATGTATATGTGTATGTGTGTATGTATGTGTACATGTGTATGTGTGTATGTATATATGTATGTGTACATGTGTATGTATGTGCATGTGTGTGTATGTGTACATGTGTATGTGTGTATGTGTGTATGTATGTGTACATGTGTATGTGTGTATGTGTATGTGTGTATGTATGTGTACATGTGTATGTGTGTATGTGTATGTATGTGTACATGTGTATGTGTGTATGCGTATGTATGTGTACATGTGTATGTATGTGTATGTGTGTATGTGTGTGTATGTGTGTGTGTATGTATATGTGTGTGTATGTGTGTGTCTGTGTATAGAGAGAGAAAAATAAATAGAGAAAGCCTTCCCACAAACAAGATCCAAGAAATAGTACAAAATCTCAACCTCTTGGACACTGCTGTAGTTTTCCTGAACCTGAATCTCCAGGACTTTCATGTTAAAAGTCACCCAAGTACTGGTAGTTCTCAGCTAGGGATTGTACTTCATGATCATCTCCCCCAGTCTACTAGGACCTGTGTGGTTTGATGCTGGAGGCCATGCAGAAGGAACAACAAACGGTTTTAGAACTCATGGAATGTGGCGCACTGGTTAGTGTAGCCACAATGGGTGTGGCTCAGTTGAGGCGCGACCCGGGCCAACCTGTCCTGAGGACTTCCTGCTGTGGTGGAGTTCTGCTCTGCTTGCTGCCCTCACATCCCTCTTCATCTAAGAACTGTGTGAAAACACTAAGGGGGCTTCGAGCCCCTCCCTGGGCAGTAGCTCTGACTCAGTAACAGTGCCTGCTCTCTTTCAGGCATTGCTGCGGGAGCAGATTAGTGATTCAGTCATCGCCCTAGGAAAGAACTTAGAGACGTAATTGTCAGCAATGACCTCCACCTTTAGAAAGCATCTGGAAAAATAAAGTTGTTAGGGAAGCTAGGTTAAGATGTTTTTTGCTACTGACTCTGATGTAGAAATCGTAGGGAACAATTTGAAGCTCAGAAAGGCGCGCTCTTATTAGTTAAGCTGGGGACCCTTTATGTTCAGGGAAGAAGAACAATGGCAGCACTGGCTGACGTGACTCTCACTGAGGCTGGACTAGTGGTGATTGGTTTCTTATGCCCATCTTTGCCCTCAGCTTCCTGATACGATTTAATACAAATTATTGATGAGTAGATATGCATTCTGAGAATTTAAAGTAGAAATGGCTGAGCTTTGTATAAAAGTTTGGGTTTGTGATTATTTTAAGATTCTTACAAGATTACTCTTAAAGATAGATAATAAAATACTTAATCTTTTCTTTGTAAGCGCAAATTGCTGCCTGCCAATAAGAGAAAGTGACTGAGAAAACTATCTTGCTTGCCCACACTTTGCTAATCTATAACAAATTGCTTAGTCACAAATGTACATAGGCTCTTGGGGAATATTTTGTTTTCTTTACATGCAATAATAATGTTATTTCTTGTAAAGGTTTTGGGAAACACACTGTTTTTTCATAGTCATTCACTAGAAGAAGACTAGAATGTAATCACATTGTAATTTTATAGTGTTTGAAAGATTTGTGTATATATACGCCTTAGGAGAAAGAATAAAGTTGCTGTTCCTTCCACCCATCAACTATGTGTATGTATGTATGTATGCATGTATGTATATGTGTAAAGTTTGTGTGAGAGTGTGTTGGAACCTTGCTCCATCCATCAATTCTGAATGTATGTGCATATGTAAAGCTTGTCTGCCTGTGTGTTGGAGCTTGCTCCATCCACCGATTGTGTGTATATAAGTATGTATGTGTATGTGTGAAATGCTTGGAGCCTGCTTGTTGAGACTTTGTTCCATTTATCCACTAAGGATGTGTGTGTATATTCACATGTATATGTACATATGTGTATATGTCCAATACTTGGAGCCTGCTTGCTGGAGCTTTGCTCTATCCATTCTATGTATATATATGTATATGTCTGTCCATCTGTCTGCCTGTCTGTAAGTATATATGTATGTATGCATATTTGTATGTATTTATATGTATAAAGTTATTGGAGTCTGTCTTTTGCTTCATCTACTCAGTGTGTATGTATGTGCATATGTGTATATGAATCTTCTTTCCTTTTCTTTCTCACCGGCCCCAAGGTGTTAAGAGTTCAGTTCCACAAGGAGTGCCAGTTCCAGTAACTTAAGCTTTGTCCCCTCAGAGCAAAGTCTGATGAGTAATTTCTCTAATCACTGGCTGCTTCAGGCAGCAGCCCTGTCAGTATATGGACCAACCCCTGTCAGTGACTCTA
This sequence comes from Tokudaia tokunoshimensis, assembly GCA_036184795.1. Taxonomy (NCBI): domain Eukaryota; kingdom Metazoa; phylum Chordata; class Mammalia; order Rodentia; family Muridae; genus Tokudaia; species Tokudaia tokunoshimensis. Next base: position 75,185,034 of record BTHU01000009.1, read on the forward strand.
AGCACTGGCCTCCCCCATGGCTGCCTGCCTCAGTTTACCCGCCCCACGTGCCAAAGCTGGTTATTGGCAGTTTGAATTTCATAAGGCTTGTACATGCTGTTACACAGATTGTGAGTTCATTTGTGCAACGGCCCTGTTGATTCTGGGAATCACTGTTTCCTTGTGTCATTTGTGACCTCTGATCATAATGTTACCAGTCTTCTCTTTCATGATGATTCCTGAGCCTGGGGAGGAAGAGAAGTGCTGTAGGCAGCCCATGTAGGGCATCACACTTCACGGTCTCTTATTCTCTGCAGCTCGATTCGTTGTGGACCTCTGTGCTAATCGTTGTCAACCCCAGGAAACTTCTGTGATGAAGTTTGAGAGATCCAGTCGCCTCTGGTGTAATGGTAAGTCGTTAGGAGTTGGCTCAATACCATGTGCTCGTAGCAGAGACATAGTGGTAGGTTCTCCACCAGGGTCTATAGCTGCTACGAGAGGGATGGTTACTTTTCTTTAAGGATGTAGCCACTTAGGTCAGACATGCTCCATTGGATGGCTACACATCCAAGAGTACATAACCAGCACTGACTGAACTAGATTTTTAAAAATGAGTATGCAAAGTTGAGTGGCTATGGGGGTATCGGGGAGGAACCGGAAAGGGAGAATGAATAAGATCAAAATTAAATGTATGAAATTCTGAAAGAATTCTTTACAAAATGGAGATAAAGATTTTTATGTAGAGAAGACAGAAACCTTCAATAAGATAGAATATACAACAGAGTAATATTTTGAGAAAGCCAGACAACTAATTGGTTAAAAAACATACCCCAGGAAAGTCTGAGGTATTCACAGGACAGATGTGAACATAGATATGACCTGTGATAGGAGAACTAATTTTGAAGTGTCTGAAAGTTGGGGATGAGGAAGAGAAGGCTAGAAGCCTAACTAGTTGGGGGGAGGGAGGGGTTAGGTGGGGGGGGTTAGTGCTGTAGGGACACATAGGAAGGTAGAAATAAGTTGCCATCATAAAGCCTTCAGCAGAACAAAGCCTGTGGAACAGTGTGGACAAGATATCCTGGAACTGCCAACTGAGCAGAGGAGGAGAGGGGACTGTTTAGCAACTGAAGGTCGCTTAGGCATAGCAGAGCTGGTGAAAGAAACTACAGAAAATATACATTCCAGGCAGGAAGGAATCATGTATGAGGGTGATGTTGGCTTGAAGAAGTTGTGCATCTAGCAGTAGTGGGTATTCCTTTAAAGGAATTTACTAGGAATTGACCCATTTCTGTAAATAGGGGTGAGAGAGGACATTTGGCCCAGGGTTGCAGGCAAACTCGGTAAAATGAGAAAGTAGAAAGAAGCACACCCCCTCAGACCTCACTTGACATTCTGCCCGCTTGATGGAGGGAAAGCACTGAGAACTGCTGATCTCCCCAGAGTGTGATACGCAGGCCGGTGCCTGCTGTGCCCGGGGTGCCTGCTGTGGACCCCTCTGTGTTTATGTAGAGTGGGTGGGTTCAGCTCCTCTGATGAGGATTAACACCCCTCTGGCAGTTCGCCATGGTGTCTCCTCTCTTACACTCATCAGCTAATTCTCCACCGAACTTGTGTCTTGGAATTGCTTTGTTCAAAATACATCTTTTCCCATCCTTGGCATAATAAAGCAGAGTTGACAAGAAGTTCTAATAATTACTCCCCGAACAATAAATCCCTCTGCAGCTCAACCGTGTGAACTCCACGTGGGGCGTGAGAGAGATTCACCGGAAGCACTCTGAAAAAAAACAGTAAATGTCCCCCAGTGCGGCGATGTCTGCTCACACAGGCTCATCTGCTCACACAGGCTCACAGGTTTACTGGCTCACAGACAAGGAAGGCTCCGCTGACTGCCATGTTGGCAGCCCTCATAAGGCTGTTGGAGAGACAGAGGAGATCTGTTCCTTACTCTGCTGCTACTCATCCTTAGGGAAAGCAGGAGAAATTAACACAGGAGGGGAGTTTTCAGTTTTCTCTTTCTCTGACTCATCCCCTTATCCATCCATCCGTTCACACAGTTGTCAGCTACAGGCTGCTGCGCGGCTGATACACAGCCGTGTGGGCGAACAGTACTTACAGCCAGCATACGTCGGCTCTGCTCATCCTGACTGCTACCGCCTTGCTGTACAGGATGCTGATTCTTGCAAATGCTGCCCTATTAATCAACTTAATAAACTTAAATTCTCTAGTACTCTGTAAGCACAATGAAAGTACTATGCATGTATAAATGAATGGCCTAGAATTTGCCCTTAAGGAGTATCAAAAGGGAGGGATATGTGTCTGCTTAAGAAAGAAAGGGCCCTACCAAACTTTTTAAGTTTAGAATAAGCGGAAGTAGCACCAGAGTCCAATTGTCTGAAGTCTTTTAAGAACAGGGCACAATAAAGACAATATGGAAAGAGTACGGGAGGGACAGAACCCAAAGGGTTTGATTCATATGAGGAACAGCAGTTGTTTAGGATGGTGTAGTGGTTTAAATGAGAAAGTTCCGCACAGGCCGAGGTACTTGAACACTTGGTCTCCTGTTGGTGGTGCATTCTGGGGCAGGGGTTAAAGGTGTGTGGCCGTGCTAGAGAAAGTACTCTGAGGAGTATGAACCTTCAACCCTAATTCCAGCCTGATCTCTCTGCTTCCTGCTTGCGTTTGAAGCCATGAGCTCTCAGACTCCTGCCCCTGCCGCTGTGTCTGCTGCTCGCTGACATGCCTTCTACCATGCCGGAACCTTAGCCTGGAAACTCAAACCAAAATAAATCCTTCCCTCCATAAGTTGCCTAGGCTGTGGTATTTTGTCACAGGAACAGAAAGAGACTAATACAGATGAGTAGCCTGTGAAGAGTCCCCGTGTGTCCCCAACGGTGGAGGGAAGAGGCGGGTGGCATGAAGTTTTAATAGATTCTCACAATTCTCTCCTTGCCTCCTACCCTCCCTTCCTCGCTCCTTTCTTCACTTCCACCTTTTCTTTACTCCTGGATCCCAGATAACTGCTTGGAATCCTGAAGAGTGGAGACTTACACTCCCATAGAACAAGAGGGCAGACTGGAAACGGGGCCACAGAGCCCCCAGGGTCTAGCTCAGGAGATCATTCCACCAGATCCTATTGCTTCATAAAGGAGATACAAGCACTGTAAAGTTTTCAAAATAAGAGCAACGACTAACAGCCTTGAGACCAGGGCTTGGCCCTGTACTAACAACCTTGTATATTAAGTCCCTTGAGCCTCCCAGTGAGTCTGCGCGTAGAGACCATCTTCCTCCTCCTGCAGATGAATGGACTGGGACATTGGGCTAGCCATACTTAGAGCTGTGGGGACAGATATCTGAGAAAAACAACTTAAGGGAATAAAATGTTACTTCTGTTCACAATTCTAGGCATTTTCATGGTTCACTTATTCCACAGACGTGAACCTGAGGCAGGACTGAACACGATGGACGGAACTTGTGGTGAAGTGGACCAGCTTACTTCATGGAGGACATAAGCACAGAGACAGGTAGGGAAGGAGGGAATAAGATGCATGCCTTCCTTCCGGTGGCCTTTCTTCAACCTGTCCCCACTCTGAAATCCTTCCATCAATTCACAACAACGCCATCCATGTGACCCATCAACAGATCATGAGCCGACCACTTCCTCAGATCCCACATCTCAACACCATTTGCCTCAGGGACCACATCTTTAAAGTCAGAGCCTTTTGTGGGCAAACTTCAGATCCAAACACTAGCAAGCACCCACACATTACAGAGCTCATCGCTTTAAGCAACTGGTAGTGCAGGACTTAGAAACTGGGCAAGTTGATGTCAGCATCCAAATCAACACATCTGTCCTAGTCTGGTTCCGCTGCTTCTGCCAAAGCAGTCGGCTGTAGATTCAGATTCTTGTGAAGAACAGAAGTTTATATCCTTGTGGTTCTGGAGGCTGGTGAGGAGGCCCTGGTCTCACAGTCTCCTGGAAGAGCACAAGAGGGTGAGAGGCAAGAGAAGGATATTGACTGTGCTTCATGGGGCCGGTGGGTGCGGGGAACATTAAACCTACCCTGGGCAACAGAATTAACCCAGTCACTTTATCCTTATGTCCCAGAGATCTTAAGAGCAGCTGCTGTTCCAGCTGTTGCATTAGTGCTTAGGTACCCAGCACTATAGGGAGGTACCCACCCTACGAATTCATGTTGCAGAACCAACCCTGGGAATCAGCCTGTATAATGAGGCAGAACTTTTGCGCTGTTGAGAATGTCCACCTTGATCTGAGAGAGACGCCATGATGACTTCCCAAGCCCAGCTGCATTTGGAAGGGATTTGCAACCAGATGAGAGGAAAGAGGTCATTTCTTGCATCTAAGCTGTTAGAATTAAGGGATACTTTTTCAATGTGTTTTGATTCTTTCTCAGAAGTCACAGGATAGCTATTCTAATTTCATTTTTAATGTTTGTATGATGGGGATTCTGAGATATCCCTCCCTGAACTCTCCACATGGAATTAACTTCCTTCATCTGTTCTATTTTCCCAAGGGAGCCTTGGCTTGGACCATGTGCTTGTTATCTTCAATTTATTAATAGCTACCTCTGTCCAACAGCAGGAAGCTGTTCTTCTAATGGGAACACAAAAAGTAAGGAACACAGCGTTCCTTTGAGCTAAAATAAATAGGAAGACTATGCAGGAAGTGCGGTGCTGCATATTAAGGAGGGGATCAACCTTGTTACAAGGAATAAAAACGCTCTGTCCTCCTGAAAAAGTCAGACCAGTGAGGAGGAATCCCACCTCTGCCTGTCAGAGACAAACCTTGCAGACTTTTTTTTTTCTTTCCAGTGACCCATTTTGTGCTACAAGATGGTCGAGAAAATACCTGTTCTGCTCCACTTCTCTTCCTGATTGCTCATGCCGGAGCAAGAGCTTGGATTCCCACACACTAGGATTCTCTGGACACTTCAACAAATTGTAAGGAGGAGGGAGCTAAACTTCAGGGAAGAGTGTGAGTCAGTGACATTGGAATGACTAAAGGGAAGAGTCAGCAATGGCCGGGGAGGAGCAGGACGTGTTCTGGACTGAAGGCTGTGGTATCACCCGGATTAGACTGAGCTGTGACACTGGTACCTTGCATTTCCCAGACAGAGTTAAGAGGACACAAAGGTGTTTTGTGATGATGGCAATGTGAATGAAGAATGAGAATTCCCCAAGCGATGTATTTTTAATATCTACAATTCATTATTTATTCATTCATTTACTTATTATTTGTGAATCCCATTGTGTGAGAGAGTGCATGCACACAGAACACACATATGAAGGACCTAGGACAACTTTGGGTATCAGTTTTCTCCTTCCACCATGAAGAAACTCTGGTTTCAAGATTTGGGGGCAAGTGCTTTTACCTCCTGAAATGTTTTACTGGCCAAGTTATTCTTAAAACAGTTTCTCTCAATTCCCATTTCCTCCCAAAATGAATCAGCAAAAAACCTTTTTAATTCTTCCTCCTATCCCCACACACCATGAATTCTCAAGCTCCCTGAATTTCTGTTGTCTGGTACCCTAGGCTACAGCAAGAAAGAGCCAGGGATAAAAGGATGTTGAGAGAGAGAGAAAGAGAGAGAGAGAGAGAGAGAGAGAGAGAGAGAGAGAGAGAGAAGAGTAAGAAGGAGGAGGAGGAGGAGGAGGGAGGGAGGGAAGGGAAGGAGAGGGAGAGACACAGACACAGACAGAACAGAGACAGAGAGATAGACAGACAGAGGAAGAAACAGGCATGGTGTCTCCACATTGCCACCATCATTGTCCCTCATGGGTCCCACCCACACTGCCCCTGCCACAGTGACTAACATCTCCGAGTATCTCCTCACGGTCCCCCTAAACACTTCAATGGCACAGGGTGCTGTTTCCTGACAAGGTGTAGGAGCAGTGGGGAAGGAAATCTCTGTTTCCCTCCTCATAGCTGGTGTTCTCCTTGGGTGGCTGTGGGTGGGGCTCCCAGACCTGACTACAAAACCACAGCAGGACTGTAGAACCCTGAGGTGATAAAGAAGAGACACAGTAAAGTCCAATGTGACTGACTAGGACAGACTCAGCTCTAAAAATGGAAACTCTGTGTAAGGGAGTGAAATTCTCAGGGAAGGTGTAACTGAAAGAAAGGAGGTAGGAGAGAGAGAGAATCACAGGCTGTCAGTGGGGGCATCCAACAGGGGACTAACAAGTAACAGGCCAACCACTCACTCAGTCTGCCAATGGCAAAGGGACTGCTGGGTTCTTGGGGACCAATCTAAGGAATAAAGGACTGTGAAGCAGGTAATTATTTTGTGTTTTCACACAGGAATAGTCTGTCACTAGAGACAGTTTCGCCATGTTGGGCAGAATAGGGAGAGAAACCCTTTTCTTCCAGCAACCCGGCTCCTGACATAGACAAGCTGCAAATCCATGCTAAACTTCAAGGGGTGCTGATTGACACACCCATGTCTGACCTATCTTAGAAGGGCCCTGAACAGCCCTTCTGCCTTCCCAGCTTTGTTTTATTGATCTTTGGTTATGTATATGTATGTGCATACTTCTCTGAATGTGTACCATGGAAGCGCAGCTTCCAAAGGAAGTCAGAAGAGGGTGTCTGATACCCCACAACCTGAGTTACTGGTGGTTGTAAATTGCCCACTGTGGGTGTCTTCGTCAGGGTTTCTATTCCTGCACAAACATCATGATCAAGAAGCAAGCTGGGGAGGAAAGGGTTTATTCAGCTTACACTTCCACATTGCTGTTCATCACCAAAGGAAGTCAGGACAGGAACTCAAGCAGGTCAGGAAGCAGGAGCTGATGCAGAGGCCATGGAGGGATGTTCCTTACTGGCTTGCTTCCCCTGGCTTGCTTAGCTTACTTTCTTATAGAACCCAGGACCACCAGCCCAGGGATGGCACCACCCACAATCGGCCCTCCCCCCACCTTGACTAATTGAGAAAATGCCTTACAGCTGGATCTCATGGAGGCATTTCCTCAAGGGAGGCTCCTTTCTCTGTGATAACAGCTTGTGTCAAGTTGACAGAGCCAGTCAGTACAGTGGGTGCTGGAGACTAAGCCTGGTTCTCAGTAAAAGCAACATCAACAACAACAACAACAACAAAAGGCTCCTATTTACTGAGTCTTGTCTTGAGATGATAAAGTCAGTGGGAAAACAAACGCACTGATGGCTCCCATCTCCCCTGGTAGCAGTCTCGAATGATGACTGAAGACTGGCGTTAGTTCGCTCCTGCTGGAGCCCAGGCAGCCTCTTGTGTGAGCAAAGTTGGTAAGGTGGGAACTTTGCGAACACCTGTGTTCCTGGTATCCTAACAAACCAGGTTATAGCACATGCAACAAACCAGGTTATAGCACATGCAACAAACCAGGCGCAGCAATTTGCAAGAGCTCAGAGGCATCTGCAGCCAAGTTCTGTCTTTCTGTCCCTAGGACGGACCCCAGACAGCTCCCTCACATTTGCGGGGACTATAAAACATCTCTGCTAAGTGCTATCCTGAAGCCAACGTCTCAATCATTTACCCACTTCCTTCCTCTCCAGACTCTATGCAACATGTAAACATGATTGATCACAGCATTCACAACGATGCCATTTAGGTTTTGTTTCAAAGCTAAGAAACATGAGTTTTAGATGCTTTAGTATGCCTGAGGTGCTGAGTTCAAGCCTTAACACTGAAAAGAAAAAGGTATAAAGAGCCCAAACTGTGAGTTTCAGAGGTACTCAGAGTGCCTTCTCCTAAATATGTGGCCAAATGAGTGAATAACTGGTTTATTTGCTGTTGCAAGTATTCCAATAAACTAGCTTTTTCAAGAGCGAAGATATGAGGACATTCATCATAATAAACATTTCCATATTTTAAAAATATGAACCATAAGGCATTTATGAGTTTTGGTCAAGATCAATGACTCGGTTATTCAATTAAGGGGAAAAATATATCCAAACTACAAGTCCACAGAGACCTGTGTCAAGCAGTCAGGAAGAGTGACCACACGGACCTGTTGTCAAAGTTTCCATTTTAAGAAGTGTAGTTTTTTTGTTTTTTTGTTTTTTAAGGCTGTGATAGGCAACCCATGAGCCAGAGGGTGGCCCCTGTGCCCTTGCACACCAGGGCAGCACCAAGTGGACACAGTGGATTTCAAAAAAGAAATCCCACCTGGGTCCTCTGGGAAGAAATGTGGTGGGGGAGGGGTTGAAAGGGAAGAATCGAGGGGTGGATTTGATCAAAGTACATGATTTACATGCATGAAATCCTCAAACATTAATATTTTTTAAAAAGTAAATATTTTAAAATTCCAAACAAGTGGCTTAAAAAAAAATGACAAGTGTTGAAATTGTCATAGTAAGCTGCCTTCTGCATTCTCTGCGCCAAGGTAAGCAAAGGAAAGAATGAGCCAATGGTGTCTCCTCTAGAAATGACGAAGTGTGGTGAACTCCCATCTTAGCCTCCTGTGGTGGCCATGACAAAATACCACAGACTGCCTGCCTAAATCACAGAGATTCGTCTCTGACAGTTCTAGAGGCTGGGAGGCAGAGCCAGGCTGTTGGCAGGAAGTGTTTCTCCTGAGGCCTGTCTCCTGGGCCTGCGGCCTTGTTCCCTGTGCCCTAACCTGGCCTCTCTGACGAGCCCCCAGCACAGGTGTCTCTTCCTCCTCTTATGAAGACATTCATTATTCTTGGTCGTCGTCCCCCTCATGTGACCTCATTCAGCTGTAATTATCCCTTGAAAGGCGTTGTTTCTACCTGCGGGGACATTCAAGGTCACAGCTCCAACGTGAAGTTGGAAAGGGACACAATTCAGTCTGTAAGGCTCCTTACCAACCAGAGCACCGGTCAAAGGCAAAGCATATTCAAGCCCTACCATGTTATAGTTATCAAACAAAGGAGAAAATTCCTGAAGTTTCTCTGGAATCATAAAGAACTATGTGTAATGAACTGATTGATATTCCACCCCGATTTCTCTAAGTCATACAGATGAAGATGTTTTTTCAGAAACAGGAAGAATTTACCTTCCTGATGTTCTTGAATGAACAAATGTCATAACTGTGTATGATTTGTATTGGTGTTCAAAGACAGGCTTCACTGTGACACCTTCCTATGTGGACATTACTTTGCTCATTGTCAACTCCCACTATTGTCTCTTGCTGTCTGGTCGGAGACACCCTCCTCCTTCCACATAGTCCCCCTTGGGATGGTGACTCTTATCGTGAACTCCATGGGACCTAAAACCACCTGGAACATGGACCTCTGGGACGGAGGCTTCTCTTGGTTAGGATAATTGGGGAAAGACTCTGCTACCATGTGAGACACCACTCCCTGGGAGGGGACTCTGGACTGTCAGGGAGGGAAGAAAGAGGAAAGGGGAAATGATTTTGAATGTAAATAAAAAAAAACTTAGAAAATAAAATTAAAAAAAAAAAGAAAAGCGAACAAAACATAAGTATCCACTGCTCTCTGCTTCCTAACTGCTGGTACAATGTGACCAATTACCTCAAACCCCTGCTAAATATACCCCCATGATAAACAGACTTGACTCTCATGAGAGACTGTCTTCACCCCCATGGTAGACTGACTCTCTCCTCATGATAGACTGACTGTTCTCCATGATAGACTGACTTCCCCCATGATAGACTGACTCTCCCCATGATAGACTGACCCCTCCCCATGACAGACTGGCTCCTCCCCATGATAGACTGACTCCTCCCCATGATAGACTGACTCCTCCCCATGATAGACTGACTTCTCACCATGATAGACTGACTCCCCCCATGACAGACTGACTCCCCTCCATAATAGACTGACTCCCACCCATGATAGACTAATTCCCCCTATGAGAGACTGACTCCCCCCATGACAGACTGACTTCCCCCATGATAGACTAACTTCCCCATGATTGACTGACTTCCCCTGTGATAGACTGACTTCTGCCACCATGGCAGACTGTAAGCTCAAACTTGATCCAAAATAAGCCGTTTGTTCCTTAGTTTGTTTCTGCCAGAGTATTTCATCACAGCAACAGGAAGAGTAGCTAATACACCCCATGTTCATGTAATATAGACTTTTTTCCATTTAGATCCCACATAGAAGAGGAACATGTGCATCTTCTAGAAATGACAAAGGAGCTACTACACACATTGTCTTAGTCAGAGTTTCTATTCCTACACAAACATCATGATCAAGAAGCAAGTTGGGGAGGAAAGGGTTTATTCAGCTTACACTTCCACGCTGCTGTTCATCACCAAAGGAAGTCAGGACTGGAACTCAAGCAGGTCAGGAAGTAGGAGCTGATGCAGAGGCCATGGAGGGATGTTACTTACTGGCTTGCTCAGCTTGCTTTCTTATAGAACCCAAGACTACCAGCCCAGGGATGGTACCACCCACAAGGGACCCTCTCCCCTTGATCACTGATTGAGAAAATACCCACAGCTGGATCTCATGGAGGCACTTCCTCACCTGAAGCTCCTTTCTCTGTGATAACTCCAGCTTGTCTCAAGTTGACACACAAAACCAGCCAGTACACACATCATAACTCAACAATATGATTGCCTAAATAAATGGTGAAAAATGGCGATACCTATTGATATGCTATTATGGATAGAAGGATCACAAGGCCCAACCCCTAGACAAAGAACTATAGGCATCTAATGACTGTCAAGAGAAGGAAAATCAGTCTAACCCTGGGATGAGCTTTCTTTTTTTTATTATTTTCTGTATTTTTTATTTACATTCCCAATGATTTCCCCTTTCCCGGTTCCTCTCTCCCTGAAAGTCCCAGAAGCCCCCTTCCCTCCCTGTGTTCCCCATTCAACCCCCTCTCGCTTCTCTGTCCTGGCATTCCCCCACATCCAGTCTTTCCAGGACCAGGGGTCTCTCCTTCCATCTTCTTGGAAATCTATTGATATGTGAATTGTGTCTAGGGTATTCCGAGATTCTGGGTCAATATCCCCTTATCAGTGACTGCATACCATGTGTGTTCTTTTGTGATTGGGTTACCTCACTAAGGATGATATTTTCCAGTTCTGACCATTTGCCTAAGAATTTCATGAATTCATTGTTTTTAATTGCAGAGTAGTATTCCATTGTGTAAATATACCACATCTTCTGAATCCATTCCTCTGTTGAGGGACATCTGGGTTCTTTCCAGCTTCTGGCTATTATAAATAAGGCTGCTATGAACATAGTGGAGCATGTGTCCAACTGGTTATCTATCACAAAGTGTTTAGTCTGAAGCCATATACACATAAAGAACAAATGAGATTCATATATATATATATGATATATATTTATACATCATATCACACATATATAAAATTTAACAATAATAAGCAAAGAGAAGAGGTAAATTTGAAAGAGAATGAGAGAGTGAGCAGGGAAATGGGAGATGGTGGGGGGAAGGAATATAGATGGGGTTGGACGGAGAAAAGGGAAAGCAAAAATGAACTAACCCTATTTTAATTAAAAATTTAGACAACTGCCATCTTTGCTCCAGTGGCTGGGAAGTTGGGACAGCCAGGTTCTGAGACAGACAGGCATAATATCGCTTGGGTCTCAGGCGGCTTGTGTGTATGCGGCTCCCAAGTGCTGGGCTGATCTGCAGTAACCAGCGCGCCAGCTCTACTGTGGGACTTCTGCCTGGCAGAGGGACACCCCCCCCCCCGCACTGGGCGGGAGCCTACCAGCTTTCCTTCCGCGACCTCTGTTCCCGCAGACTGCACTGAAGAGACAGGTACCCAGGCTCTTCCCAATATAACATCACTTGGGACACGGCCTGTTGGGGCTTCCGTCTGCGCCCAAGAACGGGTCAGCGCTGTGGTCGTCTGGGTGCCAGATCTGCAAGCCATCGCGTCTGCAGGGTGAGCGGCGCCACGGAGGGTGTGCAGAGTGCACTCTGCCATCTTTGCTCCAGTGGCCGGGAAGTTGGTACAGCCAGGCTCTGAGACAGACAGGCATAATATCACTTGGGTCTTGGGCGGATTGTGTGCACGTGGCTCCCAAGAGCTGGGCAGATCTGCAGTAACCAGCGTGCTAGCTCTGCTGTGGGACTTCTGCCTGGCAGAGGGACGCCCTCTCCCCCCCTAGGAGAGATCACACACCCCTGCACAGGGCAGGAGCCTACCAGCCTCCCTTTGGCGACCTCTGCTCCAGGAATCCACTAGGCTGAGCCTTTGGATGTGCAAGGACTCCCCAATATAAGATCAGGGCTCCAAAGTCACTCAGGAGCAGGCAGGCCCCAGAAATCGGTGCCAGGGGAATCCAGGTAATCCGGGGGGGGGCAGAAATAGCTTTGCAGGCTCACAGGAGGTCCAACCAACAGCCAGTGGCAGCAGGACCAACTAACATCAGAGGTATCCACATGGAAAAAGGCAAACGTAGGAATGTTACTAACAGAAATCAAAGTAATATGGGACCATCTGAACCCAACTCTCCAACAGCAGCAAGTCCTGGATACCCCACCACACCCGAAAGACAAGATCTGGATTTAAAATCACTTCTCATGATGCTATTAGAGGATCACAAGAAGGACAAAAATGAATCTCATAAAGAATTACAGGAGAGAATGAATCAACGGTTAGAAGCCCTTACAAAGGAAACACAAAAATCGCTTAGAGAAATGCAGGAGAACATGGATCAAAAGATGGAGGCGCACAAGGAGACAACACAAAAATCGCTTAACGAGAAGAATCAACGGGTAGATGCACTCACAAAGGAATCACAAAAATTGCATAAAGAAATGCAGAAGAATATGGGTCAACAGACGAATGCCCATAAGGAGGCAACACAAAAATTGCTTAAAGAAATGAATCAACGGTTAGATGCCCTTACAAAGGAAACACGAGAACTGCTTAAAGAAATGCAGGAGACAATGGATCAACAGACGGATTCCCATGAGGAGGAAACACAAAAATCGCTCAGAGAAATGCAGGAGAACGTGGGTCATCAGGAAGAAATCCTGAAAGAGGTAATGCAAAAATACCTTAAAGAAATACAGGAAAATACAAACAAACAAGTGAAGGATCTCAGCAAATCCATCCAGGAACTAAAAAAGGAAGTAGAAACAACTAAGAAATCACAAAGGGAGACAACTTTGGAGATAGAAAACCTTGGGAAGAAATCAGGAGTCATAGATGCAAACATAAACAATAGAATACAAGAGATGGAAGAAAGAACCTCAGGTGCTGAAGATTCCATAGAAAGCATCGACTCAACAGTCAAAGAAAATGCAAAATGCAAAAAACGTGTAACCCAAAACATCCAGGAAATCCAGGACACAATGAGAAGACCAAACCTAAGGATTATAGGTATAGATGAGAGTGAAGATTTGCAACTTAAAGGGCCAGTAAACATCTTCAACAAAATTATGGAGGAAAACTTCCCTAACCTAAAGAGAGAGATGCCGATGAACGTACAAGAAGCCTACAGAACTCCAAACAGACTGGACCAGAACAGAAATACCTCCCGTCACATAATAATCAAAACACCGAATGTTCTAAACAAAGAAAGAATACTAAAAGCAGTAAGAGAAAAGGGCCAAGTAACATACAAAGGAAGACCTATCCGAATCACATCAGACTTCTCACCAGAGACTATGAAAGCCAGAAGATCCTGGGCAGATCTCATGCAGACACTAAGACAGCACAAATGCCAGCCTAGACTACTCTACCCAGCAAAACTCTCAATCACCATAGATGGAGAGACCAAGATATTCCATGATAAAACCAAATTTTCACAATATCTTTCCACAAATCCAGCCCTGCAACGGATAATAGGTGGAAACCTCCAATACAGGGAGAGAAACAACACCCTGGAAAAAATGAGATAATAACCTTCTTGAATCAAACCCAAAAGTAGATAACCACTCAAACATAAAGATAGCGTCAAGAATGGCAGATGGCAATAATCACTATGCCTTAATCTCTCTTAATATCAATGGTCTCAATTCCCCAATTAAAAGACATAGACTAGCAGACTGGATACGTAAACAGGACCCAGCATTTTGCTGCATGCAGGAAACGCACCTCAGTGTCAAAGACAAACACTACCTCAGAGTAAAAGGCTGGAAAACAATTTTACAAGCAAATGGCCCCAAGAAACGAGGTGGAGTAGCCATCCTAATATCAGATAAAATTGACTTTCAACCTAAAGTCACCAAAAAAGACACAGAAGGACACTACATACTGATCAAGGGAAAAATCCACCATCAAGAACTCTCAATTCTGAATATCTATGCTCCAAATGCAAGGGCACCCTCATTCATAAAAGAAACTTTACTAAAACTCAAAGCACACATCGCACCGCACACAATAATAGTAGGTGACTTCAATACCCCGCTCTCTGAAATGGATCGATCAGGAAAGCAGAAACTAAACAGGGACACAGTGAATCTAATTGAAGCCTTGGACCAAATGGAACTAACAGATATATATAGAACATTTCATCCTAGAGCTAAAGAATACACCTTCTTCTCAGCTCCTCATGGTACCTTCTCCAAAATTGACCATATAATTGGTCACAAATCAGACCTCAACAGATATAAGAAGATAGAAATAATCCCATGCCTCCTATCAGATCACTATGGAATAAGGGTGGTCTTCAATGGCAACAAAAACAAAAGAAAACCCACGTACACATGGAGGCTGAACAATGCTCTACTCAATGATAACTTGGTCAAGGTGGAAATAAAGAAAGAAATCAAAGACTTTTTGAAAGTTAATGAAAATGAAGGCACAACATACCCTAATTTATGGGACACAATGAAAGCAGTGCTAAGAGGAAAATTCATAGCCCTGAGTGCCGCCAAAAAGAAACGGGAGACAGCATACACTAACAGCTTAATGGCACACCTGAAAGCCCTGAAACAAAAAGAAGCAAATACACCAAAGAGGAGTAGAAGGCAGGAAATCATCAAACTCAGGGCTGAAATCAATCAAGTAGAAACAAATAAAACCATACAAAGAATCAACAAAACGAGGAGTTGGTTCTTTGAGAAAATCAACAAGATAGATAAGCCCTTAGCCAGACTAACCAGAGGGCACAGAGACAGTATCCAAATTAATAAAATCAGAAACGAAAAGGGAGAGATAACAACAGAAACTGAGGAAATTCAAAAAAATCATCAGATCCTACTACAAAAACCTGTATTCAACACAACTAGAAAATCTTGAGGAAATGGACAATTTCCTTGACAGATACCAAGTACCAAAATTAAATCAGGATCAAATAGACCATCTAAACCGTCCTATAACCCCTGAAGAAATAGAAGTTGTCATTGGAAGTCTTCCAACCAAAAAAAGCACAGGTCCAGATGGTTTTAGTGCAGAATTCTATCAGACCTTCAAAGAAGACCTAACACCAATACTCTTCAAACTGTTCCACAAAATAGAAACAGAAGGAACACTACCCAACTCGTTCTATGAAGCCACAATTACACTAATACCAAAAACACACAATGATCCGACAAAGAAAGAGAATCTCAGGCCAATCTCTCTTATGAATATCGATGCAAAAATATTCAATAAAATTCTTGCCAACCGAATCCAAGAACACATCAAAACGATCATTCACCACGATCAAGTAGGCTTCATCCCAGGGATGCAGGGATGGTTCAATATAAGGAAATCCATCAATGTAATCCACTACATAAACAATCTCAAAGAAAAAAACCACATGGTCATCTCATTAGATGCTGAAAAGCATTTGACAAAATTCAGCATCCTTTCATGCTAAAGGTCTTGGAAAGATCAGGAATTCAAGGCCCATATCTAAACATAGTAAAAGCAATTTACAGCAAACCAGTAGCCAGCATCAATCTAAATGAAGAGAAACTTGAAGCAATCTCACTAAAATCAGGGACTAGACAAGGCTGCCCTCTCTCTCCATATCTTTTCAATATAGTACTTGAAGTTCTAGCTAGAGCAATTAGACAACAAAAAGAGGTCAAAGGGATAGAAATTGGAAAGGAAGAAGTCAAACTATCACTATTTGCAGACGATATGATAGTATACTTAAGCGACCCAAAGAACTCCACCAGAGAACTCCTACAGCTGATAAACGACTTCAGCAAAGTGGCCGGATATAAAATCAACTCAAGCAAGTCAGAAGCCTTCCTATACTCAAAGGATAAGCAGGCTGAGAAAGAAGTAAGAGAAATAATACCCTTCACAATAGCCACAAACCATATTAAGTATCTTGGCGTGACTCTAACCAAACAAGTGAAAGATCTGTATGACAAGAACTTCAAGTCTCTGAAGAAAGAAATTGAAGAAGACCTCAGAAGATGGAAAAATCTGCCATGCTCATGGATTGGCAGGATTAATATAGTAAAAATGACCATCTTACCAAAAGTAATACACAGATTCAATGCAATCTCCATCAAAATCCCAACTCAATTCTTCATAGAGTTAGAACGAGCAATTCAAAAATTCATCTGGAATAACAGAAAACCCGGAATAGCTAAAACTATTCTCAAGAGTAAAAGAACCTCTGGGGGAATCAGTATCCCGGACCTCAAGCTGTACTACAGAGCAATAGTGTGTTAAAAACTGCATGGTATTGGTACAGTAACAGACATGTAGATCAATGGAACAGAATTGAAGACCCAGAAATGAATCCACACTCCTATGGTCACTTGATCTTTGACAAAGGAGCTAAAACCATCCAGTGGAAAAAAGATAGCCTTTTCAACAAATGGTGCTGGCTCAGCTGGAGGTCAACATGCAGAAGAATGCAAATTGACCCATTCTTATCTCCTTGCACTAAGCTCAATTCTAAGTGGATCAAAGATCTCCACATAAAACCAGACACACTGAAACTAATAGAAGGGAAACTAGGGAAGAACCTTGAACATATCGGCACAGGGGAGAATTTCCTGAACAGAACTCCAATAGCTTATGCTCTAAGATCAAGAATAGACAAATGGGACCTCATTAAATTACAAAGTTTTTGCAAGGCAAAAGACACTGTCAAAAAGACAAAGCGGCAACCAACTAACTGGGAAATGATCTTTACCAACCTTACATCCGACAGAGGGCTAATATCCAATATATACAAAGAACTCAAGAAGTTAAACTCCAGAGAGGCAAGTAACCCTATTAAAAAATGGGGTGCAGAGCTAAACAAAGAGTTCTCACCTGAAGAATATCTAATGGCTGAGAAGCACCTAAAGAGATGTTCATCATCCTTAGTCATTAGGGAAATGCAAATCAAAACAACCCTGAGATTCCATCTCACACCAGTCAGGATGGCTAAGATCAAAAACACAGGAGACAGCAGTTGTTGGCGAGGATGTGGAGAAAGAGGAACACTCCTCCACTGCTGGTGGAATTGCAAGCTGGTACAACCACTCTGGAAAGCAGTCTGGCGGTTCCTCAGAAAACTGGGCATGACACTCCCAGAGGATCCGGCTATACCACTCCTGGGCATATACCCAGAGGCTTTACCTGCATGCAATAAGGACACATGCTCCACTATGTTCATAGCAGCCTTATTTATAATAGCCAGAAGCTGGAAAGAACCCAGATGTCCCTCAACGGAGGAATGGATTCAGAAGATGTGGTATATCTACACAATGGAATACTACTCTGCAATTAAAAACAATGAATTCACGAAATTCCTAGGCAAATGGTCAGATCTTGAAAATATCATCCTTAGTGAGGTAACCCAATCACAAAAGAACACACATGGTATGCAGTCACTGATAAGGTGATATTGACCCAGAATCTCGGAATACCCTAGACACAATCCGCATATCAATAGATTTCTAAGAAGATGGAAGGAGAGACCCCTGGTCCTGGAAAGACTGGATGTAGGGGAACGCCAGGACAGAGAAACGAGAGGGGGTTGAATGGAGAAAAGAGGGAGGGAAGGGGGCTTATGGGACTTTCGGGGAGGGAGGAAACGGGAAAGGGTAAATGATTTGGAATGTAAATTAAAAAAAATAAAATAAAATAAAATAAAAATTTAGACAACTTATGCTTTCTAAGTCTTCCTTGTTTGCTTAATATCCATTTCCCTACAAATAGCTTAATTTTGTTGCTGTTTATGGCTCAATCTCTCTCTCTCTCTCTCTCTCTCTCTCTCTCTCTCTCTCTCTCTCTCTCTCTCTCTCTCTGTGTGTGTGTGTGTGTGTGTGTGTGTGTGTGTGTGTGTGTGTGGTGTGTTTTTGTCTCTGGTTCTGTTGACAGACATATAAGTTTCTATGAATCTTTCCATAGTAAACACTGATAGGCAGACAACTATGCTCTGCTGGCTTATTCCAAGGGTACATTTTCATTTAAGTTGAAGAGCCCCACACTTATTTTCACCGGGACTGAAATTAATCCATATTCCCACCAGCTTTATGTGAGGTTACTTTTTCTCCATATCATGGACAACATTTGCTTATTTTCTATAAAAGATAAGATTATAATCTCAATGTAACTTAGATTTTCATTTCCATGATGGCTAAGTATATTGAATACTTTTCATATCTTTACTGTACACTTATTGATTAGATATTGGAAATAGGGTTGATATTTAATTTTGGGGTTGTTTATATATTCTGGGTATGAACCCCCTGTTCGATGTACAGTTAGCAAAGAGTGTCTTCCCCTCTGTAGTCTGGATCTTTGTTCATTGTTTTCTCTTCTGTGTAGATGCTTCATAACTCTACATAATCTCTACATATTCTTAATAGTGGAGCCCTTTTCAGAAACTCCTTACCTTCACCTGTAACTTAAAATGGTTTTCTTTAGTAGTTTCAAAGTCATGATCTTTAATCCATTTTGATTTCATTTTTTCTTAGGGCGAGAGATAAGATCTAATTTCACCTTTACTGGAGAGTATCCAATTTGCATAGCACAAATTGTTGGAGAATTTTTTTTTCTTCATGTATATTTTTGGCAGTCTACTTTAAATCATTGACTGTAGCTGTGTGGGCTCATTTCTGGGTCTTTTGTTCAGTCCATTGGGCTACATGTGTGACTTTCTGCCAATACCACAACTCTGTAGTGTAATTTGAAACTGGGTATTATAACACCTCTCTCTATGCCCAGGATTGCCTTAGTTATTCGGAAGTATGTGTGCTTCCATGTGAATTTTAGGATTGTTTTTCTAGTTCTGTAGAAATTGGAATTTTGATGGGGATTACATTGAATCTATAGATCAATTTTGGTGATATAACTACTTTCACAATATTAATTCTGACAAATCTGTCTGTGTGGAAGAAGCTCTTTT
Source organism: Tokudaia tokunoshimensis (assembly GCA_036184795.1). Classification (NCBI taxonomy): domain Eukaryota; kingdom Metazoa; phylum Chordata; class Mammalia; order Rodentia; family Muridae; genus Tokudaia; species Tokudaia tokunoshimensis. The sequence continues at coordinate 75,204,229 of BTHU01000009.1, forward strand.
CATCTTCTTCTGTCTTCTTTTATGTCTTTCTTCAATGTTTTGAAGTTTCTGTTTTAGAAAATCCTTCGCCATCTTGGTTAGGCTTAATCCAAGATATTTTGGAAGATATTTCAAATGGAATCCTTTTCTAGGGTTTTCTTTCAGTATGCCCATTGATGGTGTATGGAGAAGATTCTGCTTTTGTAAGTTGTTGTTTGGGTTTTGCTGAAAGTGCACATAAGTTTTTTCTGGTAGAGTATGGCATTTTAATTATAGAACCATATTAAATACAAATAGAGATAATCCAGCTTCTCCTCTCCTATTAGCTCTGTGAATCTCTTCTGCTTGTATTGTTCCTCTGGCTAAGAATGCAAGCATTATATTAACTAAGAATAGAATGAGCATGCAGCTTTCTCCCATTCCTGACATTAAAAGAATGTGTTGTGTTCTACCATTTGGGATGATGCAGGTTTTAGGTTTGTTATTTGTGGCCTTTCTTACACTCAGTTACTACTACTGGGCTCCTTCTGCTACTTTCACATTAAACTATGTGTTTTAATATGACACTTTGGAAAATTCATCAGAGTGTACTAGGAGTGTGTCTTGGTAGTTAGTATAACACTTGTGCAAAACCAAATATCCAAATGAATACAAAAATTTACATGAATACTATTTTATAATTATGAGCCAAAAATTATTATTTGAGTTGTTTTTATTTTGGGTTAATAATTATTTTTAATTTACATTTGTTTCCATTAATGTAAGCTGTTGATAGTTTATATATGTATGATAATATGCTCTTAACATTTATAGCTCTATAAACATACTTTCTTGAGTACATCTGGATATGGTAGCAGTTTTTTTTACATTTCCAACAATATTTAATGTGCATTATGACTAGATTATCAATGAATTATGGGCAATGTTGGAACATGCCATTCTGTTACTCTCTGTGGTCTTTCAGAATCGGCCTCTGACTCTGGCCAATCAGCCTCTGTTTGTTCTGTTCCTTTGGTGAGGTTGATTTCTTGTCCCATACCCAGCACATCCACTCTCATTAGCTTTCAGATGGGTGTCCACTTGTGTCCTTCCTGAAACAATGCACAATCAAGAAACCCTTCTCTTTCACTCTTAATCCCAGCCTCCCTGTTGGCATTAAGACCAGGAGATGGCCATGGTCACTCTCATTAACTGCTGGATCGGTCAATAAAGAATCAGAGAAAGGTCTGTGTGACCCCTTTCTATCTCACAGGCCCCCATCTTCTTGATGACAATCCATGTCTCATGAGGTCTTGGGTACTGGGTCTTCACACCACCTGACCCCAGGCCCTTAGTTCCCCCACACTTTTCCTCACACTATCTCTTCCTGGTTTCCTTATTTTCCTGGATCATACCCTTCACCACCTTCTATCTTTCTTGAAGGTCATTCACTAGTCTCTCATAGGTTCTGAGACCCACAAGTCAGGAGGATGTAGATGCTGCTTGGAATCACTTATCTCCTGAACAGACCAAAGACCTACCAGTTTCCCCAATGTAATAGATTGCTGTGCTAAATGGTACCAGTAAGTAGCATCCCTCCATGGCCTCTGCATCAGCTCCTGCTTCCTGACCTGCTTGAGTTCCAGTCCTGACTTCCTTAGGTGATGAACAGCAATTTGGAAGTGTAAGCTGAATAAACCCTTTCCTCCCCAACTTGCTTCTTGGTCATGATGTTTGTGCAGGAATGCAAACCCTGACTAAGACACCAACTATACTCTATTTCCTGATCCGGATGTACATTAGAGAGATGATAGTTTGTGAGAACTTGGAAGGCTGATGAGTTTTGATGTAGGAAATTTTAGTATGTGACACTCCAACATGTCTTTTTTCCCTAAATATTCAGCGAGAAATAACAAAAAAAAGACAATTTGGAAAATCATGACAACAAATAAAATGTCACTTGCCTTTCCTTTTACACATGTCACCCTTGGTTCTTTGTATAAGCACCTGTGAGTCCCCACAGTCATACCTGCATCCTGCATTCCACTTAAGACTGCATAACAAGCTTCCTATAAGTTAGCTGCTGTAATTTAAAACTTTCATGATCTCATAGGTTAGCTACAGTTAAATAAAACGTATGGGCAAATCCATTCTTCAGATCGAGCTCCCTGCTAGGCCCCAGATCAAATAGACTCACTCACACTCCAGTTCTAGATCCCCTATTAGTCGTTGTTTATTATAGAGATATCGTGGTGAAATCCCCCCAGAGGCCAGTTTCAGCCAGCTCAATAAAACAAGATACCAAGAAATCAATCTCAAACTGACCTGAAAACTCTCTCCCTGATGCTTAGCCTCCATAGACCCAGAAATTGCTATGCGGGCTTCTGGGAAATACAGGACCTCAGTGGTTTTACCCACTGCTGATCTTACATGTTATAAAACCAACCTGCCAGGCAAATTATGTCTAAGGGTGCAATGGTGGCATGGTGGTTACAGAAATAGCCAACCACTTCATGGATGGATCTGAAGCCTGCTCCATAAAAGGGATTTGTGTCTGCTACTGTAAACTTGGCCAGAAGCACATTACAGGACACATAATGAGGGGTATTCTATTGAGGTACTAAATGGGTGTGTTGTCAAACTAATGTTTTTAATATTTCTGTTTAGATACATAGCTTAGTACTGGTCTCAACCTGGGTCATAGAAGTTCCTTTTGGCAGTGAATAGAAGTTAATACAAATACTCAAAACTGATCATACTGAGAACAAATGACTGTGGGTGCCACATATGCAGAAATAATTAGACTGAAGTCTGCTGCTGATAATAATAATAAATAATAATAATAATAATAATAAATATTTAAATAAGACATGAAGTCATGGGGGAGATGCATTAGTGTTTCTGAAGAGAGTTAGAAGTAGGTAGTATGATAGATAAGATAAAAATTATATTTTTTTTTCAAGGAATAAATTTATGAGTTAGTCTTCTATCACTGAGATAAAACACTACAAAAAAAGCAACTTGTAAGAAAGCATTTAATTGAGCTTACAGCTCCAGGGGCTTAGAGTCCATGATGGTGAAACAAAGGTATCATGTCAGGAATAACTGAGAGCCCACATCTCAAACTCCAAGACAAGGAGAGATAGAACTATCTCATAAGGATGTGCATCTTCTAAAACCCCAAGCACACCCTATATACACCTCTTCCAACAAGTCCTCACTGCCTAATCCTTTCCAAATGCTTCCAGCAAGTGAGAACCAAGTGTTTAAACATCAGCCTATGGGAGCCATTCTTATTCAAACCACCATGATAAATTAATACATTATTTTGGAAAGTTGTGGAAGAGGAGGTAAAAAGATTGTAAGAACCACAGAACCAGGATATCTGCTGTGAGATTGTCTTTTGTATATGACAAGAAAGCTGCATGCATGAAATATCAAAGGGGGAAAAAAACCTAAGTAATACCTGAGTAATGACAATACCAGTTGATATGTCAATGTGGGTAGAAGAAATCTCTCAGGGCCCAATACCAAAATGAATAGTGTCTCAATTAAGGTCACTATTGCTGTGATGGAACAGCATAACCAAATACAAACTGGAGAGAAAGGGGTTTATTTGGTTTGCCCTTCACATCACTGTTCATCATTAGAAAAAGTCAAGATAAGAACTCAAGTAGGAAAGGAACCCGGAGTCAGGAGCTGATACAGAGACCATGAAGGGGTGCTGCTTACTGGCTTGCTCAGCCCGCTTTCTTATATACCTAGGACCACCAGCCCAGGAATGGTACCATCCACAAGCTGGGCCCTTCCACATCAATCACTAATTAGGAAAATATCTTACAGTCATGTCTACAGCCCAATCTTATGGAGACAATTGAGGCTCACTTCTCTCTGATGACTCTAGCTTGTGTCATCACAGTCCTGAGAGGGCCAGTACAAAGAGCTATAGACAGTTAATAGCTGCTGTTGCCACTTAGAGAGAGCCAGTCTTCTTCAGGGAAGAAGGTCATCCAATCTCAAGGTCCCTAATAGGTCATCCAATCTCAAGCAGTCAGTCAGCCCCAAACCAGTGCACATCAGACACTTGAGAACACTGGAAAAGAAATTGGAAAGAATTGAGAAGCAGCTTCAAAACTACATAATTAGTAGCTAAAACAAATGGGAGGGGAAGAGTAGTATAAAATAGTCGATGTGCCTGGTCCTTTAAATGAACCTATGCTCTACAGTGACAGTTGGCTCTGGGGATTCTGGGAACAGAAGATACAGAACGGCAGCAGAGGCTGAGAGCTGGTAGAGAGAAATGGGAAAGGAGAGAGAAGTAAGATCGGAGAGGAGGCGAAAGAAGTGTTCAGGAGACAGAAGTGTGCAGTCAGAGAAGAAAGTTGATGCAGGAAGAAAGAGGATCAAGAGTGGCTAGAGAAGAGAAGAGAAGAGAAGAGAAGAGAAGAGAAGAGAAGAGAAGAGGAGAGGAGAGGAGAGGAGAGGAGAGGAGAGAGAGGAGAGGAGGAGGGGAGGGGAGTGGAAAGGAGGAGGGGAGGGGAAAGGAGGAGGGGAGGAGAGGGGGAAGGGAGGGGAAGGAAGGGAAGTGTAGGGGAGGAGAGGGGAGGAGGAGAGGGAAAGGAAGGGAAGAGGAGGAGGGAGAAAAAGAGAAGGGAGAGAGGGAAGGGAGAAGAAGGGGGAGGGGAAAGGAAGGGAGAGGGGTATGAAGGGGAGGAGAAGAGGGATGGGAGGGGAAGAAAAAGGAAGGGGAGGGAAGAAATTGAGCAGAGTGAAATTAAGAGACCGTTTGAAGGGAATTGGGTTAACAGACTGAGAAGATAGTTGGTGCAGTTGAGCCAGTGTGTGTGTGTGTGTGTGTGTGTGTGTGTGTGTGTGTGTGTGTGTGTGTGTAAAACACTACTGTGTAATATATCAGCTGTGGAAACTGCAAGAGTTATTCCCAAGAGAAGAAAGACTAACCTTTGAAGCTGGCCAGAGGAGGGTGTGTAAGGAGGAAGATAGGCTTTGGGGGACTCTCTGGCCTTGCAGTGCAGTCTATGTAGCCAAATATTGAGCTGGCTTGTTCTGGGGAAGCACAGGCTTCTCAGTGTAAGTGGGGTTCTATCCAAAACCATGCTTAGCACTTAGTGCCCAGGGTCCCAACCAGCCAACTGCTCTTCTGAGATGCAGGGAACTGTTACCCCACAGAGCTGAGAGTGGAAAGGGGTAGCATGCCTGTGGTGAGCACACAAGTACTTTTAAAATGTGTGTGAGTGTTTGTCCTTGGATCAATCAAACCCAAATTCCACTGTCTAACGCCCAACCACCAGTTACACGGGGTTCAACCAAGATGCCTAAACTGCACTTGAGAAGGCAAACCACCCCCACAGCCAAAGTCTCAGTTTGATATTAACATGGGGTTATAACATTCAGATTATGTATCTGAAGTCTTGAGATATGGTAGCCTCTTGAAAACCAGAATATACTAAGCAGTATTTTGTTAAATAGTAAATATTTAATTTGCCCAGACGAGACACTCAGAACGGGAGCTCAGCTGCCTTCTAGCTGTGAAATTGAAAAGGTTATCTGAATCCTCTGGGCTTCCATTCTCTCGAGGGTGAGGTGATGCATTGGGATATAATAAAAACAATTACAAGGTTTTAAAGCAGCATACCCCAAATCTGAACATAACACCTGGAACATGCTAAGTTCTTAGTAAATCTTCTAATATAGCAAGGAAGACCAAGACTACAGAAAGCCACTAATCCCACTGTGAAGTGGCAAGGAAGCATTCACAGGAAATGGGTTATTTTTAGGAGTTAGTAACTCAAGGACCCATCTAGTACCAGCTCTCTAAAGCTCTCAGCAGGATCAGGGCTCTTGGAGTCTGACATTGTGAATCTACATGTGGTTTCCCCATCATTCAACGGACTTTAACCAACAAGAAATGTGACTGTTCTCTGACCAGAGTGCTCTTCACGGAGACAAAAGAGGATCTAGTGAGATGATGAACGTTGCTATGGTTTGGATATGAAGAACTCCTGCTCCTATACTAAAGGCATGCTCCTTCATGCAAGTTCAGAAGAGGTGCTTTGGAAGAGTGACTAGATCACAAGGGTTCTGCCTTTAGCAATAGATGAATCAATCTATGGCATCAATTTGAACAGATTATTGAGAAATAATAAAATTGTGGAAAGTAAGCTCTGGTTGAAGGAAGAAGGTCATGGGGTGGGGCTTGACCTGGTTGGAGGAAGTAGGTAATGGGGGTGGTGCTCGGCCTGGTTGGAGGAAGTAGGTAATGGGGGTGGGGCTTGGCCTGGTTGGAGGACGTAGTCATGGGGGCGTGGTGCTCGGTCTAGTTGAAGGAAGTAGGTATGGGGGTGGGGCTTGACCTTGTTGGAGGAAGTAGGTCATGGGGGTGGGGCTTGGCCTGGTTGGAGGAAGTAGGTCATGGGGGTGGGGCTTGGCCTGGTTTGAGGACATAGGTCATGGGGGCGTGATGCTCGGTCTAGTTGAAGGAAGTAGGTAATAGGGGTGGGGCTTGACCTGGTTGGAGGAAGTAGGCCATGGGGGTGGGGCTTGGTCTGGTTGGAGGAAGTAGGTCATGGGGGTGGGGCTTGGCCTGGTTGGAGGAAGTAGAGCTTTGGGGTGTGGCCTGTCTTAGGTGACTCTGTCTTGCTCTAGCCTTCACTGTTACCTTATTCTCTGCATCCTGACTGCCATAAGGTAAGCAACCTCTTCCACCAGGTATTCCTGCCTCAGTGATGCTCTACTCACCTGAAGCCCAAAGTGATGGAGTGAGCCAACCGTGTACCACCGATCAAAGTGTGATCCAAAAGAAATCTTTCCTCTTTAAAGTGTGGTTCTCAGATACACATCACAACAATGAAAGGAATAATCAAACCCCCTCCTCCACTTGGCCCCTATAGTCAACTTCCTCCCTGCAGACAGATAGGCAAGATTCTTCTTTCTAGGACCCTGGCCAAAAACAGTCAGTGGCTTCTTGCTCTTGCAAGTGATTTTAAACAATATCAGACTCCACATTCTTGTCCTCCAGCATCCAGTCCCATCCGTCTCTCTGCCTGCTCCAATCATGAACTGATTATTCCGTCCCCAGACTGGATCAGCTCCATTGTGACTGAGCCTGAATCCCCTCCCATGCATTCTCCTAGCTACAGTTGTGCAGTTTCCTACCTCATTTTGCTGGTGAGTTTTTGTCAACTCTGCATAGAATCACTGGGGAAGAGGAAACTTAATTTGGGGAATTGCCTCCATTAAATTGGCCCGAGGGCATACCTGTGGCGCATTCTCTTAATTGCTATATAATGTAAGAGGACTCAGTCCACTGTGGGTGGTACTATTCCTTACGTGGGTGGACCTAGGCTATATATGAAAGGTGACTGAGCAAGCAGAGCTTGTAAACGAGCTTCCTTTGTGGTCTCTACTTCATTTCCTGCCCTCAAGGATGGGAGTGTAAGGATAGACTTGTAAACCAAATAAACTCTTTCCTCCCCAAAGACGGTTTGGGTCAGTGTTTTATTACAGCATCAGATAGGAAACAAGGAAGCTCATTCATCTAAGACCCAACTGCTCTCTGCTCTGGGGAGGTCTCAATTATCCTCCCTGTTTATATTTCTGAGTCAATTTAGTCTTTTAACTCAATTACAATCTTGTGGGTTTTTTCTTAAGGTGTAATTGAAATATCCCTTCAGCAATATTTTCTGCATGTTTTTTTCTACTCATTTTGCTGTTCTTTGGTAAGATATGAGACAGCATTAACAGCACATGTGTACAGTAGAGTTGACTGGGAAATCAATTGCACAAATGCAGGGTGCAGACTGTCAGTGGTGAACAATGAGTGGCGTGCAGGTTGGAACTTAATGGAGCTAGGCTCCTTAGGACTAGGACGTTCCTCAACACTGTGTGTATTCATGGACATGATGCAACCCAAAATACATAGCCATAGTTTAGAAAACTTTTAAGCTCCCTACGTGGTTTTAACATTCAGTGAAAGTTAGCAAGTAGTGACTTCACATCTGGGGTCCCAGCAGAGCCTGAATCATTCCACAATCAACCTGTCTAATTTCCTCTCTCCTCTTCCTCACCCATCTCAGTCTCGCCCTGGGGAGTTTTATTCAAGGAGTACATGTGAAGGATGTCTCCCACCACGGGAGGTAATGCCCATCCTCGTCAGAGAAGGCAGTTGGTAATACACGGGAACACTGTGGGTTCTCAGCCCTGGAGGCAGGATGAGCAGAGTATGAAGTGTGGGAGCCAGGGATGCTGATAAGTATGCAGAAGGCACAGCAGCTCCACACAACAGACGTCAGTAAAACCAAGGGCACAAGCCTTTGTCTCCCGGGAGAGAGAACAGGCTACAGTAGCCTTTAACCCATGGTTTTGCAGCCTGGGCATGGAAATGGTCAGAAGGAGGTAGATCACAAACATCAGGCTCCAATGTGCCACACTCATATTCCACCTGGAGTAATCTACTCTTATCAGAACACACTATATAAAGGGCTACAACCATAGAAAGAAAAATTCCAGAGTCTGAGGTGGGGACAGATGAAGGAGAAAGAGGAAAGAGAGAGAGAGGATCTGGTGAAGAGGGGAGAGAGAGAGAGAGAGAGAGAGAGAGAGAGAGAGAGAGAGAGAGAGAGAGAGAATGTGTTATTTGTAAAGTCCATAAACTCAGCAGGTATATAATAGCTGTGCAAAACTATTAGCCCATGAAAAATTAATTCCAGTTTTCATTCAGTAGCAACTGGCATTAAAATGAAAATAAGACCACTCAAGTAATTTTGAGCAGCAGCATCCCTGTCAGGGCGGACTGGCGGACTATCTGGGGATGCTGCTGTCCATCACCAGGCCCATGAAGCAGAAAAACAGGCATTTCAGAGGGCTTGCAAATCACCCGAACAGCAGCCTGTCTTCTGTTCACTTTCCCATTTAAAAGCATTCGAGAATCAGTGCGACGGAAAGCACCACTCAGAAAATTTAAGATAGAAGGTTTATTGGTTCTCCTCAGACCAAAAGAGGGGAAATAAGGCAGCAACCACAGAGCAAATGAAGTGTGCGCTTCCCTCCGCGGCACCTAATGAATGGGACAGTTGGGCGAGTGACTCAGCTGGGTTCTGAAATGAGCTGTGCATGTTTGATTTGCAGCGGTAAGCGGTGGGCGCCAGAGCCGAAAACAGGGTCCAGCTTCCTGACAAATAAAACACTGTCTTGGGAGAAAGCATGGGTGTGTGCTGAGAGAGGCTGGGACTGCTGCTCTGAAGACCTATAACCACAGGCATCCAGTCCCCAAGGGAGCTGCGACATCACTCAGAAAGAGTCCACTTCCAGAGATCTAACAGTCAAATCCTGGACTCTGAGACCCCTAGCAATCTAGGCTTGATACTTGTCTTCAGTAGATCAATGGTTTGAGAGAGAATAAGCAAAATTGTTCAATATGATCAATAGGGAGAGAAAGAAAGATATCTAGGGATCTCCCATCTTCTGCTATGTTGTGATATAAAGTTTTGGTTTAAATAAAGAGCAAGATATATATATTTTACTGGCTGGTTTTGTCAACTTGACACAAGCTGGAGTTATCACACAGAAAGGAGCTTCAGGTGAGGAAATGCCTCCATGAGATCCAGCTGTGGGGCATTTTCTCAATTAGTGATCAAGGAGGAAGGGCCCCTTGTGGGTGGTCCCGTGTCTGGGCTGGTAGTCTTGGGTTCTGTAAGAGAGCAGACTGAGCAAGCCAGGGGAAGCAAGCCAGTAAGTAACATCCCTCCATGGCCTCTACATCAGCTCCTGCTTCCTCACCTGGTGATTTCCAGTCCTGACTTCCTTTGGTGATGAAAAGCAATGTGGAAGTGTAAACTGATTAAATCCCTTCCTCCGCAACTTGCTTCTTGGTCATGATGTTTGTGCAGGAATAGAAACCCTGACTAAGAAAAACTGGTACCAGGAGTGGGGTTTTCCTGTGACAACCTGACCATGTTTTGGGGAGGACTGTGGAAGGACTTTGGAACTTTGAGCTAGAAGAGCCATTAGAATGTTAAGAGCTCTGTGGAATGTTCTGTAGGAGCTTGGAAGATAATGTTAAGAACAGTGCAGAAGATGGAGGCCTGGCTGATGAGATTTTAGAGGGAAAATTAAAGACTCTTATCAGGGCTGTTGATGTTTTGATTGTGAAGATTCTGTGGTTTTGGTTAGCTGGGGCTGAAGAATCAGCTGTGATTAACAAGATACCAGAACTACTAAAGTGAAACCTTTGCATGCAGGTTAGCCGGAGCTAAGAAATTAGCTGCGATTAAGAAGAGACCAGCATCATTGAGGTGAAATCTTCTGAGAAGTGCTTTTTAAGAGCACAGAGAGGCTGTGTTCCAGAGATAGCCAAGATAGTACCTTGTGCTGTGGCTTGACTTGGTACTGTGTAAGAGTCACCCAGGTGGTACTGGTTTTGAAGGCATGAAGGGGTCATAAAGAGCAGCTGAGGCTCAGCACTGTGAGAGGCCACAGAAGGACATTGGTGAAGGTGCAGCCTCAGTTGCAATTGACAGCCCAGGACTCAATGGGTCATGCAAAAGATTTGAGGCTTGGCACCATGAAGAGAGCCTATAAGAGGCTATTGGTGAAGCCTAGTTACAGCAGAAGACAGCAGTGTTTGTGAGATGCCAGTGCCATGAGATGACCACCAAGAACAGCAGCAGCAGTGGAGTACAGACAGCTGGAGCCTAGAAGATAAGCTGTGTGCTACAAAGGGCAGAGCTGGAGAAGTGACCCAAGCCCTTGGACGAATCCAGAAGATCGTGAGTGGATCGCAGACATTGGACAGTGCAGTTTGATTTTACTTTTGATTGTTACTGTGCCCGGATATTTTTCCCCTCTTGAAGGAAGAAAGTATTTTAGTGGAGCTCACAGTGAAGAGATTTTTAATTGCAAAAAGACTTTGAATTTTAAAAGAGATTGGATATTTTAAAGGGATTGAAATTTTAAGAATTTGCAAAGATTGTGGGACTTTTAAAGTTATTTAGATCCTGGGGATGAATAAGAAAGTAAGGGCTGAGGCTTAATAGTGATGTGTTTGTGTGTCAAGTTGACAAGGGGTCAATTGTACTGGCTGGTTTTGTGTCAACTTGACACAAGCTGGAGTTATCACAAAGAAAGGAGCTTCAGGTGAGGAAATGGCTCCATGAGATCCAACTGTGGGGCATTTTCTCAATTAGTGATCAAGGCGGTAGGGCCCCTTGTGGGTGGTACCATCTCTGGGCTGGTAGTGTTGGGTTCTATAAGAAAGCAAACTGAGCAAGCCAGGGGAAGCAAGCCAGTAAGAAACATCCCTCCATGGCCTCTGCATCAGCTCCTGCTTCCTGACCTGCTTGAGTTCCAGTCCTGACTTCCTTTGGCGATGAAAAGCAGTGTGGAAGTATAAGCTGAATAAACCTTTTCCTCCCCAACTTGCCTCTTGGTCATGATGTTTGTGCAAGAACAGAAACCCTGACTAAGACATGATAGATAGATAGATAGATAGATAGATAGATAGATAGATAGATAGATAGATAGATAGATAGACAGACAGACAGACAGACAGACAGACAGACAGACAGACACAGACACACATGCAGTTCTGGTCAAGCAGTGTAGTCTATGCAATTACTAGTACTTCATTGCCTCCTAAGGCCTGGCCTATCCTACAAGTTGTCAGCACTTTAAGTATTCTGTTTCCGGGAGAGAAACTTTGGCTGATATAAGGGCCTAGCCTTTTCCTCTCCCTAAGACTCTTGTGAAGATTCCAATTCTTTGGGTTCCATCTGAGTGCTGTAGAGGAGTGCACACATCTTTAGAATATCTTCACTTCCATCTGGATAGTTATGATTCCTTTTCTATTTGGAGGTGGGATTCTCCAAGTTGACAAGCATTGACAGGAGCAAACTAATGTCTGATGAGGGACCTGGTTTCCAGGGGTCACTTTGGGATCACTTCTGAATTAGGACAAGAGGCCCTGCCTATATAGAAAACATCAAAGTGAAGTCAGAAACTTAGTCACGTTCTTTGCCGTTTCCACAGCGGACTCCACTGAAGGAAGAACCATCAGTCACAAAGGTTCATTTGCTCTCTGTCATTCCCTAAAGTTTGACTTCTTGTCCTATTTTCCCAGAGCCCTCTGTCTCTGAGACTACAGAAAAGAGAGCAACCCAATATCCAATGATGATGAGATAGGCATGCCTGAAAACTCACAGCCACCCATAGATCTAGTATGAGAAGCTGTCAGTATGAGAAAGCCCAGAATTCCAAGTGTGCTCAGAGAAACAGTGGGTGGCCTGGACAGCAAAGGCTAACAGAGGTGGAAGATGGAGGTGTATGCAGAAAAGGATGGAAGCCAGCCACTGCTCTCACTGAATGAGTTTCATGTTTATTTACCTGCTCTCACAATAGCCAGAAATCAAATCAAATGCACAATGAGCTTGGGTGTTGCTGGCATCACTCTCCTGTGTGGTATGTGATACTTCTGCAGTCTGGACTCTGAACCCCCAGCCCATGAACTAAATGACACATGCCACACCATGCCATACAATGTCAGCAAACACTTCCTGAAACAGACCTTCACTTGGATTGTGGACAACTATGTGCTACTGATTGCAGTGTCCTTACTCTACACTTAATTTAGATTTACTTGACATTTTCCTGTCTCTCTTCCTCAGCATATGAGCATCACATCAGTGTGCCTTTGGATTATATTCTGTTACAAAAGTTGGTTTTAAAAATCATCAATTTAGTTGCTGACTTGAATTTAATTTTTTAAATAATCTATTCTTTTGTAATTGAATTGTTTCTGTATTCAAATATTTTTAAACTTATTTATTCACTTTATTTCCCAGTCCCAGCCCCCTCTCCTTCCAGTACCCCCTTATGCAGATCCTTTCCCCATTCCTCCCTCCCTCCCCTTCTCCTCTGAGAAGGGGGAGTCCTCCCTTTGGGTATCATTCCCCCCACCCACACACACACACACACACACACACTATTAAAAAAATCATTGAATAAATTTTGTCTTGTGATTAGGGCAGACTTTTCAACAATTTCCAAAATCACCCTGAAAATTCTGTGTTATGTATTAATATGAAGAATAATTCTCAGCAGTGGCAATTATAATCAAAATATCAATCAAGTCTGAAAACATTGAAAACGTTCACCCTGAGGTATCAAGTATTAGGCCAAGACTTGGTCCATTATGTTTAAATAATGAAGCATATCCAAGTAAGCACATTTAATTTCAAATTTTATAAATGGCAAAATTATGTACACCAGAGAATTCATTTAAAATACATTTATTTGTGGTTTATTATTAGCAAATGTTTGCATTATACACCTATTAACCTGACATCATGGAACAATTTCTAGATTAAAAAGGGTTGCAGGCTGAACCAGTTTAAGAAGCTGGAAAGATGGCAGAGCCATTCAAGGCTATGCTCACAACCAGGAATATAAGAAGCCCTGGTCTTCATGCATAGATTGCTTCTTTAGCTATACTAGATCTTTGATTCATTTTGAGTCATTTTCCTGTGCAGGGTGATAGATACAAACCTAATTTCATTCTTGTGCATATGGTCACCGAACTTCCCCACCACCATGTGTTGAGGATGTTTTGAGCATCTTTGTCAAGCATCAGATCACTGTAGATGTCTGTAGTCATGTTGGGGTCACTTTGTTTTGTTTTCACTAATCTATTGGCCTATTTTATGACAATATGTTATAGAACTATGTTATAGTTCTATAATATATCTTGAAACTTAGAATAGTTAATTCTCCAGTGTTATTCTTTTTCCTCAGGATTAATTTAGCAATTTGGAGTCTTTCCTAGTTCCATATGAGTTTTAGGACTTTTTCTATTTCTATTGAATATTGTGGGGACTTTGTCTGGGATTGAATGGAATCTATACATTTCTTTTGGTACAGAGTGGGGGAGAATCTTTGTCAGCTATACATCTGACAGAGGATTGATATCCAAAATATATATAAAGAAGAACTCAAAAAGAATAGTTAAAAAAACAGTTGCCCAGTTGAAGAAGTAGGCAATGGATCTGGACAGACAGTGCTCAGTAGAAGAAATAAGAAGGCTAAGAACCACCTCGAAAAGTGTCTGTTGTCCTTGGCAATTAGGAAGATACAAATCAGAACAACTTTAGATTTCATCTCACCCCAGTCAAAATGTCTAAGGTCAACACAACAACTGGCAACAAATGCTGGATAGATTGTAGAACGAGGGACCCTCCTTCACTGTTGATGGGAATGCAAAGCAGTGTGGCACTCCGGAAGTCAATATAAAGAATTCTCAAAATCATACCTTCAATGAAGATATGCTACTTGGGCTGACAGTGTCCCCCACAAGAGCCATAGACTAACATGAAGCATGAGAAATGTACATTTGAGTAGTTGTTGGTCAGGATAGTCCAAGAGACTCAAAACAGCATAGGCTACCGCTGTTGCCCTTGGCTGCCTTTCAGAGGTTGGAGGTAAGTCCCTATAGCTGCAGGCATCATATACTTCAGACAAATGACTTAGAAAATTTGATCTGGAGCTAGCCTGCAAGCCTCTTTCCTGTGGTCCAGCTTTCATAAAATCAGAAAGTACTATACAAGCTCCTAACAGGGGTTAGGGGACGACAGTTAATAGTCCTATCTAAATATGTTGCCCATGAACCACAACAATGACCTGCATGGCAAGATATCCCTAATAGTAAAATAGCATTCATATGTAGGTGGTAACCAACTGCATATAATTGGATTTACAGTTCATCCCATTGGAAGGAAACCATGCCTTGTACTAGAAACCTAGCTATTTACCCTGGACTAGTGAAGTCGTGGATCTTAATAGAACCTACTACCACCACTTTACCACATCAACATAATCCCTAACTGCATCCTAAAACATACCCTTATATCCACAGATAAATGTGGTTCTTTTCCTACATCAAAGAAGCGTCTCTTTATAGCAAATGGAGACCATTTGCAGAAAACCACAGCTGTCATAAACGCAGAAATAAATGAATTGTCTACAACACAATTCCAACATCTAAGGCTCAGTGAACATTGTGTAAGAGAGAGTAGAAAGGTTGTAAAAGTCAGAGGATATGGAAGTCTGCTGTGAGAATGTGAGTCCTAGAAATTAAAAGGAAGACACATACATGACACACAGCCTCAACAATATGGCTGCTAAACAAGACCTGAGTAATGACCATGTCAATAGACATGCCAAGTGGGAGTGGGGAAATCTAACAGGATCCCACCTCTAGACAAAGAACTGTAGGCAACTTATGACTGGTGAGAGAGGGGGAATTAGTCTTATCCAGGGGATGAGCCCCTAATTGATTATCCAATACGAAGTTGTCAGTCCCCAAACCCCATATCTACAAGCCACACTTCACAGACTCAGAAGGTTGAATATATATATATATATATATATATATATATATATATATATATATATATATTCATAGGTATGGATACAATAGTAATCAGAGAAAAGGGGTTGTCAATTTGAGAGAGAGAGTGGACATGGGAGGTGGGGAAGGAAGGAGACAAGGGGGGGTTTGGAGGGAGGAATGGAAGGGTGACATGATGTAATCATATTTTAATTTTTTGAAAAAAAAAGTAACAAACAAGGAAGAAAAGGAGAAGGCAGCAGTGTTCTAGAAGACTGTTACCATAACCACAGGAAGAGGTATTCCCTACAGAACAGTTTGTGAGGAGAAGCAGAAGATGCATGACCCACCTGGGTAACTCAGAGTTTTATCATTTTTAAGTCATAGTTAGTGAAGCCACAGGGTTCATTTCATCGTCCAGTCACAAAAACTATTAAGAAAAGTTTTCCTGAGCCTTGTTAACAACAAGGCAGACTTTGTTAAGGACCACACGGCAGTGGTAGAGGTTTAGTAGCGGAGATAAACGGGGCTCATCTCTAAATACAAAAGCAAGGGAAGATTCTTTTCAGTTAAGGACCAGGACAGAGGTGTGCAGCGCTAAAATTACCAAAAGAAAACATTAAAGCTAAGGAAATCTTGTTAGATGGATCCAGCAGGATTACTGCTGAAGCAGATCAAGTGATAAGATGTGGGGAATGGAGGGGAGGAATTTGATCAGATAGAGAGGATGGAGAATTTTCACTTAACCAACCCATGAGGTCAAAGCCGTAAGTCAGGACCTTGGAAGGTCAGATTACTTGACTAGAGCTAGGAAGATGAGGGAACCTTTGTCACGTAGAGGACATACTACAGCCTGGGTCCTGAAAGCCCTACGAAGGCTCATGGGATCAGTCCTGGTCTCTCCAGCTTGCTCCTGGCGCTATTGGGACCTTACACAGCTGGCTTGGGGCCAGTTGGAAGAAGTTAGGTCACCGGCAGCATGGTCCTGAAGGGGATATTGGAAACCTTTCCATGTCTCTCTTTGCCTCCTTGCCTTTGTGAGAAGAACAAGCTTCTGTGAGGGCAAAACTATGTTTTAATCACTGTACCTAAGAAATCCATGAAACAAAAATGCCTGTAACCTGTAAGCCCAAGGACAGATAACTCCTGAAATACTGAATAAATACTATTCTTTATGGGGGATAAAAGCTATATTTTCACGCCCCCTAAGCAAATTTGTTTGACCCAACTCCATCAGATGTGTTTGATTACACAAGTGGATGGGAGGTACATAGGCAGGAAGTACGTCAGAGTATATGCTTGCCTCTGATTGGATGTAGGCAGGAGGTACACAGGCAGGAAATACGTCAGGGTAGATGCTTGCTCCTGATTGGACCTGATGGGAAATATGGTAGCCTTGTGGTTTTGACTTTTTAAGCCCTTTCAAAACATGACGTGGCTATTTCCTGGGAAGCCTGGAATGGACCTAGCCAGAGTCTATCAACCTGACCAATGTTCAATTAACGCTTGCTTCAAATTTGGCTTTCTTGGCTTGTAGGATGAACACTCCTCTACTATGTACCCAACACTATATATTGAACTGACACAGGTCCAAAGTAGGAGATCAAGAAACACGGCTTTAAACCATGAGCCAAAGTAAACCTTTTTCCCCATTTCATCTTATATATTTTGTAAAATAATGCAAATCTATCCGAGAACTAAACCAAATTCACTGACAGTGGTTTTAGAAAGCATCGCTAATTCTTGTCTCAGCTGCATCTTTAACTGGGTTGCAGATACCCTATACTCAAACCCTAAGCAACCCGACTTTGGGCTTTTTCCTAAAATATTTCTCATTAAATTTCTTCTTGACTTTCTATACAATTAATTTTTCTCCAAACCCCTCAGAGACTGAAACAGTATCTTGCTTGTTTTTTTTTTAAGGCACTTTTAACTTGAACAGGCACCAATCAGAATTTCTTACTAACAAATGATATAATTTCCACCCCTCCTTTCTGGTTCAGAGCTATAAATACCACCAAAACTTTGTAAAACCTCACAGCAGTTTCACAATTGCTAGAATCTGTGTTTTCCAAGATTACTTTCTTAATTAGCCCCAAGCAAATGTCATTTTCTGCACTCTCCACTAGGCTGATTTTATTCTCAATCAACAGTCATAAGGCCTTTGATTTTAAGTCTCAGCCCCAGTCTTGTGTGGTTTGAATCTGAAATGATCCCTGACAGCCAGCCTTATATCTTGGATGCTCCTTTCCCAACTGGTGACTCTATTTAGGAAAGCGGAACCTAGACAGAAGCAGATCATTAGAGGAGGGTCTTTTACCTGGTCTCTGGTCCCTGCTACTCTCTGTGCCCTCTGCTGTGCTGTGAGAAGCCTCTACCCCACAATCCTCCACCACAATTTCAACAACTCCACCATGCCTTCCCTGATATGTGTACTGAAACCTTCTGTCACGGTTAGACGAGATAAAGCTTCTTTATTAAGTTGTCCTCATAAAGTATTTTAGTGTCAGTGCACAAAAGGTAAATCACGCAGAAAAGCAGTGCCAAAGTAGTGTGCTCACCGCCGTGGCTAAGCCAGACCCGTGGGTCTTGGCCTCTGGAACTGCTTGTGGGAGGAGTTGGAAGAATCTGCAAATGCTGCAGGCTGTGGAAACCCTAGAATTGCCTAAGCAAAGCTTAAGGGCAACTCTGGCAAGAGATTGAAAGTGATTGTCCACACCACATTCTGACACAAGATCTGCCCACATTCAGTCAAAGAAAGTGCCCTCATCCTGAAATGTTGGGTGAGGCTGACTTAAAAAATAATGAACTAATCAATTTGGCAGAGAGAACGTCAAAGCAGCGTAGCACCGAGGCTGCGGTGTGGTCATCGCTCGCAGCTCGCAGTCAGGTTTACACTGAGAATTAGAAGTAAAAAAAGAAAGCAGAAAGTCCTGGGGGAAGTGTGCCATTTAGCTGAGAAAAGAAGTATGCGTCTTTAAAGTTACAGGCAAAAAGGTCGTAGGGACTAAAGGGATTCAACTCTCTCCTAGTTTAAGTATGAAATGTCCTCCGTGACGTGTTCCAACACTAGCCTTAGCTTGTGAAACCATTCGGCAAGGTTGCAGAACCTTAGGATAAAAGACACGGCTAGCGGCCACAGTGGTGGGTCACAGAGGCTGGCTTGAGGGTCTTGCCTCTTTGTTTGACTTGAGCTCTGACACACAAATGTGTGAAGAAGTTATACCACAAACTCCTGCCGCCATGGGCTGATCCATTATAGACACCATCCCCCGCTCACCATGAGGAGCTGTATTTCTCAATTGTAAGCCAGAAGAAGCCTCTCCTTCCTCGAGTTGCTTCTATCACAACTAGAAAAGCAACACATCCAAGAACATTTGAAGACAAAGTAATTTTCACCAGGACAGTAGGGAAGATGCCTTGAGAGAGGTTCAGGACTTGACAAGGTTCTACCCAGCTCAGGTTGCAGTGTATAACACCACAGACTCAGTAAAGACGAAAAAAAAAAAAAAAACCTAACT
Source organism: Tokudaia tokunoshimensis (assembly GCA_036184795.1). Lineage (NCBI taxonomy): Eukaryota > Metazoa > Chordata > Mammalia > Rodentia > Muridae > Tokudaia > Tokudaia tokunoshimensis. The sequence continues at coordinate 75,223,102 of BTHU01000009.1, forward strand.
CTCCACATGGTAAGGAGAACAAGGTTATAGAGGCTTCCACCACCAAGACTTCTGAGGAAAACTGAGTCAGGGAGGCAACCTGCAGCAGCCCTACTCCCTGTCCGGAGTCTCTCGGTAGGGCCATGCCAGGAACCATGGGAGTGAATTCCAAGTTGCAGTGGTCACCCCAGGATGTTGGCAATACCAGAAACGAGGAATCTCTCTGAAAATCAATAGGTACCAAGTTTATCCAGACTGTGGGGGTTTCAAATGACAAAGCCTTAGCCTACTGTCACATCACATCACGGCACCGTGCATCTGAACAAAGCATGTTGAGCTATTGACTTTAATAATGGCCTAGAAATTCTCGCTGCCAGCTTATCCTATGTGAAAAATGTCTTCTACATTTCTGAGGCATCTGAAAACCAAATAAATCCTCCCACTCTTCACCTCCTCTTAACTGAGGAGCTAAAGTCAACCTTATCCATGGCTTTCTGCTTATACTGATGTGGTTTTGCGCAGTGTCCCATGTCAACTTGAACTCCTATTATCTTTTGAGGGCGTTCTTGCCCAGAAGAAGGTTCTGTAGTCTGTTTCAAGAGCCTCATGAAAATCTATTTACTCAAATGATAGATGACTGGGCGGGATGCTCTCAGGGTAGGATCTCATGTTTAGATTTTAAATAGCTATTCACTCCTCAGTCTACTTCAAAGCAGGTCATGTTGTATGTATCATGCCTGAATCGTATAATCCCATTTTTCTCAACTCCAATTAGCATCTTCTTTCCATGCATGGAAAAAAAAAACCTACCATAATATACCCTAAAACTTCACTAATAATTAGGTCCTGCCTTCCCTGCCACTCAACTAACCTTTGAAGCAATCCTAAAACCGTCAGTGTTGTGGAGTTGCTACTGTGCAAGACTTCACATAGTCACCAGATCTCAGCTTGATTCGCAAGTTCATCTGGTGGTCCTTTAAAAAAATATTACCCTTGCTGGTACAACATAGGAATGGCCATTATGAATATCCTGGGCCTCACTGGAATATCATTAGTGGAAGTAAGTGAGAAGTCATTTAGACACTTGGGTGCTCAGTTTATAACTGAAGATTATGAATACCCAGATCACCCTCACAACTGACATCCACCCCCACCCCCACCCCCAGGTTGTATACATACATTGCCAACCTGAACACCTGACATTGTAAGTGCATCAAAGTCTAAAATTTTGAGCACCAGCCTGGCATTACAAGTTGAAAATGCCACACCTGACCCCATGATAGGTCGAAGTAAAACATAGGCACTAAATATACCTAATGTCACATTCAGGCTATTGTAGGAGGTCACAGGTTGAATTTAAGTGAATTTCGTGTTTAGATTTAGGTCTCTTCCCCAAGATTTTAGATTACAAGTATTCAAATACTCCAAAATTTAAAGTCTCCAAAAATGCAACTTCTGGTCTTGAGTATTTTAGATAATATATCCACAACTGGTAGCATATCTCAGGGGTCCCTGCATGGCACCATTTGAGAACAGGAGACCGGGGCAAGAGGCATGTGACATTTTTTTCCATGCTAAAGATTGGGCTCTGAGTCAGGACAAAGGAAGGCTATGACACAGCCTGGAACTACATAAAGAGCCAGGATCTGGGAGTGAAAGGTTACATGATCCTAGATCCAAGACATGATTCTTCCTCCAGTTTAGCTTTGATGGACAGGAGCAGGCTCTGAGCTCTCCCCTTGCCATTCATGGCCTCCCTTCTCTTCAGCAGGCCTGCCTCAGCTAGCCCTGGTGGGATGAGTTTTCAGCCTCGAAAGAAAGAGCAGGATAAAGCATTGCCAGGCTCAGTAGACATGGGAGAGCCGGTGGTCTAGCTGCTGGATCTTGAGCCTTGAGTTTTGGTTAACAGAAATACTTTATACCCCACATAATTTTATCTCCATTCGGGACTTAAGGACTACCCAGCAGGGAATGATTAATGAGTTCCTAAGAATCTTCCTGTAGCAAACAGCAAACCCATGCTTGGCAGATGGGTGACTGTGAATGATTTGTCATCCCCCAAACAAGATCAGAATCTTATATACTTTCCATGCACACTTCTCAGAAACTGCCAACAGGGCTGAGTTGGCAGTATTTATTTTACCAACTTTTTCCACATCTCAGTAAACAATATTTTAGGAGAAAACACACTACAGATCACCCCTTCCACTCTCCAAAAAGAAAAAAAAAACCTTGGGGACGTTAAGTGGAGAACTTCTGTTGAGATCCAGGGACAAAAATCCAAAATCATCTGTCTGGGGTGAGTGGCAGAAATCCCAAGCCACTGAGGTGTCTTTCCGTGTCCCTTTACCCGCAGCTCAGCTGCGTCTCCTAGCATGCCCTCCAGCCTGCATGCACGGTTCGTCGTTGAAGGCTTATCAAGCCAAGCTCATTTAGCAGCTATTTAAAGGCGGCCCCCTGCCACAGGTGCACCAGTTTATTTATGCAAATGTGAGTCTATGAAGAAGCTTAAAGAAGTGGGGTCTGAGCCTGTCCAGCCAGTTCCCACGGCTTCCCTAGGTACAGATTGATCCATCTAGAAGTTGTTGCTCCCATTTCCATTAAAAAAAACAAAGAGGGCTGGAGATATAGCTCAATAGAGTGCTTGCCTAGCGTGCGGAGAGTCCTGGGTTCAACTTCCAGCATCACATAAATTGGGCATGATGACATAAGCCTGTAACCCCAGTGCTTTGATGATAGTGGCTTTCAAGGTCATCCTTGGCTTCGTTTAGTAAGTTCAAGGCCACTCTGGGCTACAAAGAGCTATGACGAAAAATAAGGTGATCTTCTCATCCAGGTCCCTCTCCACTGTGCTCTGTGAGAGGCTCCTTCCTGGTTCAGGCATCCAGAAACATTAAGTAAGGGTTCGGGGCATCTCTCTGTAAACTGACGCTGGTTTTCTGAGTCTCGGAAATGTGATGGACCCAGCAAGTGTGCATGAGGAGGGAAGAGTGGGCAGCTCTGAAGTCCTCAGCAGAGGCAAGCTTCCTTCGTGCTTCTCCGTGCTTCTCTCTCAGCATCTCAGACACAGGACTCAGTTGCCCTGCTCACTCTTCTTTTCCTCCTTGATGAAATATTGAGCAACTACTTTCGGCAAGAGGGGGGACTTTGACTCCTACACAGCTGGGTTTCCAGCTTGAGAGAAAAAATAATAGATAAGCACCCATTAAATATTTAATAATGATGCGAAGGCCAGAACAAGCAATTCAGAAATAACAGTAGCTGTAGGACTCAGGGGAGAAAAGGAGCCAGGAGGGTCAACATGCCCTAGAGAGAGTTTCTAGAAGATACCAGACAAGATGACCTTTAGGCATTACAAAAGCTAGATGAGGCCGTCGCTGGGGCACCAGAAAATGAGTAGGTAGGTTTTGCTTCATTTTGTTTCAAACACAATATAACTTTTATTTCTTTCACTGGCGTGTATTCATTGTGGGCAATGCTGGATCCCATAAGGCGGTTTCAAGTGTGTCATATGCTTAGTTCACATCCAGGCCTTGCTTTTGCCCTCCCCTGACCCCTTTCGATGACATCCTTCCTTTCACAGGCCTTCTTTCTGCTTTCATATCGACTGGGAGCAGTGCTTTGGAGATACAGCGACATTAGGTTGAGCCTACTGTGTTGAGTGACACTGGGGCCTCCGAGGAGAAAAGTGAATGATGGTCCCTGATGACCATCAGGCTGATGGTCAGTGGAGGGCTATGGCTTTCCCAGGCCCACTTCTCATTTCCCTCCAGCAGAAGCTATCAGAGACTATGCCACCCCAAAGCCACTGCTGGGTTTTGTTTTCTCCTTAAAATCTGGAAACAAGATAGGATATAATTAGGATGAACTACTGAAGGGCACAAAGTATTCAAAATAATTTGACTAAAGGCAAGCTACTGGAGTGAGAGTTGAGAGATTGGTAGTTGAGAGGTCAGTAGTAAAGTGGTCAGTAGTAAGGAGGTCAGTAGTAGAGAGGTCAGTAATAAAGAGGTCAGTAGTACAGAGGTCAGTAGTACAAAGGTTAGTAGTACAGAGGTTAGTAGTACAGAGGTTATCAGTAGAGTGCTTGCCCAGTTTGAGGCACTGGATCTGATGATCCCCAACATTATTTTTAAAAAGAAGGAAAGAAGGAGGGAAGGAGAGAAAGAAGGAAGGAATGGAGGAAGAGGGGAGGAAGGAAGTGAAGAAGGAGAGAAGGAAGGAAGGAAGGGAAGAAGGGAGGGAAGGAGGGAGGAAGGAAGGGAGGAGAGAAGGAAGGAAGGAAGGGAGGAAGGAGAGAAGGAAGGAAGGAAGGGAAGAAGGGAGGGAGGGAGGAAGGAAGGAAGGAAGGAGAGAAGGAAGGAAGGAAGGAAGGAGAGAAGGAAGGAAGGAAGGAAGGAAAAGAAACCTACAACAAAAATATTATAATGTTTCAAATTTTTTATAAGCACACAAACATAAGAAAGGTCACAATTCCTTATTTCCCCTAAATCAAGTTACATCCAGTGAAACAGAAAATTCCAGAAAGAGACACACAAACACACCTCATTTAACATGTGACCGAGATAGCATCCCAAGCAAGTACAGAAAGATGACACTTTCAAAGGAAGGGATGGGTCAACAGGAGTCATTTTTTGTAAAAAGAGAATTTATGTCCTCACACCTTAAAGATGACAAATTCCAGAGAGACTGTACCAGTACAAGACTGCATAAGACTTCTAGCTTTGAAAAAGAAAAAAAAATCATTAAAAAATGACACCCAAAAGAAGATGAATGAGGTAGAAATTAGGGAGATGAAATTGGGGGGGGGGTTCGTTCATTAAAAGAGAGTGAGTAGGAACCCAGAGGAGAGAGAGAAGGGAGAGGGAGAGAGAGAATATGACAATTCTGTCAGGGCACATGAGTCGCTTCATGATGCTATAACATGTTGTACAGACTGTGTGGTTTATAACCAGCAGACATTCATCTGTCAGAGTTCTGAAAGCTGGTAAGTCCAAGATGCCTGACGATGCTGTCCCCCAAGGACTCAGTGGTCAGCTGGCCGCCTTCTGTTCACCCCATTCTCAGATAGTAGAAAGTCCACCGATCTCTCTGGTTGTCTAATTCTAGGACTCAGCTTTAGGAAGGTTTCACCTTCAGTGTCCAATCCACCCCCAAAGTCTCTACCTCCAAATTTTATCATGAGGGATTAGGATTTCATAGTGTGAATTTAGAAACTGTGTTCACTTGCACTATGATAAAGGAGCTGTGTCCAGAATCCTTGAGGTATGTCTTCAAATCAGCAGTCTAACCAACTCAAAGGAATAAGAAAAAATGCTCATTCTGGCAACTCATTAAGAGGAAAATCAAATATCCAATGGATATACAGATTTATGTGAACTCATCAGTAACCAGAGAGATGTACATTACAGCTACAGTATGATATGTGTTCTGCAGGATGGCTAAAATGAAAATGTCTGACAATAACAAGTGTTGACAAGGACCTGGAGCAACCAGAAGTCTCATATAATAATGGCAAATGAGTAAAATTATGCAAATTTGTATTTGTTATTTTCAGTTTTTTATTTTTACATGTTAAAGAATTTATTTGAGCTCTATGTCCTTCTTAAATTTTATATCTGTATGAAATTTACTAAGTTAGATCTTATAGTTGTCTCAGACAAAATATTAGTGATTATTTAAAGCTAGCCTTCATTTGGCAAAAATCTTTACATTCAGAGAAATCTCAAGTTGAATATGTACCATTGAATTTGAACTTACTTTTCATACAAAAAGACTTAGGTTTAAAATCTGCCAATCCCTAAATAAGTCTTTGGGGTCCCCTTGCATTGTCCAATTTACAAAATCTTTTTAGTATATTTTTATTACTCTTTAAGAATTCCATATATGAATACAATAAATTTTGATCACATTTGATCCCCCCTCCCATGACACCCCTCCTGAACCCCTAGCCCAGTCTCCGTGACATTTGCATAACTTTGTACTAAGTTCAGTAGAGCTGTGCATATGTATAGGGATGTGGGACCATCCACTAGAATATGAGTTGCATACCAAGGCCCACATTCCTGAAGAAAACTGACTCTGCCCCAATCAGTAATTATAAATTACCAATAGCTCTTCATCCTGAGTGAAAGAAACACACACACACACACACACACATACACACACACACACACACACACATACACACACACACACACACACACACTATAAATTACAATACAGTAAAAAAAAATTAAACCCTAAAACTAACCTAAATATTTGAAGTTTTTAAAAATTATTTGCATTTGTATGGTGTCTTGCCTGTATGTATGTATTTGCACCATGGGCAGGCAGGTGGACTTTGGGGTCAAAACGGGGCATTGGATCTCCTAGAAATGGAGTAACAGATGGTTGTGAAACACCAAGTAGGCACTAGAAACTGAACTCGGGTCCTCTGCTAGAGCAGCAAATGTGCCATCTCCCCAAACCCACACATTATCTTTAAATCATTTAAGCTCATATAGCAACAGTAACTTTGCAGATGTTACTCATTAAGGAAGGCATAGGAAGAAGGCGCTATGAACAGGGAGGTAGAGATTGGTGTGACAATCTCAAAGGTGAAGGATTTAAGCCAAGGAATTGAAGGGGGCACTAGAAGCTCCAAAGGCTACAAGAGGGTGCTTCCCCATGCAACCACCTTAAGGAATGTGGCCCTGACAACACCTTGATGTCACCTCAAAGAAGCCCATTTCAGACTGTCAGCCTCCAGAACCATAAAAGAACAAATATGTGTTGCTTTAAGGTGAAGATTGTGGTAAATTTTTCTAGTAATGATAAGAAAACAACTCAAAACACTTTCAAATTCAGAGAAGAAAAATCAGTCTTTCTATGTTTCCTAGCCTTGTAGAGAAGCCATTCAGTGACTTCAGGTAGGTCCCACAGGGCAGAAACAGTTGCCTGCTAGACCACACTACTCGTTTATCAAGATGGAGATTTTATTTGCACGGCCCATTGCCTTCCCACTGACAATCAACGTTGCATGTCAAGCTTCAGGATTTGGAGATTGGATTCTGTTGCTGTCTACAATGTCTCTGCATGAGAAACAACCCAACACACATTCATAAATCATTATGTACATACTTGGATTCATGTCCAAACTCCGGGCAGAGTATGTGAGAAACCAAGTGTGAATCCTAGTGAGGTTATACCTTTAATAACTAAAATTACCTGTGTACAAACTGAGATCTCCTTGGCTTGTTATCATTTTTATTAAACACTAATGTAATGTAAGTTGCCAAAAATTTCTGATATAAATGGGCTAACTTACTATACACTTCTAAAATTACTTGGAATTGGATACATTGATCATTTGAAAGAGTCAAAAATGTCCAAGTTGATAATACTAATCTTAATGCATTTTTCACCTAAAATTATCCAGAGAAATATTTTTATCTAAAACATTTTCTCAGGTAAAAGGGAAGAGGTACATAAATACTCTACAATTTCCCCATTTCATTTATGAATTTCTCCTTTCAAAACATAAGTTTTAGTCTCTGATGTCTTTTCAAACCTAAAATTGGAAGCCACTTTTGAAAACAGAGTTCTTGGTGATGGGTTTAACTGTCTTCTTGGCGGTTATCTTCTTGTCTTCTGCTTATCTTTCTCCAATCCTGGGTGTTTTCATCCTCTAGAGATTACACAGTGTGTGGGAAAAAGACACGTGCATTACTAGGACATTCTCTTTCAGAAACGATACTTCTGGAAGAAAGAAACTGAGAGGTCTGTGTAAAATGGAATCCAAGGGGGAGGGATTTACACCATCACTTCTTCACTTACAATGTAACCATGACGACTGTGATGTGCTTTGTTTCATCACAGCTCCAGGACTATTAACACGACACAGGAAACACGGCTCCATTACCTTTTATCTTTCTGGCTCTTTAGCGGTTTTGTCTCTAGATCGAAAAACAAGACTATACATCTCTAAACAGGGACACGGAAAATAATCCTTACCTGCAGGCCCCGTGCCACAGGGTCCTGGAGAGAAGGGAAACACCCCCCAAACTTCACAGGACCTGACCCAGTGAAGACTCTCAGCTTCAGGTGCCCGAAGCACATCATATCTTGACTGCGTCTCTGCTAGGGAAATAAGTTTATAATAATGTCCGTAATCCGGCTAGGCACAGAAGAGGGAGAGGAGAGGGAATTGGCCAGAGAAGAAAGCTATGCTTGAGGTTGAGATTCTGCTTTTGCTCCCCCCGTGGGACATGTTGGTCCTTGTCCCCTCTACTTACACAGAGCAACCCTCTACTTTCGTTCTGAAATACAAAGAGTCATTTCTTTTTTTTAAGCTTTTTTTATTAGATATTTTCTTTATTTACACTTCTAATGTTATGCCCTTTTCTCATTTCCCCTCTGAAAACACCCCATTCCATCCCCCTCCCCCTACTCACTAACCCACCCACTCCCGCTTCCTTGTCCTGGCATTCCCCTACACTGGGGCATCAAGCCTTCACAGGACCAATGGCCTCTTTTCTCATTGATGTCCAACCAGGCCATCCTCTGCTACATATGCGGCTGGAGCCATGGGTCTCTCCATGTGTACTCTTTGGTTGGTGATTAAGTTTCTGGGAGCTCTGGGGGAACTAGTTGGTTCATATTGTTGTTCCTCCTATGGAGCTGTAAACCCCGTCAGCTCCTTGGGTCCTTTCTCTAGCTCCTCCATTGGGGACCCTGTGCTCAGTTCAATGGTTGGCTGAGAACATCTCCCTTGGTATTTGTCAGGCACTGGCAGGGCCTCTCAGGAGACAGCTATATCTGGTTCCTGTCAGCAATCACTTGTTGGCATCCACAATAGTGTCTGTGTTTGGTAACTGTATATGGGATGGATCCCCAGGTGGGGCAGTCTCTGGATTGTCTTTCCTTCAGTCTTTACTCCCCACTTTGTCTCTGGATTTTCTCCCATGGGTATTTTGTTCCCTATCTAAGAAGGACCAACGTATTCACACTTTGGTCTTCCTTTTTCTTGAGTTTCATGTGCTCTGTGAATTGTATCTTGGGTATTCAGAGCTTTGGAGCTAATAGCCACTTATCAGTGAGTGCCTACCATGTGTGTTATTTTGTGGTTGGGTTACCTCACTCAGGATGATATTTTCTAGTTCCATCCATTTACCTAAGAATTTAATGAATTCATTGTTTTTAATAACTGAGTATAGTATTCCATTGTGCAAATGTACCACATTTTCTGTATCCATTCCTCTGTTGAGGGACATTTGGGTTCTTTCTGGCTTCTTACTATTATAAACAAGGCTGTTATAAACATAGTGGAGCATGTGTCCTTGTTACATGTTGGAGAATCTTTTGGGTATATGCCCAGAAGTGGTATAGCTGGGTCCGGCAGGATTAATATAGTAAAAATGGCCATCTTGCCTAAAGCAATCTACAGATTCCATGCAATCCTCATCAAAATTCCAACTCAATTCTTCATAGAGCTAGAAAGAGCAATTTGAAAATTCATCTGGAGTCGGGCAGTGGTGGCACACACCTCTAATCCCAGCACTTGGGAGGCAGAGGCAGGCAGATTTCTGAGTTCGAGGCCAGCCTGGTCTACAGAGTGAGTTCCAGGACAGCCAAGGCTATACAGAGAAACCATGTCTCAAAAAACCAAGAAGAAGAAGAAGAAGAAGAAGAAGAAGAAGAAGAAGAAGAAGAAGAAGAAGAAGAAGAAGAAGAAGAAGAAGAGGAAGAAGAAGAAGAAGAAAATTCATCTGGAATAACAAAAAAAAAAAAAAACCCAGGATAGCGAAAACTATTCTCAACAATAAAAGAACTTTGGGCAGAATCACCATCCCTGACCTCAAGCTGTACTAAAGAGCAATCATTATAAAAAACAAAACAAAAAATAAAAAAACTGCACGGTATTGGTACAATGACAGGCAGGTAGATCAATGGAATAGAATTGAAGACCCAAAAATGAACCCACACACCTATGGTCACTTGATCTTTGATAAAGGAGCAAAAACCATCCAGTGGAAAAAAAAGACAGCATTTTCAACGAATGGTGCTGGTTCAACTGGCTGTTAGCATGCAGAAGAATGCAAATCAATCCATTTTTATCCTCTTGTACAAAGCTCAAGTCCAAGTGGATCAAGCACCTCCACATAAAACCAGATACACTGAATCTAATAGTGGGGAAGAACCTGGAGCACATGGGCACAGGGGAAAATTTCCTAAATAGATCACCAATAGTTTGTGCTCTAAGATCAAGAATTGACAAATGGGACCTCATAAAATTCCAAAGCTTCTGTAAGGCAAAGGACACTGTCAATAGGATAAAATGGCAACCAACTAACTGGGAAAAGATCTTTACCAACCCTACATCCGATAGAGGACTAATATCCAATATATACAAAGAACTCAAGAAGTTAGACTCCAGAGAACCAAATAACCCTATTAAAAATGAGCTACAGAGCTAAATAAAGAATTCTCAAATGAGGAATCTCGAATGGCTGAGAAGCACCTAAAGAAATGTTCAACATCCTTAGTCATCAGAGAAGTGCAAATCAAAACAACCCTGAGATTCCACCTCACACCAGTCAGAATGGCCAAGATCAAAAACTCAGGGGACAGCAGATGCTGGAGAGGATGTGGAGAAAGAGGAACACTCCTCCACTGCTGGTGGGATTGCAAGCTGGTACAACCACTCTGGAAATCAGTCTGGCGGTTCCTCAGGAAACTGGACAAAGAGTGTTTCAATGGCCTTTCCAAGGCTACATTTTTTCCCTTTTTTTAAAAAAAATCTTTAATCGTTTTTTATAGTTCACTCATTATCCCCCTCCCAGTCTACCCTGCTACAGTTCCTCATCCCATTCCTCCTATCTTCCCCCACCACCACCATTCCAACCCCCCCAACCCAAAAAGCCTCCCCACTCGCTGGAGCCTCAAGTCTCTTTGAGAGGGAGGTGCATCTTCTCTCATTGAGGCCAGACCTGGCAATCCTCTGCTGTACATGTGTTGGGAGCCTCATATCAGATGCTGTATGCTACCTGGTTGATGGCTCAGTATCTGAGAGATCTCGGGGGTCCAGGTTAGTTGAAATTGCTGGTCTTCCTACAGGGTCACCCTCCTCCTCAGCTTCTTCCAACCTTTCCCTAATTCAACCAAAAGAAAAAAAGAAAGATACCTTAAAGGGCTACATATTTTCAATCCTTTTATTAATTTTTTTTTTAAATTTCTTCCCTGAAAAAAAAAGTTGTTTTTTTTCTTTCAGACTTGAATTTCCTTTTTAGCCAAGTTTACCTTACCACAACCATTGTGGCAGGAGCCTGTTTCATGAACTCTTACCAGTTGCTGCTTTCTGTGCTCTCAGTGCCTGCCTCAATCCTGCCTTCGGGCATGCAAGGCGTGGTCACTTGCTCTTTGCATCTAAGCAAACAGAACCATGGTGTTTTCTCCATGCAGCTATAAGGTGTGGATGGCCGCCGGGAGCCATGGTTTGCTCTTTCCGGAACTGTGAGCCTTTAGTGCTCATCTTCATGAGAGGAGACTTGGTGTAAAGTGGCTTTTATAGGAGAGTCTATAGGGTTTTGGCTGGCTTTTTTTATATTTACTTCTAAATTTACAGTTGAACACCGCATGTAATACTAAGTTATAGCCAAGTTCCAGATGGAGAACAGCAAAAGGAAAAGAGGAAGGATGGAATTGGAGTACGGGGTCCATGGGGAAGCTCGAAGGTGATATACAACCCAGGGGCGGGGAGCTAACTAAATTGTGTGAGTCTCTACACACTTTACCCTAAAGTGAGTCACTGGTTTTGCTAATCATTCCTCCAAATTATCCAAACACCAGGAGAGTCACCTGTGCTGGGTTTTGCATCTCTGTAGCAAAGGTCATCAGATCATCACTGGGCGTGGTTTTGTGGGCTATGGAGTCTGGGATAAGGGAACATGCCTAAGAAAAGTGGACGGCATGCAGTCAGTGGGTGGTATCCTGAACAGTATCTTGAGCACATTCTTGGGGGGCCAGACCATCACTGACCTGCTAGAAGATTCCATGATGACGGGCCCTGGTCTACTTGTCTACACAAGGCCCTTTGTAGGCCCCGTGCAAATGATGAGGTAATCACAAGAAGAAGCTTCTGAGGAAAAAAGGGCGATGTGAAGGGGTCTGCATGTAGCCTACGACAGTAGGCCAAGTACTGATCTGTGATGCTCTGAGGGTACGCCAAGTGGCTTGGTGGAAGCTCTGAGCCAAAGACCCAACAGGACAGCCATGTCCCACAAACCTGAGAACTTGGTGTCCATTGCCACATCTATAAGGTGAGTCAAAAGTGGGTTTCCGGTGGTGCAGATGAATTCTTAAGAACTTAAATCAACTTCAAATATCAAGAACTACACCCCTATGCATGAGATGAAGGGGTGTCTTCTTGACCCTGGCATTGCTTGAGACTTTCGTGTAAACTCAGTTATCTCTGTTGCACCCTCACAGTGCATGTGATCACTACATGGCTGTGTATGAATACTAAGAAAGCTTGGGCTTCGAGACAGTACTCTTTATATAGCTGCCGCCGCACAACGTGTTATTCTCTGGAGTGCAGAGTGTATGATGGCTGGGAGCCATTCGGTGCTTCAGCCGTAATTCTCAGTCAGCGGGTTAGATGTCACAATAACTCTAACACTTCCCTACCCTTTTGCCCTCCCTGCTTTTCTGTCTCCCATCTTTCTCTCCTTGCTCCCTACCTATAACTTAGGCGTAGCTAACTGTTAACACAACGAAGCACTTTGCAGTATACAAAACATTTTGCATCTGCTGTCCAAAGTTATGTAATTTTGTTTACAACTTCTGGAGGTTCCACTCCTGAAACTCTACCAACAGGGTTGTTTTTGACAATCATCACTGAGGAAGGCTTCCCCAACCTCTAGTAGAGATCAAGCCCAAGGCATTCACCAAGAAGAATCCCCAGAGGGCCCTATTTGGTGATCAGAGCAAAGCAAAGGGCGCCGTACCCGGTGAGGTCAGGCTTGGCTTGATGGCCACGGGCCATTGGAGTTTGCGCTTTGAGCTTGTCCCAGATCTGAGCAAAGAATCCTCTTCCCTTGTGAGCCATGGGCTGCTCTTGGGAAAGAGAAACACAGTTTATATATCCAGGCACTTCCCCTTTTGTTTATGGGCCTGGGGAAGAGACACAGTACCCAGAGAACATCCTCCAATGTCACAGGCAGCCTTAGCTGGAAAATGGGAGAGTGGTGGCAATGGACTAAACGAGTGTCCTGGGCTGGGCTGGGGACATCCCCACCAGACCTGCGTTTGACTCCACATGGTCTGCATGCCTTCACTCTCCTCCCTCACTCTGCCCTTTATCAACCAGATGAACAACTTATGCTTCAAATCTAGCCGGGGTATTAGTGACACATTCTTCAATTGCTGTGACCTAAAAGCAAACTCTGCCCTTTCATATTCTTTGTTTACCTTGAGCATCTGCCCAAGAGGAGAGCTTCCCATTATCAGCTTAATGAGTCTTTCCCTGGTGCCATCCGCGCTCCCTGTTAGTGGACTGACGCCTAGGTAACCGATATTAATACATCATTCCGAGACCCCAATTATCTCCAGGAAGGTGGCTGGGGAAGTGAACCCACCAAATGACAATAAATAATGTTATCACCGGGACTGCCAGCCATAGCAAAGTCTGTTTTCTTCAGAGTACTGCACATTGCAAGTCAAGAGCTTTACACAAAGTATTTCTCAAAACCCCAAGCTTTTCTAATTGACATGGATACTCAAGCAGTGAACCCAGAGATTGTTAGGGTGCTAGGTGAATCTTAAAACTCACACCAAGGAATAAAGCAACACCCTGGGCAAGAAGATAGTCTTCCTTTTGGGTCACATGTGGATGTATATCTCACTTGTGTCCTAAGCTGAAACATAATAATTCTGGTCTTCCAAGTTCTTTTGACTTTATCGTGCTAGCCCACAGGTCCATCGCAAGGCGTATAGACCAAAAGGAAAGAGAAGAAAAAAAGAGAAAGATCAGTCTTCTGCTGAGAATGAGAGAGGGCCTGGGTCAATTTTATAGATTTACACCCACATGAAACTCACAGAAGCACAAAATGTGAGAGATAGTGGTTAAAAAAAAAACCATGCCATCAGAATATGTTAAATCGCTGTATGTTTACAGCTCAATAAATGGAAACTATCCAGGATCTTTACCAAAATCAATTTCTTGGCATCTTACGGGAGCTTTCACTGATTCTGGTACAACTTTAGACACACACGCACACACTAACGCATGCACATGCATGCATACACACACGTGCACGCGTGCACGCAGTTTCTAAGAAGTGAGGTATAGCGGCAAAAATTTCCGCTTTTGCTCATCAGGATTCTAATCAATTTTACTCCAACAAGCTACCCGCTCAATTCACACTGATTAACCTCCATCCAATCACCGGAACTCTGTGGTTCTGGGATATGCTTTTAATTGTCTCCATGATGTACTTGGAAGGTCACTGGGGAAATTGCACACACATTTCCTGTAGGGCACACCGACAAAATAATGACCCAGGGCAGTGATACCCAGGAATCCAGAGCCTCCATCCCAAATTGACCTCTGCCCTCCCTGTTCTGCAGTTCCTTGGCACTTCTTTCTCTGTGGATGTTTATGTGGATATCCGCTACAACCCCGACTCTGTAAGGTTTAATGTCAGCTACAACTCCAACTCTGTAAGGTTTGCTCTTTCCCAGGGCTCTATCGCAAAAGCAAGTGTTCAGTCAAAACCCTGATATTTTCTATTTTCCCTCAATTTGTAGCAAAAATGAGGCTTGTCTGATAAATTTATGGGAATGCCATAAAGCTCAATAATCAAGATAAATAATGTCTGGAGGTACTGCTTTCCAAAATCAGAACGAATGTGAATGAATCGCAGCATAATGAATAAAGGATCAGAAATGTAATGCCTCCACCTTGGCAGGGGTTCTGTGGTAGTCATAAGCTGCCATTCGTGCTTCCGAGCCCATAATGCATTGTTTCCGACTCCCTAGTCAATACAGGCGGAGACAATGTTTCCAAACAGAAATAGTCACCGTCACCTCTAGACACAAGCGAATGTTTGCTGTTTCAAGGTCATTCCAAAGAACTCTTTTTTTCCTCTCATTCTCAGCAATGGACAGATTTATAGAATTAGCAACATTGTATCACAAAGTCCCTAAAAAGGCTAGTCAGAGCCTTCCTGCAAACCCACAGAGACCATGGGCTTTGAGCAGTAAATAAATCTGAGTATTTCGAGCTATGGAGGTTCTGAGGTTCTGGGGAATGTTTGATGTCACAGCAGCTGGCCCTCCCTCTTGTGATATCAGATACTGATCACAAACAAGATTCTTACTTGGTTGTTCAAGTGAGAGAGACAAAGCTGCCCCTACCGCCCAGACCCTCTGCTGAACCGTCTTCACTAAGGGCAAACTGCTTCTCCTCTCCTTTTCTTTCCTGTTGATTTTACCCTTAAATCCGGTGTCTTTGCAGATGGACAAATATAGATTGGAAAACTCATTTTACGTCTTACAAGCACATAGAATTTCAGGCAGCTCCTGAAAAAAAAGAATCTTTTTTGTTGTTGGGTTATAAAGTCAAGACAGAGCCCTCACACACACCCTGGCATGGTGGCTCTGAAATTAAGTACGTTAGTACCCGAAGCACCTGGAACCCAGCTGATGACACATTTTTTACCCAGTTTCAATTCCACCCGACATGCTCACAGGAACTCGGCTCTACAGCATCCATCCTCTGCCCAGCAGGACAGGACTACAAGCTGCGCTGGGGAAGCTTCATCCGGTGGTTTTGCAATATAACCAACCCCCTTCGTATCTCTGAGTTCCTCCTTTCCCTGCCCCCTGCCCGGGCCATTACTATCTTCCAGAAGCAGAAGTCTAGGTTGTTCCATTTATAAATCTGCTTTCTTTGTTGAGATGATCTGGGAGTGGGAGGAATTCCCCATTAAATCAGCTTGTAAATTAAAAAAAATCAGAATGAGGAAAAAAAAATGGCATAGCGTTTAAAAAGGTGTTCCCTGCTAGTTGTAATAAGTAGATGTAATACTACACCCCAAATGATTGTTTCTCCAAAATGTATATGCTGAAACTCTGGCCCTTGAAAATATGGTATTAGAAGGTGGAGACATGAGAGATGATCAGAAAATCTTTTTTTAATTATTTTTTAAAGATTTATTTATGATTATATGTAAGTACACTGTAGCTCTCTTTAAACATACCAGAAGAGGGCATCAGATCCCATTACAGATGGTTGTGAGTCACTATGTGGTTGCTGGGATTTGAACTCAGGACCTCTGGAAGAGCAGTCAGTGCTCTTAACCGCTGAGCCATCTCTCCAGCCTGATCAGAAACTCTTATGGGTTGGAACTGTCCCCTTAAAAAGGAGGTTTGGGAAAGTCTTGGATCTCCTACCATACAGAGCATGGGAGTCAAAGGGAAAAGACCCTGTGTGAACCAGGAAGTTGCTCCCACTGCACACTAAATCCACCAGGGTCCACATTCCAGACTTCTAGACCTTCAAACCCAAAGAAATAAACTTCTGTTGGTTATAAGCTAATTTGTCTATGATATTGTGTTATAGAAACCAGACCAATTTAGAAATAGAAATGTCCCTAGAATTAGCAAAGTTAATGTTTTCGTTGGGTAATATGCTATCCCATTTGTATCTACCCACTGACTAACAGGGTGTGTCCCAACTATTTGGAGTATGTATTAGTACGAATTGCCACTTTCTGGGTTGAGTCCCTGGGAAGAGGTGCTTTAATGAATTGGGGTAACAAAGAGTTGCCAGAACCCACAGATATTCCTTTGCAAACACACTGAACTCCTATTCTAATGTAGGAAACCAAACTCCTCATTCGAACAGCCACACTTTGAGTTTCTAGAGGTCAAAACTCAAATCTATGGGGATTTTCCCTAAAAATCTGTAGATCATATCAAAAAGGTTACTCGAATCATCACGGGTCATTTCCCGTTTCACCTAAGGTCAGCACTGGGGGTTCCCTCTGTGACTTCAGATGTCAACTGATAGCAGCTACCCTGAGATCCTAACTCAGCTCAGGGTGTTTGGGACCCTAAGGTCTTGGGTTTGGACCTTAGGGGAAATTCATGTTCAGGAGAAATTAGAGGCAGGTGGGTGACAGCTCAGGTCATCTGTAAGTGTCTCTGGGAAGCTAAGTTGGCACCCAAGGCTGATAGCCAGAGTGAGGCAGAGAAAGGATGTGCCATTTTGCTGACCACAAGTCATTTGAAGGGCATGAATATAAACCACAAGAATTGTAGGTCGAGGCAGAGGCAGGAGGATTTCTGAGTTCCAGGCCAGCCTGGTCTACAAAGTGAGTTCCAGGACAGCCAGGGCTACACAGAGAAACCCTGTCTCGAAAAAAACCAAAAAAAAAAAAAAAGAATTGTAGGTCAGTCATGTTTCTTTCACAGAACAATATGGTTGTCAGGAAGGCCTGGAAATGGCCACAGAGTTCACCAACCAGGCAAGGACAAGAATAGCTTCTGTCCTAAGGGAAAGACCCAACACCCCATGTTTCATGGGCTGAGCGATTTGAGATGCTCTCAGGAGGCGAGAAAGAAGAACTTTATCTGCGGATGGGTGTGGCAGAGGCCGCAGTATCCCATCCCCAGCCTGCAAGTCTACCCTTGCTACTGTAAAGATCGGTAGGAAGCATGGTATTGCATCTTCAGCTCCACATGGCCAATGAGATGCTCATGTGTTTACAAGGTGCCGTGATGCTGTAGGGGTTTCAGACAGCGGCACTGTCATTGCCTCCAAGATCTGGAGGACAAAAATCCAAGACCAAGGTATTTGCAAGATAAAGGTAAGCACTCTACCCTATGAAGTCTACAGGGAAAGCACTGTTGCTTCTTTTGGCTTGTATTGACTCTTCAGCACTCGTTGACTTTCAGTAACAACAGTATTTCTCTTATCGCTAGGTCTTTGTCTGTACAGTTTCTGGTGTGTCTCCACAACACTTGAGGAGATATGAGCAGGACTTGCCGCCAGGGCTCCTGAGGAAGTGCTTCAACATGATGGAGGAATTTGCACACTACTGACATTTCTTTTTTAATCTTCCATCTTGCTTACATCATTGTTATTTGAGGTTTCTGTTATCTGCAGCCGAGTTGGATCCTACGGGTACACCGGCTTCACCAAGCCAATAGCCACAGCATCTTAGTTAGCTTTCTATTGCTGTGATAAAACACCATGCACAAAGGCAACTTGGGGGAGGAGGAAAGGGTTTGTTGAATTTACGGCCTGCTCATCATTCATGGAAGTTAGAGGCGGAACTCAAATAGGACAAGAACCCGGAGTCGGGAACTGATGCAGACACCATAGAGGAGGTCTTCATGGCTTGCGCAACCTGCTTTCTTACGTGATTCAGGCCCACCTGCCCAAAGTTGGCACCACCCCCAGTGAACTGGCCCCTCCCACATCAATCAATCATTAACCAAGGCCAGAAGAATTGCCTACAGGCCAGTTTTCTCAGTTAAGAATTCCTCTTCCAAAATCACTGAAGTTTGTGTTCAACTGGAATAAAACTAACTAGGACAAACATGATTTAAAAAAAGAAAAAGAAAAAAAAGGTAGCAGTGGCTATGGATGGTGCCCAGAGCAGCTGTCCTTCCTTACCACGCCACACTTTGAATCTGTCACAACACAGCCCCAGGTTACCATGGTTTGGTGGCAGTCTGACAGCGATGCAGGAGGGACAGGTGGTAGTATCCATGACTGCTGGGCTTGTCACTGGCTGCAACAAGAGCCAGAGTTTCCATGCCTGTCACTGCTCTTTGGGTGTGACAGTCACAGTTAAGTCTAATTGTGCATGCTGCCAGAAGGAGGCAGAGGGTCTTACTTATAGTCCCTTCTCTCCTGGGATTCTCAGACATCCCCGGAAAGGGCTTGAGAGCAAACATCATGAGTTTGAGTGAGAGAAACAAGAGTTACTTTTCTTCTCTCTGTCAGTGTAAGATTTGACAGAAACAACTTGAAGGAGGAACTTTATTTAAGCTCAAGGCTTCAGAAGGTCACAGAACAAGAAGGCAGAGAAGGCAAAACCAGCAGGCCAGAGCCTAATGGCTTCTCATGTCTTGGCTGACAAGAAGCAGTGAGAACAGGCTGGAGCCATATGTCTAAGCTTCATGGACTTGCTCCTAATGACCCATTTCCACCAACCAAGCCTCTCCTCTAAAGACTCCACAGTCTCTAAATGTCACCACAATTGGGAGAGCAAGCACTCAGGACATGATCCTGTGGTGACATTTCAGCATCTCAAGGGCCATACTGCCCCCAGTGTTTCTATTCAACCTCTCCTAAACTAGCCAGAAACAATATGCAAATCCACAGCCAAAAATGTCACTGCTTCTGAATGTTGCACGCCTGTGTGTGCACTCGCGTGCACACACATATACCAAACATAAGTATTACTAGCATAATCTTATTAAAAGGCAGAGACTTGGAAGGTGCCATGTGTGGGTACCCCCCATGAATATTTGTCACAATAACCAGGACTCGGCCAGCACCTAGGTTTGTCAATAAAGTTTTATTGGCCCACAGTCTACCCATGCATTCCCATGTTCATAGCTGCTTTTGTGCTGCATTGGAAGAGACGCCTCATTGTGACAGAGACTTGCCATCAACACCTGAAGTGTTTGCTATCTGGCTCTTCACAGAAAACACTTGCTGGGCCGTGGCCCAGGCAACAGTCCAGGCTGAGATGTAGCCCTGCAGGCAGTGCCAACCCTGTTATCTCTGCCTGCTTCTCTGAGAGCCTCTCCTGCCGGCCTTCCCTTCAGTCAATCCTTTTTCATAGGACTGACCTGCCAATGTGCTCAGTGCTCACTAAACACCCACCAGGAGTCTCCAGAGCCTAAACAGAAAACTTGCCCCCGCAGCTCTAGCATGCGCCACAGGCGTCTCAGCTCTGCATCCATTGCTCTGATATCGATGACTAATCCTGATGATAGGGGACCTAATGAGATGCATGGAGACTAAACATCCCTCTAAGTACAGGCTGCCAGGGAGTTACACTTCTGTTGTTTGTGCAGCGCTGTGAGGTCTAGCATGGCTTGTTAACGTGGACTGCCCATGTAGTTCAAGTGAGTCAAGACACCTCTAGGGTTCAGGGAGATGGCTCACAAGGGCCCTTGCCCATGAAGGCTCCAAGAAACAAATAGGGTCACAGAAGAGAAATGCAGAGTGCAGAAAGGTAACTAGGGAAGGTAGGTGTGATCCTGCCCTTTAACACTGTTCCCTGTGGATTCCTACGTGCTCCTGTTGGGAGCAGTGTGCTAAATACCAAGTGAGATATAAAAGAGCTGTTTCATCCAAATCTCCCAGAACATAAGGTAGTAACTCCCAAGGAGTTCCGCTCAGTGAAGGATGCCACAAGCCAAGGAAAAGGACAGATGGTCCACTCAATGGAGATACTCTTGCTGAATAAAGAAACAAGGGATTAATGTCTGGAATAAACAAAGAATATCTTTAGAGTGTTTTTTTAAACCAGTAGGTGTTTCCGTGAATGGGAGCTATCTGACAAGTGCACACAGAGACGCTGAAGTTTCCCTGCAATGTGGAGAAAATTAGAACAGCAGTGGAAACCCAGCACCAGAATACAAGCTGCTGGACGGGCCTCCAGCTGTAGAAGAAGGTGTGAGAAGAGACACTCTCGAAAGCCAGCGCAGCCATGGGGGGACCATCTGTAGGACGCCGTGAGGCTAGGCATACTGCCGTTGGCCTTGGCATGAACCCCTGATGACTGTTCATCCGGGCATCTGTCACTCCAGGCCAAGGCTCCACACTGCAAGGAAATGCATAGAGGCTGTGTCTGTGGTCACAGAGAGAAGGGGCAATCTGCTGCCATTTGTAAGTGGCTGTACACAACAGTAGCTCCTCTAGGAGCAGGGTGGAGCAGAGAGCTGGGTGAATAAATAGCACCAGGAGAGGTCCCAGGCATGGAATGCTCAATGGGACACACAGAGAGAGCGAGCATGAAGAATAGTATTCAAGTAGCTACACACACACACACACACACACACACACGTGCCTGTGCATGCACACACATGCCCACGTACACACACATACATGCACACATGCTCATGCACCCACACATGTGCATACACACAATGTGCATGCACACACACATGCATGCATGCACACACGCACACATGTGCATGCGCATGGGCACATGCTCATACACACACATACATGCACACATGCTCATGAACACACACATGTACACGCACACACACACACACACACCTTCACATTCTATGCAGATCTATCTACTTTGGATCCCTAGAAGCAGATCCTGAGAGAGGGTTCAGATGCTAGTGACTTGCTGAGGAAGGCCCACAAGGAGAAGGAAGGAAACAGGACTAAAGCAGATGAACAGAGCAGCAAGGCTATGGGAGAGGGAGAGGGGCTGGAAAGCCTCTTGGTGGAGCCGTAGGGCATCAATCATACCCCAGACTTGTTCTCTCGCCTCAAGGGGACTGGCCTTTCACATGCCTTATCACACAAGTCCTGGCTGGAGTAGGGAAACCACTCAGCAAGGGTTGCTCTCAGGTTTGGATTCGGCGGCTATCAGAGCTCCAAGCCAGCTCCTGGGACAAATGAGGAAGGCACCCGGAGAGGACAAAAACCACAGAAAATATAACTAACGGAGCAGCAGATCTCAGACAGCGGAATGGCAGGAACATTTCAGAAATAAGAATGCAGTTAACCCCAGGACCCAAGCTCCTGCCTCGTAACTTATAATAGAGAGGGGCAGTCAGGACAGACAGGGCTCCCCGCAAACCCTGGAAGCCCCTATCAAAACAAGCCGGATGCGCACTCTGCCACCTGCTGGCAGACGGCGCGGCACAGATTCTGCGCATCTGGAAGAAGCAGGGCTCCAGGCCCAGGTTTATCCCTGAACAAAGAAATCAGAGCATTCGGATCCCCTCTCTGCCTCTCTGTGAGGTAAAATATCTATAGCCTCAAAACAAGCGGCCAGAGACGGGAACAGCAGCAAAAGCTAAAAGGGATTCTAAGCTTCCCTCCGTGTAATCCACACAGAAAGGCAGAGCAGCGATGAAAGGCTGACTGGAGGGCTTCGCTGGGTGGGGAACAAGGTTGGAAGTAGCAAGCGCAAGATATTCAGGAACTGAAGGCAAAGAGATCTTTCACACAGAAATAGATGACTACACGCGCAGCAAGCATTCAGACGCATAGGGTTTGCTCGCTTCGGCTGGGACTCTTGCCACCTATGTGGAAGAGCTGCAGGAGCCAGTGGCTTTGTCTTGCCCAAGTAAAGCAAAAGCACTTGTCAAACTGTGGCGGCATCTCTGTGTCATGTATGTGTCTCCCCCGGAACATGTCTGCACACAGGTGCCCATGTATTCCTGCACACCGTTGCATGCTTATACACATTCATCCATGCTCACAAGATGTGTGCAGTTGCACACACATAAAAATTCCCCTTCCTCTTCTCTTTTCTAAATTAAACCTTGTTTCATCAGCCCAAAGGGATAATGTTGGGAACTCTTCTGTTACACAGAAACCATCACTTTGAGCTTCTGCCCAGTTTACTTCTAAGGACTGAGACCCAGGCCCAGGGGCTAGACTCAGAAATCAACCTTTGACATCATACCACTCCCCAAGGCACACGGAGACTTCCGTATAATTTCCCAGCATGGAAACTCCCACATGCAAATTAGCTTCTGCAAATCCCTTCTCACAGACTTGCCCTCAAAGGCCATGATTCCTGCCAGGTTCAACCCTGTGAGATCCCATCAACCCAGGCAGCCCAGGCCCATGAGGCTCAAAGCATGGTCCCCTAATTAACAGCCGCAATCATGGAAGCCAGACATGCCAGCTCTCATATCCCACCCAGGACTTAGACCCTTAAGCAGCACGAGGAAAATGAGCCTCATCAGATAAGAATGGGCTGTGCCCTCAGAGGACAGCTTCCCTAGAAGTTGAGGCAGAGAAGAGAATGTTGGGTCCTCAGAGGAGCCACAGTAATGGTGTCCCTTCAAAGGAAGGAAGAGAAGGAAATAGAGGTGAGGAAATACTGGAGTCTAGGCTCTGATGGGGAGCATCTAGGTCTGACTCCTCAGAGAGCTGCTAAGCAAGAACTCACCCAAAACCTTGTCCCACGAGAAGGGAAACAGCCTCTGTCACCACATCAGTCAGTGGGTAATGAGCTAGAGGCTCTCCTCCCCTCCAGGTCCTTTAAGACTTGGGCAGGGCAGCTACCTACCATTCCTCAGAGAGATTTTTTTTTTCAATATGGCAGCAGCATGGAGCTGTCAGCCTCCCAAATGTCCAGCACCCAGGAACACCAGCTGGGACGATAGAGCTGGGTGCCTCGTGGCTCCTGCACTGTTCTGAGCCCTCGGGACATCAGCCCCAAGAACAGAGAGAAGTAGGTTAAGAGGTAATCTCCTTCACCTTCTCAGTTTCCTGGGCTGCTGGAAGGAGGCTGCGCAGGGCAGGTGGTTTCTGAACGGCATAAACTTCTTCCCTCGCAGCTCTGGGATAGTGAAGGCTGAGACCAAGGTCTTGGCAGAGTTCTGCTCTCTCTGGACTCTCTTCTAGGTTCAGGGGCTCCAAGTCTCTCAGCTTCCAAATAGGCACCTCCAATCCCTGCCTCCAACACTGCATGCCTCTTCCCAAGCATCTCTGTCCACATGTGTCCTCTCTTCCTCAGAGATCACCTGCTTCTGCGGTAGGTGCTCCCTAAGGGTGATCCTTGACACCTGCAAAGACTCTGTTCCAAACATGTTCTATGGTCTAAAACCTCAGCCCATCTTTGAGGGCAGACACAGTTTAACCCAAAACAACAAGGACGACTTGGAAAGCCACGTTCTTCATAGATGCAAAGACTACCATACCTCAGGGGATGCTGCAAGAAACTCAAGGTTGGTTCTCTGACCAACTTTGCTAATGTGAAGTAAGAGGGCCAATTTTAAGTGACTAAAAGAACACGGGCTTTCTGGAAAAGGTACCAGGGCTGGAGTGGAGCATTCCTTCCACAGTGCTGCTCCTTGGTGGAGTGGGCAGAGCTTGGCACCAAAGTTTCAGACAGATGGACAGACAGTTGAGGCAGTAACAGACAGCTATGCCTGTGAGGGCATGGGCTAGTGCTCCCAAAGGTGGGTGAGCACTGATGCTTTCAAAGCCAAATCTCGTGCTGTGATAGCTAGAGCCAAAGTGCCCATTCTTCTCTGGAATTCAAAATTATTTCTGCAGAGAATTTTTTTTCTCCATTAAAACAAGTCTGTGAGGGACAAGGTTCCCACTGCAGGAATGAGACGAGTCCATCTTGAAAAGGCAGTGACGTGGTCTCTTGACCTTTCCACTTAAAATCTGTACAGCCCACATCTGGAGATGGAGACTAGAAGAAGGAAGGGTCTTGGAAACCAGGGATGTGACTACACAATACAGGAAGGGAAGAGAGGAAGGGGAGGTGCATGTATTCACATCAACACAAAATCCAGTAAGGAAACCTAGGACAAAGAATCCAGCCCAGGTACTCTTCCTGGCCTTAGAGAGTTCAAGGGGCCAGAGCACAGCAGATTTTTCTGAGTTATCAGGAGGAAGGAAGCTGTCTCACAAGGTCCCTGCGGTTGTGCTCTAGGGTCACCAGGGAACCAGAACCAAGTGCACATGGAGATGAGAGGGAGGGAAAGAGAAAGAAAGAAAAGAAGAAAGGAGAGGAGACAGAGGGGAGGGGAGAGGAGGGGGAGGGAGCGAAGGGGAGGGGAGGGGGGAGGGGAGAAGCAGGGGAGTCTTCCAGGTGGCTCCTGGGCACTTATCAGGGCCAGTAGCTACCTTGGCTAGACAGCGTACCTAGCTGACTCAATGCCTCTCTCTCCCATGTGGGATATGCAAAGACAGAAGTTCCTGGTGTTAAAGTGGGGTGCTAAGGGAGCTGAGTCTCAAGAAAATGGAGAAGAGACTTTGCTAGGAGTCTAGGGACCATGGAAACTCAAACGGACACAAGAAGAGGGCCTGGCCGAGTCTGCAGAGGCTGAGCTTATACATAGAGAGGATGAAGCCAGCAGGAAAGGCTGCCCATCTCCACTGGACAGATCAGAGCCTGCTGCCCATGGTCAGAGGTCATCTCCCAGCCCAGACAGTTTTACCTTCCTGTCACGCTTGCTAGAAAGCACATCACTGCCAGGAGAAAGCTATTCAGGACCATGAACTAACTTATTATCCCCTAGCAGATACTGAGCTTTAAGCCAGAACCAGCAAGATAAAACTTCTCTGCCATTTGTAGACACAGAGGTCTTTGAGCTAAATTAAACTCAATTATAAAACAATAAAGAAAGTTACATTTCTTCATACCAGAGGTTTAAGGAAGTGAAAACTGTACCTACCATGCAAGGACTGGAATTACAGCTCTAGACAGTGTGATGTATACATACCGCCCCTGGCCGGAGAAGCAAAGTGGTTTATGAATTCAGGGAAAGGAGAGCGTGTGCCTAGTGGCGCTTTAGAACCTGTCTCTGCTCATAGCGCAGCCTTTCCATCTTGGAGATTACCTGACACTTTCCCTCAAACCCAGCTTCCCATAACCGAATTAGTTATGACTCTTTTGGCCGCAAGTGACAAAATCCCTAACTCAAATAAGCTTAAGAAAAGAAAAACGGGATTTCTTTGCTCACAAAACTGAAGACTCCTAAGGGTGCCGTTGTTTCAGGCACAGCTTGATCCAGGCTGCACAGGGCCTCTCAAGGATGGAGCGTGTTTCTCTGAACTTTATAGCCCTGCCTAATCCACACTCAGGGCCCATGTGCTCACAAGCAATTGGCCGCAATTCCAGCCCACTGACCCTTTCCAATTCATGCTACAGGTAGAGAAAGTATGCCACTGGCAGTTCTAATGAAAGCCTAGAAAATAACTCTTCTCAAATGCGGGCATCAGGAGTCCACCAGAAAGTCAGTCTGTCCAGCGCCAAACACTGGAACATGCTGATTGGCTTAGACAGAGAATCGGCTTTTTCCATAGGAGAACCCCAGGCAGGGGAGGTGGTGGGGTGGGGGTGGCATTAGTGGCAAAGCTAGCATCCAGTATTCTGTCTCAAATTACAACCCACAGTTTGGTTGCTTACCGTTTCACAGACTATTCCTGAGCCCCGGATGGAGCTGTGATAAAATACTGACCAGTTCTTTGGATTTGTTAATGTCTCCAGCTGAACGCAGCATCCACCACCGCAGGCTGCCTTAATGAGAAAGGGGGAAAGGAAGGAAGGAAAGAGAGCAGGAAAAGAGGAGGGGAACACGGAGGGCAAAGGGCTGGGAGAGGGTGTCAAGAGAAATCAAGGAGACTCAAGACTGGGTCTGGGCTAATATCCACCTATCAGTGAGTGCATACCATGCATGTTCTTTTGTGACTGGGTTACCTCACTCAGGATATTTTCTAGTTCTATCCATTTGCCTAGGAATTTCATGAATTCACTGTTTTTAATAGCTGAGTAGTATTCCATTGTGTAAACGTATCACATTTTCTGTATCCATTCCTCTGTTAAGGAACATCTGGGTTCTTTCCAACTTCTGGCTATTATAAATAAGGCTGCTATGAACATAGCGGAGCATGTGCCCTTATTACATGCTGGAGAATCCTCTGGGTATATGCCCAGGAGTGTTATAGAAGGAAGAACAAAGTATGGATACTCTGGTCCTTCTTAGAAGGGGGAACAAAATACCCACAGGAGGAGATACAGAGACAAAATATGGAGCAGAGACTGAGGGAAAAACCATACAGAGACTGCCCCACCTGGGGATCCATCCCATATACAGTTACCAAACCCAGACACTATTGTGGATGCCAACAAGTGCTTGCTGACAGGAGTCTGATGTAGCTGTCTCCTGAGAGGCCCTACCAGTGCCTGACAAACACAGAGGGGGATGCTCTCAGCCAACCATTGAACTGGGCACAGGGTCCCCAATAGAGGAGCTAGAGAAAGGACCCAAGGAGCTGAAGGGGTTTGCAGCCCCATAGGAGGAACAACTGTATGAGCCAGCCAGTACCCCCAGAGCTCCCAGGGACTTAATCACCAACCAAAGAGTACACATGGAGGGATTCATGGCTCCAGCCACATATGTAGCAAGGATGGCCTTGTTGGACATCAAAGGGAGGAGAGGCCCTTGGTCCTGAGAAGACTCGATGCCCCAGTGTAGGGGAATACCAGGACAGGGAAGCGGGAGTGGGTGGGTTGGTAAGCAGGGGAAAGGGGAATGGGTTAGGGGATTTTCAGGGGGGAAACCAGGAAAGGGGATAACATTTGAAATGTAAATAAAGAAAATATCTAATAAAAAAAAAGGCTGGGTCTGCATCAGTCCCCAGGCACCAGACCACAAGGATCTTTCTGTGTCCTACTTTGTTTTTTCCTGTGTGTTCCTGACAATCTTCTACTTTAGTCCAGTGACCCTTCTGTGTCTCTGACTGCATGGTAGACTGTGGTCTTCCCATGACTCCCAAGGGCTGTGGATGGACATGTAGCAGCCTGAAGCAATCCCTCACTGCTGCTTTCCCTATTTTCCTAGTTCTTTGACTCCAGTCCTAGCTCGCGGTGAGTCACAGTCAAAGCAGAACAGTTCCCTAGCTACGGGGCTGATGTAGGTGTGTGATTCAAGCAAAGCCAGGGAGGTGGACTCTAGGGAACTGGTGATGTAATACACCCTGCGCACCTTAACTATGGCATCATTGACTGGAACTTCTGCATCCTTGGTACCAAAACCTGAGATCTCACCAGCCTACTGAAAACAGTCAAGAAGTAGGAGTCTTTCACCTGACATGATTTATTAGGCTCTGGAGAAGCCCACCTTTAGGTGTTTTAGCCAAGAGTCAAGAGATCTCCTTCTCTGTAAGCCAGTTGGACTGGATGCCAGACTCTTCTGTCTGATACAGTGCTTTGTAGATGTGTCCCCACTCTAGTGCCACAGGTCACCTCTTGCTAAAAATACAAGTTCCTGGTGAAAACACTTAAATCTCCCAGCAGAAGAAATGCCCATACCTTGTCCATCTGATTTGGCCAGAGGGTTTTGTAATGCAGTGGTAGGTATGGAAAATCCCTGCAGGATGGAACACATCGGTGGCCTGGAAGACACTCTGTCCCACGCAACTCACCTGTGTGGGCTCAGTACTTAGCAGCCCTTCTGCACCTGAGTGGAAAGAGTAATTCTTCCTACTTGGTTAATATTCTACTAATGAACTCACTGCAGGCAATCATGAAAAGCAGATCCGTAAGTGTTGGAGGCTTGGTGTGTGTGTGTGTGTGTGTGTGTGTGTGTGTGTGTGTGTCTGTGTCTGTGTGTGTGAGTGTGTATATGTGTCTCTGTGTGTCTGTGTGTCTGTGTGTGAGAGTGTGTGTGAAAGTGTGTATGTCTGTGAGTGTGAGAATATGTGTGTAAGAGAGTGTGTGTCTGTGTGTGTGAAAGAAAGAGAGAGCGTGTATGTCTGTGTGTGAGAGAGAGGAGAGTTTGTGTCTGTGTGCCTGGGAGTGTGTGTGTGTGTGTGTGTGTGAGAGAGAGAGAGAGAGAGAGAGAGAGAGAGAGAGAGAGAGAGAGCATGTATGTTTGTGTGAGAGAGAGGAGAGAGTGTGTATATATCTGTGTGTGTGACAGAGTGTGTCTGTGTGTGACAAAGTGTGTCTGTGTGTGTGATAGAGAGAATGTGTATGTGTGTCTGTGTATCTGTGTGTCTGTGTTATCTGTGTGTCTGTGTAGAGAGACAGTGTGTATGTGTGTCCCTGTGTGTCCATGTATGTGAGAGTGTGTGTGTGTGTGTGTGTGTATGTGTGTGTGTCTGTATGTGTGTGAGAGAGTGTGTATGATAGGAGAGAGAGAGAGAGAGAGAGAGAGAGAGAGAGAGAGAAATATTTCCCCCATGGTTATCCCCACTAGTGAAGAACTTGGCACTTGGCTACTGTGTTTGGTTCTACATCATCAGTACACTCTCCACTGGTGTCCCTGGCTGCAGAGGCTCATCCACAGTCAAACACATTCCAGATACGGTGTGGCATGTTTCTCACTGGGCACAATTTCCCTTAGAAAGCACAGGAGAGCAGGAGATGCTCTCCTCCAGCTCTAACCCCCTGCCCAGTGCTTACAGCAGAGATGCCTATCACCAGTCAAATTCCAAATGCACTCAGCCATGAGGAAGCATTTAAAGCCACCATCAGAAGTCCCCACGGGTTAGTTGGATCTGCTTCCCTTTTATATTTATCATCAGTGTGCTAGAGGTAGATAAGGACACATAGATGACCGTCTGCATGTGGACGGCAGAGGACAACATTTGGAGCTGGTTTCCTCTGTTCACCTTCATACAGGTTCTAGGGATCAGACTCAAGTCGGCAGGCTAGCAAGTGCCTATACTGACTGAGCCAACTCACCAGCCCAAGATCTGCTTCTTATCTCTTGAGATGAAGTGAATGCTTGTATTCTTCTGCTACCCAAAGAAGTCCATATGTGAAAGTTCTGATTGCTAACAAGACAGTGTTCAAAGCGAAACTTTGGGGGACAATTACAGTGAGGTGAAGACATGAGACTGTGCCCTTACTGATGGGATTGATTTCACCAGAAGAAAACAAAACCCACTCCTCCTTCTCTCCCTCTCCATCTCCCACCCTTCTCCTTCTTATCCTCTTCCTCATCACCCCTCTTCCTCTTCCTCTTCCTCATCGCCCCTCTTCCTCTTCCTCATCTCCCCTCCTCCTCTTCCTCATCTCTTCTCCTCCTCTTCCTCTCCATCTCCCCTCCTCCTCCTTCTCTCCCTCTCCATCTCCCCTCCTTCTCCTTCTTATACTCTTCCTCATCTCCCCTCCTCCTCTTCCTCATCTCTCCTCCTTCTCTCCCGCTCCATCTCCCCTCCTCCTCCTCCTCTTCCTCTCCATCTCCCCTCCTCCTCCTCTTCCTCTCCATCTCCCCTCCTTCTCTTTCTTATCCTCTTCCTCATCTCCTCTCCTCTTCTTCCTCTTCCTCCTTCTCCTCTTATCATCTTTCCCTCCCTCCTCATCCCTTTGTCCCCAACTCTTTGCTCCTCCATGTGAGCCACGTTCAAGCCAGGCCGAAGGCCTTTTCCAGGATCTAATTACTATACCAAGCCTTCAGAACTGTTAGGAATGCATGCCAGTTGTTTAAGTCACCTGATCTCTATTATTTTGTCTGAAAAAAAAAAACCAAAGTCTCTTGCTCTGAAAAGTTCAAGAATCACCCAGGTGAAAGGAAAGAAGGAATAATTTTTTTCTTATTGTCAGTATTTTCAGGGTCAAATTTAGATATAAATATATTCTGATATACGAAGGAAATTTTTCCTCAGACCCAGCTTGCATTCAAATGTTATTTAAATCACCAAAATGTATTCAACTTTGCAAATCAGTGAAGATTGCAGCCGTCGGAATGTAAACAGCGAACAGGTGCAGGACGCTGTGCGCAGTAACCAGAGGCAAAGAGCTGCGCAGGGCGGGGTGGCGAATGGGAGGGAGCACCGTGGAGCGGGACAAAGCCTCTCCGTGGAGAAATGGGTGTAGGCAATTCAGCCAGGTCTCAAAGAAGCAGACCCCTGGCGATGGATAGAAGTCCCCATGCATGTTAGTATATACACTATACGACACATCCCCGCACATGAGTATATACGCTACACAGTGCATGCCATGGCTGTACTTACATCTGAGACACCACATACTCAACACTCATTTCTTATTTTTTTTTTTACACTTTTCTTTTTTTTTTTTTTTGGTTTTTCGAGACAGGGTTTCTCTGTGTAGCCCTGGCTGTCCTGGAACTCACTCTGTAGACCAGGCTGGCCTCGAACTCAGAAATCCTCCTGCCTCTGCCTCCCAAGTGCTGGGATTAAAGGCGTGCGCCACCACCGCCCGTACACTTTTCTTTTTAAAAATTTTTATCAGTTCTTTGAGAGTTTCACGGGATGCGTTTTGATCATATTCATTCACTTGCCCCTCCTCCCTGATTCACCCCCTCCCTTACTCACCAAACTTTGGGTTCCTTATCTTTCCCAGTCTTCAAGACCAATGTGTGCTCCCCAAACATTTTGCATGTGTGGTCTTTCACAGGAGAGGGATCAACTTACCGGGGTTCAGCTCAACTTTCACCCGAGAGCGATCAGCATCCCTAGGGAACACTGTCTCCTCCTCCCCCTGCAGCGGACGATTGTCAAGAACGTTATGGCCTGGGTGGGATTGTGTCGTCAACTCCCCTCTTTCTGCTGGCGTTTGTCTGGCGTGGGCTTCAGCAGGTTCTGAACACGGTGTTACAAGTGCCGTGAGTTCATCTCTGCAGGTACCAAAATGTATCTAGAAGACAATGTTTGCTTGTAGAAATATGTATTAGTCTGGGTTCTCTAATGGAACAGAACTGATAGAATGAACAACACACACACACACACACACACACACACACACACAGCCAGGGGGGAGGGAAGAAACACAGAGAGATGGTCAGAGGCACAGAGAAAGAGAAAGGGGGTTTATTAGAATGACTTACAGGCTGTGATCCAGTTAGTCCAACAATGTCTGTCCAGGATCCAGTAGCTGCTCAGTCCACAAGGCTGGATGTTGCAGATGGTCTTCAGAATACACTGGAATCCCAGAGAAGTAGGTTCGAATGCCAGCAAAGAAATGGACTAGCCAGTGAAAGTGAGAACAAGCAGACAAAGAATGAGAGTTTCCTTCTCCCATGTCCTTTATACAGATTGCCAGCAGAAGGTGTGATCCAGATTAAAGGTAGATCTTCCTACCCCAAAAGATCCAGGTTAAAGGTGTATCTTCTCGATTCTCCTGCCACCTCTCTACCCGCCTCATGAGACCTGTGGATCCTGAACCATACAGGTTAGCTTTCCTTCCCTCAGTCATCTCCCCTGCTCTCTGAGTCCTCTTGGGGTGTCGTGCCAGGAAACATTTGTGAACCCCAAAAGATCACCAAGGAGCCGAATCCAATGCAATCCCATTAGGGTCTCTTTATTCAAGCTCGAGCTTGGGCTCCACACCAACCCTGACACAGCAGGAAGGTGGAGCCCTGAGCCTAGTTTCAGACAAGTATTTACATAGACAAGAAGGTGTATCTAGCCTGGTACACATCTGCTTGGCGGGGGCCATTATGGCCTTTAACATAACTGGCTGGTGCTGGGAGTCAAACCATAAATGTAACTACTCTTTTCCTCCTGATTGGTAGTTGTTAGGAAGTGAAGTGTCAGGGTCAGGCTTGTAGCCTTTGGGTGCAGATTTGTTGGGGAATAACATGGAAACTGGTACTAGATGAGGGCTTTGTTGGAGGGTAGCTTGGAAACTGGTGCTAGGTACAAGCCTGTTAATTTACTTGAGTTCAACCTTAGGTCAGGTTCTCTAAGATGGAGTCTGAACCCAAAAGATTTGATCTCTCAGGGGTACCCTGAGCTACTCTGAGCAGTCTGCTATCCACTCTGGATCTCCATTGCCCCCACCCACCCACCTCTCCACCCACCTTCATCAGACCTGTGAATCCTAAACCATACAAACCAGCTGATCTGGAACCATACAACCTAAGGATACCAATCAGAGGCCTGCCGCACCAGAACTATTGAGGTTAACCCCCCAATCCAATCTACTACAACAATGTCTTAGTCAGGGTTTGTATTCCTGCACAAACATCATGACCAAGAATCAAGTTGAGGAGGAAAGGGTTTATTCAGTTTACACTTCCACGCTGCTGTTCATCATCAAAGGAAGTCAGGACTGGAACTCAAGCAGGTCAGGAAGCAGGAGCTGATGCAGAGGCCATGGATGGGTGTTTCTTACTGGCTTGCTTCCCCTGGCTTGCTCAGCCTGCTTTCTTATAGAACCCAAGACTACCAGCCCAGGGATGGCACCACCCTTGAACACTGATGGAGAAAATGTCTTACAGCTGGATCAGCATTTCCTCAAGGGAGGTTCCTTTCTCAGTGATAACTCCAGCTTGTGTCAAGTTGGCACACAAAATCAGGCAGTACAAACAAAAACATCCAGGAACCAAAGCTATCCAGATGGCTAAAGGCCCTCAAAAGAACACAGTCAACAAAAGCCAGGGCAATAAGACAACTTCCAAGCACAACTACCCTACTACAGCAAGCCCTGGATATCCTAGCACAACTGAAGCACAAGAAAATGGCCTTAAATACAATTTTATAAAGATTATTGAGAACTTTAGAGAGGAAATGAATAAATCCATTAAAGAAATATAGGAAAATAAAATCAAACAGGTAGATGTCTTTAAAGAAGAAACAAATAAATCCCTTAAAGATATACAGGAAAATACAAGTAAACACATGAAGGAAATGAATGAAACTGTGTAAGAGCTGAAAGTGAAAATAGAAACAATAGCGAAAACACAAACTGAGGGAATCCTGGAGATGGAGGAAAACCCAGGGAAGAGAACAGGAATAACAGATGCGAGCATCACCAACAGAACACAGGAGATGGAAGAGAGAGTCTAAGGTATAGAAGATAAAACTGAAGAAAATGATACATCAGTCAAAGAAAATCTTAAATCCTAAAAGGACCTGACACTAAGCATCCAGGAAGTCTGGGATACCATGGAAAGACCTCACCTAGGAATAATAGAAATAGAAGAAGGTGAAGACTCCTACCTTCGAGGCCCAGAAGATATTTTCAATAAAATCGTAGAAGAAAACTTTCCCAACCCAAAGAAAGAGATGCTTATAAACATACAAGAAGCTTATAGAACACCAATCAGACTGGTCCAGGAAAGAAAATCCTCCCACCACATAATAACCAAAATACACAATCTACAGAATAAAGAAAGAAATTAAAAGCTACAAGGGGAAAATGCCACGTAACATACAAAGGCAGAATTACATCTGACTTCTCAACAGAGACTCTAAAAGCTATAAAAGCCTAGATGAATATCTTGTAACCACTTAAAAAAAAGCACAGATGCCAATATAGACTACCCATCAAAACTCTCTATCACCATAAATGGAGAAAACAAGGTTTTTCTAGACAAATCCAAATTTAAACAATATCTATCCACAAATCCAACCCTATAGAAAATACTAGAAGAAAAATACCAACCCAAGGAGGATAACTACATATATGAAAACATGGGGAATAAGTAATTCCATACTAGCAAAACCAAGAGAAGCACATACAAATGCAAACAGACTAATACCACCAACATCATAATAACAAGAAATAACGATCACTGGTCATTAATGTCTCTTAATGGACTCAGTTTCAAAATAAAAAAACACAGTCTAACAGAATGGATGTGAAACCATTGTCCACCATTCTACTGCACATAAGAAATATATCTCAGCAATAAAAATAGACATTACCTCAGAGTAATGGGCTGGAAACTGTTTTCCAAGCAAACAGATTCAAGAAGCAAACTGGGATAGCCATTCTAATATTTAATAAAATAGACTTTCAACCAAAATTAATCTAAAGAAACAGATAAGGACACTTCATACTCATTAAAGGGAAAATCTACAAAGATGATATCTTCATTCTGAACATCTATGTCCTAAACACAAGGGAACCCACCTTTGTAAAAGAAACATTGTTAAAGATTAAATCTCACATTGAACTCAACACATTAATAGTGGGAGACTTCAATTCCCCACTATCACCAATTGACAGGTAATCCAAACAAAAACTAAACAGAGAAATAATAAAGCTAACAGGCATTATGAATCAAATGGACCTAACAGACATCTGTAGAATATTTCACCCAAACACAAAAGAATATACCTTCTTCTCAGCACCTCATGAATCCTTCTCCTAAATTGATCATGTAGTCAGTCACAAAGCAAGCTTCAACAGATTCAAGAAAATTAAAATAATGCCTTGTGTCTTATCAAACCACCATGGATTAAAGCTGGGCTTCAACAACAACAGAAACCCCAGAAAGTCTATCCACTCATGAAAACTGAACAATTCTCTACTCAGTGATCTCTGTGTCAGGGACAAAATAAATATAAAGACTTTCTAGAATTCAATGAAAATGAAGGCACGACATATCCAAATTTATGGGACACAATGAAAGCAGTGCTTAGAGGAAAGTTCATAGCACTAAGTGCCTACATAAAGAAATTACAAAGTTCTTATACCGGCACTTTAAAGCACACCTGAAAGCTCTAGAAAAAGGAGGAGGAGGAGGAGGAGGAGGAGGAGGAGGAGGAGGAAGAAGAAGAAGAAGAAGAAGAAGAAGGAGAAGGAGAAGGAGAAGGAGAAGGAGAAGGAGAAGGAGAAGGAGAAGGAGAAGGAGAAGAAGGGGAAGGGGAAGGGGAAGAGGAAGAAGCAAGCAAGCACACCGAAGAAGAGTAGTATAGGCATTAAGATCAACAATTAATAAATGGGGCCTTATGAAACTAAAAAGCTTCTCAGCAAAGGACACCATCCATTTAAACAAAGAGGCAGCAAATAGAACTAGGAAACATTTTTACCAACCATACATCAGATGAAGTTGATATCTATGGTACACACACACACACACACACACACACACACACACACCACTAAAAATGCTACACATCAAGAAATCAAATAACAAAATTTTAAAATGCGGTGTAGGACTAAATAGAGAGTTCTCAAAAGATGAAACACGAATGCCTAAGAAACACTTAAAGGAATGCTCACCATTTTTTTAGCCACCAGGGAAATGCAAATTAAAAGTACTTTGAGAGCTCATCTTACCTCAATCAGAATGGCCAAGATTAATAAAACCAATGACAGCAGATGCTGGGGAGAGTGTGGGAAATGAGAACACTTTTTCATTGCTGGTGTAGTGCAAACTTGTGCACTGTGGAAATCAGGGTGGAAGGTGCTCAGGGTGCTGAAAATCAAGCTATCATGATGTCAACTATCGCGACTCTCAGGCGTACACCCAAAGGACTCTACACCCTACTAGAGAGAAACTTGCTCCTCCATGTTTGTTGCTGCTCTACTCATAATAGCCAGAAAATGAAAACTAGTTAGATACCCATAAATTGATGGGTAGTCAAAGTCTGGTTCATTTATACAGTGGAATGTAATCCAGCTCTTTTTAAGTGAAATTATTAAATGTTTAGATCAATGGATGGAGCTGGAAACAAACATCCTGAGTGACATAACCAAGATTCAAAAAGACAAACATTGCATGTTTTCTCTCATATATCAATGTTAGATTTTATGCTTTAGTTTTATTTAGAATATCCACAGAGGTTAGGTAGCTGGTAAGGGACTGCGGAGAGAAGATATCTAGCAACGAAGGGGAAATACAATATAGTGCTATAAAGGGATAAAGGGAAAATAAAAATAGGATTACAGGGGGAGTGGAATTGAGGGGCAGAGTAACCACATGATCATGGGAATGAAAAATCAACACTAAAGGGGTTTTGAAAAGCTATATTGAAATCTACTACTGGACAATCTTTCTAATACGTATATACGTAATAAGAGGAATTTAAATGATTCACCATTTAATGGAGGAGACAATTCCCAAACTGTTCATTATATGCTACCACAGGTAAAACACCCAATACCAGGAATGAGTTATATATCTTTGAGTAGTTGGCCAAAGGGGTTCCATAGATGCCACTAAACATTACAGGCCATAGTTAATATTATTGGTTACCCTCCACAACTTAATGGTAAGGCCTTATTGCTGATCACAACTTACTTATATCATTGAAGGCAGAGAAATCAAGTTGGTGTCCGACCAACAATTTCACCCCTACAGACTGGTGTTCATAGTGCTAGAAGGTGCTATATACACTTCACCAGGAGAAAAATCAATAATCAGGCTCAACGAGCTATGAAATCTGCAATCTGTGAGAGTTGACTTACCTGTAAAATACACTGGTGCAATAGTGGCACAAATAGTATGGAAACAACCAACCATGTTTTCATTGGATTTAAGGTCTACTCATGGGATGGAACCCGTACCTGATACTGTTAATGAAGTCAGGAACCTGGGACTGGACACGTCATGAGCCCAAGGAGAAAACCAACTATTATTATTATGCTAAATGAACATAGCAATAAAAATGACTCCTCTTGACACGTTGCTAAATCACATTTCATTTATATAAAACTCTCCACTACTCAGAACAAAGTTTACCTTTGGAGGGAGTGGAAACCTGTGTGGAGCAACATGGGTTTCTGGAACGCTGCTCACTTTCTGTTCCTTGTTCAAGGCTGAGGACACATGGACACGCCCCATCGCTGTGCATTTATTGCGTACCCTTTTCTCCACAAAGAGTGCATTTCAGCGTATGTTTTCTCGTTGTCGTAGAAGAGAGGCTGGAATGACTCTTGGAGGGTGAGGGCAGAGAATCTGGCACAGAAGGCATTCATGACTCACATTTGGACCTTGCATTACAATTCCAACTCAAAGCCTAAGATGGTGAGGCCCTGGTCATCCCAACCACTCAGGAAGTTGAGGTGGAAAGATGACTTGTGCCTAGGAGACCCTGTCTCCAAAATAAATGAATAACTATAAACATACATTATAACAGACAGAGAAACAACACCCTTTGTAAATTACAGAATTGGTAAAGGATACTTATAGCCATTTTGGAGAACACACACACACACACACACACACACACACACACGTGGAGGGGCTATAGCGTTACAGGAAAGGAGTACAGGCAGCATCAGCTCCCTAAGCACGGTAGGCCACTACTGAAGTCCAGGAGGATCGTGAAGCCGCCAAACGCATGACCCTGTGCAAACCCTAAAGTTTCAACTGGCACAAACTGGGAGAGCATATATCTTGACTACAAGGTACCAGGCTATTTTGTGCTTTGTACAAACCAGACAGAAATAAACCAGGTCACTTGAGGTCACCATGAGCTTCCGGTCTGAACGCCGGGGTGTGATTTTGAACTTGAAGTTAAAATGATTCATCCCAAGCAACCCAACACAAGAAACGGGAATGCTGTTTTCATCATTCAGTCCCGAAACTTGTATTTAAGACACAAGATGCCAAGGCTTCGAGACAACACCATTTTAATTCAGAATTGCCCTTGCTAATCCTTTCGAGAAGTGAGACATTGCCTCGTTATCCAGCGTTATGCGACCAGTTTTATTGCTTTGTGATCAGTGTCGCTCGCTCTTTCCTTCTTTACGAGGCCCTCCTTCCAAGGCTGTGGCACCTAATTCTAATTTAGTCTAATTTTGGAGCCACAAATATAAACTTGTGTGGCATTTCACTTATCTCTAAAGGAAAGTTATTGCTCTGGTCCTAAGTTCCTTTTTAGAACACATTATTGTTTGTTGAGTTATTGATCTTATTCGGAAAATTAGAATGTTAGTGTTCGTGTCCTTTACATTAAAATGTCATTTGTTAATTTGTATTAAATAGCTGGCATTATGGGCCCACTGTGAATTAATTTTGCTTCTAGCTGTTACTAATTATTAACTTTTTTTTTTTTATCTTTGTGCTTCGAGTGTTTGTTTTGATATCCTACTCTCCTATCTGCTCCAAGTCATAAGTCATGAGGGAGGAAGCAATTAATCCACAAGATTGCCGGAATGGCATTCATCCTGGGAGGCCATTTATATTAGGAACTAGAGATTACCTTTTAACAACTGGTAAAGATCAATCTGTTTCATTATTGAGAATTGAAATACACGGACTTCTTGATGCTTAATTACCCTGTGAAGGAACAGCCAGACTTTCTGCTTGACTTTGATATCTGACCGTGGGGAGAGAGCAGGATGCTGGAGACACCGACTTCCTCCTGAAGCACACAGAAACCCTGGGTAATGTGCAAAATATTTAGAA
This sequence comes from Tokudaia tokunoshimensis, assembly GCA_036184795.1. Classification (NCBI taxonomy): domain Eukaryota; kingdom Metazoa; phylum Chordata; class Mammalia; order Rodentia; family Muridae; genus Tokudaia; species Tokudaia tokunoshimensis. The sequence continues at coordinate 75,261,868 of BTHU01000009.1, forward strand.
GAGAAGTTCAAAAGTTACAGGAAAGGCTGGGGTGATGAATTAGTTGTTGAAGTGCCACTGTGGAAGCATAAGGACCTGGGGATGGTCCCAGAGTCCATGTAGGGATCTGGCAATCACCACCATGCTACAAACACAGGAACATAACCTTACAGTTCCTGGGAGGCAGGATCTCTGGGGCTCACTGGCCAGTCAGCCTTCTCCAACCAAGAAGCTCCAGGCCTCAAAAAAATAGGATAGACAACATGGAGAAATTGGTCCATGATCTTCACATGCATGTGTCCACATATTCATGAGCGCCACATGAATGTTCATGCGTACATGCACACACACACACACACACACACACTCACTACGGAATGTCCAGATGCTTCTAGACACTTAGAAAGAGGTTACATGGTACCCAAGAAGCACCCCCAGATCCTGAGGCCCAAAGGTGGAGGCCAGGCCTAAATGCTTGTGTTTAGAGAGAATGAATTCTGGCACCTTTAGAAGCTAGAAAAAACTGGACCTTGTAGCTTTACTCTTAGTCAATATGTTCAAAGATCTTTTGCCTCCACAAAAACATAGGGTTCTGTTATCATAAGTAGAGTTGCTTAAAGCCAGGATCACGTGTGATCTCACAGCTTCTATAGGATGTACATCCCGGCATGACTTAGCCGGGCCTCTTCTAAGGCTCCCTTCAAGATATCAAGTGGACGTGGATCTCTTACCAAGATCACGCCTATCAGTAGGATTGGTTCGTCATCAGGTGCAAGCCATCCGCAGACATTAACCAAGGTTTTCCTCTGTTCCTCATCATCAGGCTTTGACACAGAGATTCTTGTAGCAGAATAGCCAGTTTCCCTGACAGTGAACAAACAAAAGGCAAAACCAAGCAAGATAGAAGAAGGCAGAGCCTGACGCCTCTTCTCAGACATAGCACCGCATCATTTGTCATTCAGTTCACATTCAAGAGCTGCAAGTACCAGACAGGAAAGATGCGGGTCTGCCCACCCCAGGCTGCTATCGCTCTCCACTCGTGTTCTTGACAGAGGATGAGATCATTAAAAACTAACACCCTGGATTAAGGTCCCCACACAAATAAGATCCAGACCTCAAAGAAGGGAGTGCTACCATCTGGCACTGTGTCCCTGAGGCTGAACTGGATACCTCAAAAAGGAACTAGAAACCAGAACTCCTGCACTGCTGACTGAGCTGAGCACCGTGGCTCGGTTGATGGCTCAGGGATGGGGACAAGCAGCAAGTGTCGCCTTCCATTCTCACTCTGAGTACCCAGCTGGCAGAGCTGAAAGAGAGCTAGTGGGAAAGGGTACGTGTAGCCTACAGAACAGCAACCCTGGGGTCATTAACGTTAGCACAATGTAGACAGTGGAGCTGAAGTTGAGGGCTCTCCCCTTAACAATTAGCACAAAAGGCCGTAGGAACTTTCTCCAGCTGGCCTGATGATACTGATCTCTGTCTGGGGATTAAGGTTAAAAAAATAACTTGAAGGTCTTTCTGTGAGAAGTCAAAGCAGTAATTTTGTGCATAGCTCAGGTGTAGAGTCTAAATTTATACTATCAAAACGGGGCGGGACCTCAAAATATAACAAAACACAACCAATATCTCAGAGCAGTGAAACCCTGTGGTTACTAGTAGCTGCGCAGCCCCTCCTGTCAACAAGGTGAATGGGCTCTCACATCAGAAAGGACAGACAGAGTTATTTTCATGTCCCCCAGTTTCTGCATTTGATTTGAGACGTCATCTTAAATGGGATTTCCATTTCCTAGGGTCATGGAAAGGCTCCTGCTAGATGGTTGAGCCCTAGTTTCTCCTGTGCATCCCTAAAGATCCTGGCTCAGTTTCCTTCCTAGAATCGTTTCTGAAATCACCCAGATGACATTTGCCACATGGTACAAAAGACTGGAAAAGAAATCTTTCATTTCTTTCCCATTCAGAATCCTGGGCTGCGTTTCAAGCATAAAGGAACCTCCGAAAATGTTGTTGGACTCAGTGGGAAAGTTAGTTAGACTTAGCTTATTATCACAAAAAGGTCTGGTGATACAGAGAGTACAGCATAGCATAACACGGCATAATATAATATAGCAGAACGTTCAGGGGTGGATACCTGGGGCAAAAATAAGAAAAAGGAAATTGAAAAAAAGCAATGCTGGTGTTTTTAAAAACAGACTCGGGGGAGACAATTCAAACCCCGACACGTCTAAAAAGAAATACCCTTTATAATCTGGCAGACGTACCCTATGTCCTGAGCACGAGCCAGGTCTACGGTCTCTCCTCCACCCATGACAATGCTCTCTGCTTATTAATACGTGCAAAAAAAAAATGGCAGACGCAGCCAACACCTCCTTTTCCATGCAGCTGCCAAGATGGCTGAAGGGGAACAGAAGACGCGGACTTTCAGGAAGTTCTTCTACCGTGGTGTGGACTTGGACCAACTGCCTGAGATGGTAGGCAGAGTGGTGGGCGTGTACAACGGCAAGCCTAGGTGGAGGTCAAACCAGAGATGATCGACCACTACCAAGGCGAATTCTCCATCACCTACCAGCGGGTGAAGCGTGGTCAGCCTGGTTCTATGCCTCCCGCTCCTCCTACGTCATCCCACTCAAATAGCAGAGGTCAGTAAAGACTCATGTTTAGTCCCTGGGAGAAACACACACACACACGAACTACACCAGTGGCTGTGGTACTTCTAAATAAAATAACCATTATTTCTCTGATTCTCAATCTTGCTGCAGAATTTAGCATCATTTCTTCCCAGGTCCATCCTCCCGCTCCTCGGTCTGTTTCCTGGGCAACCTGGGTTCCCTGGGCTCCCTGGGTTCGCTGGGCTCCCTGGACTCACTGGACTACCTGGGCCATCCCGTCCCCCCCCCCCCCCAGGCTCCCGGCCTGCACTAGCCTCTTAATGATGAGTATCGTTCACGCCTTCTCTCCAAACATCCTGAGTTCTGAACATTAAACCCACACAGTCCTGGCTTCAACTGGGGCTTGATGCTGATGGTTTCTACCACCTTTGAATGGCATGGAGCTGAAGACCAAGTCTTTAACCCGTGGGCCATTGGGGACATTTCACACGTGAGGGTTCCGTCAGCTCTGTAACCCTGCAGTTCGGCATGGCACGGAAGCGTTTGGGTTTGTGGGGCCCACGGACTAGAAACATGTATACCAGAGGCGCCAGCTCAGCTCCTCACACCGGGAGCTCTGGGAGGGGAGAGCACAGCAGTTTTTCCATTCCTCGCTCTCAGCCCAGGGTGAACTGGCCGGTGCCCCTCTGCACTCGCTCGGCAGCCAACAGCACTCCGAGGAGTGCAAAGCAATAAGCTGTGTAACCCAGGGGGAAAGACTCGAGAATTCTAAACCAGATCCATTTTCCTTTGTTCAAAATTGCATGTCTCTCTCTCTCTCTCTCTCTCTCTCTCTCTCTCTCTCTCTCCATTAGTTCTTTAAAAAGTACTTTTAACTTTAAAAAAATAAAGTCTGTCGAATTTAACAGGAATTTTCACACACACGTAAGGTCCAATTCTATTGCATCTAATATTTGCCAAGCATTTTCATACCTCCGATGTGTTTTGATATCTACACTTCATTTTCACAGCGCCGTGAGTTAAACCAATCTTGTTGAGCTATTTTCGTTTTTAGATGAAGGGACTTCGGACATACAGAGCTTAAACAGCTTCAGATCAGGTAACAAAACCATGGTGATATAGACCCCCACCTCGAGGTTCTCATTACAGACATGTCGATCACGCTACAAAGACTTCATGGGCTGGACATACGTCTCCATCATGCCACAGCGAGAAGATCTCCACTCCCCCTGAGAATCTGGTGTTCAACAGACATGGGAGACAGGGAGCAAAATTCTCAAAAGCAATAGATTTTGTCTGAACTTGGAAAACGGGGGTAGAGGGGAGAGAAAGACAGAGAAGCACAGTTGCTTGAGCAAAATCCTATAATTCTTTAAAATTCCAACTAGGCAAGTATCGACGCATCGATCAAAATTTTAGACCAAGGTTAAGTTACTGAGAACTTGGGTATTTACAGATAGGGCCACAGAGAGCCCCAGGGGTTATAAAAGGGGTCATGGGTGGATTCTTTGAAAGATGCAGTTACAGCTGAGGGGGTCTGTAGAATCAAGGATCCTTCTCGATTCCTTGCTCTCTAGTTCCTCATATCCACTGACATATCCCTTGTACAGAGCCCAGACAGGAAAGATTATCCGCAGCTTTCATCTTGAGATACAGCCTGTGGGAAACACGCACGGTAATGAAAAGAACTGTGTGCATCAGGAGCCCAGCCTGGACCCGCATCTGCGGGTCAGCCTCCGGAGGGGCAGTCTTCACTGTAAATGATGGGATTGAACCAGCCGATCTTTAAGGTCACTTTTTCCTTTGAACCTCACTAAACCAGGGAAGATGAATAGAACAGAGATAAATCCCCGAGATTTTCCCAGGTCCCTAGGAGCTCTGGCTTTCCTTTTTCTGTGTATGTCTCCAGACAGCACCTTATTTTCCCTCTCTAAAGCAGGCTAGGATCCAGCTACAGCATCTGAACACAGACAGACAGCCTTCTGCCTCCTAGTGTGTTTATATTGTCAATTCTGGGGGCTGCATTCAACTTGACAAAGCCAAGACTAAGAGTAGAAATGTGATGTACGCTGGGGGTGGGGGAAACAGAACAAGAATTTAGCTCTCTCTAAACTGTATCCTGGGGGTAACCTGGCTGGGATCATTTAAGAAAACCTGAGGCCGAGCCAAAGGAAAAGGGGCTTTCTCTTGCTTTCCTTGTTTTTCACTTCTTCAGACCCCATCTGTCCCCAGAGAAATACTGGAGATGATAGCGTACATGCAGAGAGTACCGGGTACCCGGGCATGTGAAGAATCCTCTTACCCTTGGAGCGTGAGTTTCGAATGTTCATCACTGAGGGTTCTCTACATTACACAGGAGCTGGGCTGGTATACAGTGAACTGTCGGTTGGAAATAATAAGCCCGCCTCCTTGTTTAGGGGTATATACTAAATATAATCAATACAATAAATGAGTCTCCAGGATGCTGGTACATCCCCATCAGAGTACATGGCTGGTCCAATCCCAGCTTTTCTACATGTATATCTGTCTGTCTGTCTGTCCTTTCTTCTCTTGTCAGTTTGGTAAGGTCAATCTCTAAAGCCACGTAGGTTGTAGCGGTAAATATTTTTCCTGCCATTTTTTCACTATTTAATTTCAGAATCTTATTCAAACACATCTATACCCCCAAACATACTCATAGGATTTAACTGTGTGCAGTGACGTTTCTTTTCCCAGAACATCTGCTTCCTGAGCTCTCTGGGATTTTCCATGTTCTGCCTCAGGCTGCCAAGCATTGCCCCTCACATCCCTGGATCTCCTAGGTTATGGTCATGTACTACCTGTGTGCTTACCTAGAGGTTTTCTCTCTATTATTATTATTATTATTATTATTATTATTATTATTATTATTATTATTATTTACTAGATATTTTCTTTATTTACATTTCAATTGTTATCCCCTTTCCTGGTTTCTCTTTCAAAACCCCCCTATCCCATCCCCCCTCCCCCTGCTCACCAGCCCACCCACCCCCGCTTCCCTGACCTGGCATTCCCCTATACTGGGGCATCGAGCCTTCTCAGGACCAAGGGCCTCTCCTCCCTTTGATGTTCAGCAAGTCCATCCTCTGCTACATATGCAGCTGGAGCCATGGTCCCTCCATGTGTACTCTTTGGTTGATGGTTTAGTCCTTGGGAGCTCTGGGGGTACTGGTTGGTTGATATTGTTGTTCCTCCTATGGGGCTGCTCCTTCGGTCCTTTCTCTAGCTCCTCCATTGGGGACCCTGTGCTCCGTTCAATGGTTGGCTGAAGGCACCCACCTCTGTATTTGTCAGGTACTGGCAGAGCCTCTCAGGAGACAGCTATCTCGGGCTCCTGTCAGAAAGCACTTGTTAGCATCCACAATAATATCTGGGTTTGGTAACTGTACATGGGATGGATTCCTAGGTGGGGCAGTCTCTGGATGGTCTTTCCTTCAGTCTCTGCTCCACACTTTGTCTCTGTATCTCCTCCTGTGGGTATTTTGTTCCCCTTTCTAAGAAGGACCAAAGTATCCACACTTTGGTCTTCCTTCTTCTTGAGCTTCGTTTGGTCTGTGAATTGTATCTTGGGTATTCCAAGCTTCTTGGCTAATATTCACTTATCAGTGAGTGCATACCATGTGTGTTCTTTTGGGATTGGGTTACCTCACTCAGGGTGATATTTTCTAATTCCACCCATTTGCCTAAGAATTTTATGAATTCATTCTTTTTAACAGCTGAGTAGTACTCCATTGTGTAAACGTACCACATTTTTCTGTATCCATTCCTCTGTTGAGGAACATCTGGGTTCTTTTCAGCTTCTGGCTATTATAAATAAGGCTGCTATCAACATAGTGGACCATGTGTCCTTATGACATGTTGGAGAATCTTCTGGGTATATGCCCAGGAGTTGTACAGCTGGGTTCCCCAGTAGTACTATGTCCAGTTTTCTGAGGAACTGCCAGACTGATTTCCAGAGTGGTTGTACCAGCTTGCAATCCTACCAGCAGTGGAGGAGTGTCCCTCTTTCTCCACATCCTCGCCGGTGGCATCTGTTGTCACCTGAGTTTTTGATCTTAGCCATTCTGACTGGTGGAATCTCAGGGTTGTTTTGATTTGCATTTCCCTGATGACTAAGGATGTTGAACAGCCATACCTAGAGGTTTTCTTATACTGGCTACATTAGGGGCCCTGTTCCCAGTTCACTGAGTATAGAATTTAGCTAGGAGATGTTGACCATCATCCTGTGAGTATGTGGCTCACAGGAAGGAAATGACATCCCAAGACTTTGGGGACATGGCTCTGCCCTCTGACTTTTACTGGGCTTTCTCCCTAACCTTATTGAACTTACATTTTTTAAATTTTTTTTAGTACAATAGCAGTAATCAACTGAGAAAGTGCATAAATCAAAACCCACGAGTAATTAAAAAAGAGCGTGGAATTCAACCCCAACTCTAGATTCTTAAAGCTTCTAGAGAAACTGTTCCTTAAGATATTTATTTTAAATCCAGTGATCAGCCATAAACAATTTATCCACATTAATCAGAAAGGCATCTTTGCAATAGGCGACAAGTTCATAGCCCAGCTCAAGATGAAGTGATCAGGAGAGGGGAAAAGTTAAAAGTTGGAAATGAATACAGGAAGCTTGTGGTGGTAGTAGTTGTTGTTTGGTTGACTGGTTTGGTTTGGTTTGGTTTGGTTTAACAAGTGAGACCACTCATGGTCACTGTCATTTTGAGAACAGAAGCAGTAAGGCTGGCCTGTGATGCACAGGCTGTTAGTAACATAAATACATGAACGCACCTCCCAAAAAAATAAATGTGAGGTCCCCCCCCTTTGGCTAGAAATGGAATATTTAACATTTACACTCATACCAGAAAGAAAAAGCGAAAGAGAGGCAGGAAAAAAGTGAAAAAGTAACCATGTATCAGAATGTTTTAAAAATAAAGCAAAAATAGCGACTCCACGTCTTAATCAACTGGAGTGGTACCACATGCCGCTTCCCAAATAAGTAGCTAATGATTTCTGCACTTTAGAGAACAGGAGCAGAGGGGAAGTGTCGCTTCAGACTCAGCAATTTAAATAAAACAGCAGTTAATAAAGTGTCGGCAGTCTCTTGCTGTGCAAATGTACCCAGGAAGAAGCAGGAGTCATAGACACACGGCACTCTGGAGTTGTAGGCACACGGCACTCTGGAGTTGTAGGCACACGGCACTCTGGAGTTGTAGGCACACGGCACTCTGGAGTTGTAGGCACACTGTGCTCTGGAACTGTAGGCACACTTCATTCTGGAGCTGTAGACACATTGCGTTTGGAGTTTTAGACACACTTCTCTCTGGAGCTGTAGACACACTGCACTCTGGAGTTGTAGGCACACTGCACTCTGGAGTTGTAGGCACACTGTAGGACAAAGCCCATCCTACTCTCAGAATTCAGGGAACAGTCCAGACAAGTTCTGGTGACCTGGCTCTTATCTTGATTCCACTCTAAGGAGTTGTGTTACCTTGAGAAAAATAGATTCCTCTACGGCTGACTAGGCTCAGGACTCTCTCCTTGAGTGCCTAACCTTGGATTATCCTCAGGCAGCTGCTCAAAGACTATTTACACATTATTTAAATGATCTTGTTTTCTGTGTCCCGCCTGATTCACTGGGAAGATCATTCATGATACTAATTTTTTTTTTTATTTTATACAAACTGTAGTCTAGGGCCATATCTAAATCTAGACCACTTAAAGTGCTAGAGTGTACTATGACTTGCAAAATAAATTGCTCATCCTATTAAGTATCGAATTGCTATTTCATAATCTTAAGCATTTCTCTGCAGTATTGAACATGAAACTACAATGATACGGACCTCCACGGAGATGTTTTTTTTCTTCAAACACCGGATGAATCTCCAGGGGTTGATCAGCCCAGTTCTATGCTGACTGACCTTAACACCTTTCTGAAAACTCGGGATCAACTCCCCCAATTCCTTCCACATGTAACTGAAAGACAAGGCACCTCTCTGTTTCCTTAGTAAGGAAGAGCTGACGTAAGGAATCAGCCAATCAGAGCAAAGGTGGAATGGCGCCTGTGACGGAAGAGATAATTTTGGAGTCTTGACTCATGTCCTTTAAATTCAGTACCCTAATGCCGTGTACTTTTTCCCATTAAAACTTGATTCTCCGTGGTTTCTAAGTCTCAACATGGCCTCTCATCCCCAAAGTAAGCTTTTATCACAGGAGCTGGAGGTGACGCACCGCTGGGCTGTGTCCTCCGAGACCAGCCCTTGAAGCCAGAGGTTCCAGGACCCGGCAGCTCTGTGCAGGGCGAACGGAAGCTGCTTCTTCCCGTCCCCACAGCCCAGTCTTAGCTCCGCACAGCTGTTATGCTGGAGGAGGAGCAGGTCAGTAGAAATTAATTAAAAGAGTTACTTAAGCATAAAAGTGAAATTTACCAAGCAATTTCCCACTTCTTGGTGAAAGCCTCATCCTAGGCCGTGTCTCCTGTACAAGTGGCTTTACTCTGTGATTTAACAGTAGGGTGTTTCATAGCTCATCCCGTCTGCATTCATTTTCACACTGACTGAACAAATGCAATTAGCTTGCAGTGAGCCAAGTAATGGTTTTCTTCAAGGACCGAGAGCACTTTCTTAGACTCTAATGTGTACAAACGTCTGCCGCGGCTTCTTCCACCTGGGCTCCCGATAGAGCAACCTCATGTCTTTCCTACTGGACCAACACAAAAGTTTTATTTTCAAGGAAATAATACTATGGGACTGGAGAGCCTGTTGAGGTGAAGGAGCGATGGGCCTCCCTGTCATTTCTAGGTTGTGGTCTTGACCACAGCCCTGGGTGCTGCACTGACTTGCTGCCGTACAATAACTGAGCACACTGGAGACTCAAAGATCAGGCCACCATTGACTCTCCATCACAATGAATTCATCAGCTCTGTATCTGCGACATTCGTGCCAAGTCCTCAGAACGTTTAACACAGAGAAGTTCCCGACAGACAGCCAAGTCCCAGCGGTTACCACGGGATCTGTGAGGAAAGGAAGTGTGATGTGTATATACGTCGGAGCGTACATGCAGTAGCATGAGAACCTGCTTTGTTAAGCAAAGGATAACAGTTCCCAAAACGCAGAGTGTTACGAATGGCTGTTTTAAACCGCTGTTCAAGCGCCAAGAAGAAGGAAATCGTCAATAGCAAGAAACGTGAGCAGAACTAGAAATTATCAAGATAAGTGAAATAAAATCTAGAATAAGGGGGAAATGAAGAAAGAAAAAGAGAAAGGAAGAAAGGAAAGAAGAAATTTAAAATAATTTTATTTCTATCTTTTTTTGTACCTTTGACGGGAAAGTTGACCTTTCCTGGAAAGGATTTTGCATACAGATGCCAAAGACTTCCTAATTATCACAGCATCTAATGCTGAATCATATAGATTTTTTAAGGCATAAAAACTTGAAAGGCTCTTGTAGGAGCATCACTGCAGAGATGCTAGACAGGTAAGCAATAGGCAAAATGATGTCACTCCGTGAACCACCAGCCATTCATAGCAGCAGTATGGGTGCTTAGTCTCAGGGTGCCTTATATAAGCTCTTAATATTTATGTAATGAATGAAAGGGGTTGGTGGCTGGATGAATGAATGAATGAATGAGGGAGGGAGAGAGAGAACGACTGGAACATTTACTCATACTGTAGAGTGAGAATCTAACCTACTTTGTTAAGCAAAGGATACGATTCCTAAACCATAGAGTATTAGTAGTTGCTGTTTGATAATGTTTATGTGAACCAGAATAGTAGCAAACACCTTTAATCCCAGCACAAAAGAGGCAGAGAGAGAGGCATGAGGGTCATAAGTTCAAAGCCAATCTGGTCTACATAGAAAGACCCTATTCAAGAAGAAGTAGGAGGAGGAATAGGAGGAGGAGGAAAAGGAAGAGGAGGAAGAGGGAAGATGAGAGAAGAAGGAGGAGGAAGAGGAAGAAAGAATGGAGAAAGGATGTAGGGGAGACTGAACTTGGGGACCAACTGGCTAAAACGAAGTTCATCTGTTTCTGTGCGGCTTACAGGTGGGATACTGTGGTCTGTGGCTTGAGTGACCCTGAGTGTTCACATAGACCAGTGGGATACTGTGGTCTGTGGCTTGAGTGACCCTGAGTGTTCACATAGACCAGTGGGATACTGTGGTCTGTGGCTTGAGTGACCCTGAGTGTTCACATAGACCAGTGGGATACTGTGGTCTGTGGCTTGAGTGACCCTGAGTGTTCACATAGACCAGTGGGATACTGTGGTCTGTGGCTTGAGTGACCCTGAGTGTTCACATAGACCAGTGGGATACTGTGGTCTGTGGCTTGAGTGACCCTGAGTGTTCACATAGACCAGTGGGATACTGTGGTCTGTGGCTTGAGTGACCCTGAGTGTTCACATAGACCATGGAAGCAAACCAACCAGAACTGGAATGAACTTCCTAACAAGGATTTTAAAAATTATAAAAGTCAAGTCTATACATGGCCTTCTGTTACAGATTTGCAAGACCAAAAAGAAGCCCACAAAACCTTACAAAGCTAAGTCACTTCACCACTCAATTCTTGGAGAGCGTGCAACCAGTGGAAAGATGATGACCAAGGTCAACCTCAAACCCATGAGTCCCGAATCGGTACCCAGAGTCTGTTCTTCTGTTAGCGGTGCTTTCCAGGACACCTGCAGAAAGGTCGGGGGCCTCACTGTCAGGTCTGAGTCCGGAGTAACTCAAACAGTGGCCACGGGGAAACAGCAGTCTTTAGACCGTGTTCTCCATTGGTCATGTCTCCACACCAAGGTGTGGGATGTAGATTACCACCTTAAGGGGTGGAGCCGGAGCCAGGGCACCTGAAGCTTTGAGTGCAGGGGTGGTAGGCGCCTAGCGCATCCATCGCCATCGCGAGTGGGAGGCACCTAGCCTATCGCATCTCCTCTTCCTGACTAAAGCTTTGCTCTGCTCGCTCAGGAGAACTGCAGAGCTGGTCTGTGCCTTGCTGCAGGTGTTACAGGCAACTCTGTCACTAAAGCCAGGATTGCTGAATCCTTATTCCTGGCAATGAGGCGAGAACTAGAAAGTACGCAGCTGGATTTTCCGATTACAGGTGGGGTTTGCAGGGCTCAGGGGCGTGCGTGCGTGCGTGCGTGCGTGTGTGCGTGCGTGCGGGGAGCTGCCTTTTACTGTGCTAACTGAAGAGTCAGGCTGGAATTCAAAATCCATAAAATCAAAAAGGAAATCCCACATTTTTTTTTTTTTGCCTGTTTCCACTTCTTGGTTGGGAAGATTCTTGAATTCTTGAAAAAAAGAAGTGGCAATTTCGTTTGAGGTAATTAAATGAGACAAGCAAGAATCCCCCTAAAGTGAAAATCGTTGAATATAAATAATTTCAATATAACTCCTGTCTTTTCTTTACAGGGAGACTATAAATTTTCTGAGACTGGGGGGATGTTTGTCCACTTTGTTTTTTGTCCAAGGTTCAATTTATGGGCGAACACACACACACACACACATACACACACACACATACACACACACACACACACACACACACACAGCAGAGATGAATATTTACTTTTGGAATGAGTGAAAAAAAAACCCACAACTCAGACACAGCCTCATTCTACAAAAGAGAGGGTGGGCATAAAACAGAGACATAAGTAATATACAGAATTATGTGTTTGTACCTAGTGCACTCGGAAAGAAATGCTGACAGCAGACAGGACACAGACTTCAGATAGGGTCTGGGTTCGAGTCCCCGGCTCAATCACCCTCAGAATGTGTTTTCATTTCCATGAATCCAGGCTAATGACTCTGGGGACTCTTCGTGCCCCTGCTCTAAGACCTCCTCCGTTGGCCTCGTATCTCCTGGCAAGTAAAAGCCAACGCTATACCAGGAACTTCAAAATCAGCAGCAGGGTCACAGGTCTGTAATCTCAGCATGAGTTCAAGGCCCACCTAGACTACAAAGTGAGAGAGCTCTTGGCCAACGGAACAAAGCCAGAACTTAGAGGTTTTCACATGACCCACTGCTTACCTGCCTGAGTCTGATGTGTCTCATCCCTGTGCACGTGACATCTCTTCGGGTCACTGACTGCCTCGTCTCCTGTTTCTTAGTCAACACTCTCCACTTGCCGCCTCACCGTTCATCAGACTGAGAAGCCGGGAAGCGTAATATGTAAGATGTGAACGGGAGTTAACGCCCCACGCGGTGACCTTCATCAATAGAAAGAGAAGAAGCCAAGCTGGTAGATTCTGTGCTTCGGTGAACACACCAAGACACTGCTCTCCTGAGCAGTCCATAGCTCCCGGACATGACAACGAGAAAGCAGCCGCTGCACTGTTGGCCACTTGTGATGCTGGAGCCGGCTGTCTCCCTCTCCCTCTCCCTCTCCCTCTCCCTCTCCCTCTCCCTCTCCCTCTCCCTCTCCCTCTCCCTCTCCCTCTCCCTCTCCCTCTCCCTCTCCCTCTCCCTCTCCCTCTCCCTCTCCCTCTCGGCCGTTGTCTTCTCTCTTCCTTCTAGAAGACAAGAGGACAGAGGCATCCTTTCCCACAGCAGGGTGGACGGTACCGGGCAGTCAGTACTTGTATGAATGGATGAGTTCCTGGTACTATATCTGCCACTAAAGATCCCTTGCCCAAACTGAGACTGTTAACACTTCCCCGAGTTCTATATGGTACAGCATGTATTACATCTTCATGTGTGTTTAAGATACGCCCTCCATGCAATCATTTTATCCTGTTCTTCATTGCATACTATCCCCAGCATTCTTAGCAATGTAAAATGCAAACAAGACCAGAAAAGGGCGTGTAGAGCAGCCATGATCCTAGAATCCAGCACTTAGGAAGTGTAGAGACAGAAGGACTGAGAATACGAAGCCAGCCCTGGTGACACAGAGAGACACTGTGGAGAGAAAGGGGACAGAAAACAAAATCCAGGAGCAGAGAACTTCAATATGCTGTACCTGGTAGAGCTAGGAGGATCCATGAGAAAAAAAAGCATTCCTGCCGACCGTGGCAACCTATGTAAGGAAAGAGAGAAGGAAAGGGTAGAGGGAGAGGCAGACAGATAGACAGACACAAAGACGGGGGGGGGGAGGAAGAAAGATTTATACAATGCTATTTCAACTCCACAAACTTAATATTAATTAATATTAATATTAATAAAATTAATATTAATTTGAGCACTTGAAATTCCCTTTGCTTTTCTTCTTAAGAGTATTTTTCCCCCATTTGTTTCCTGAAGAATTCAGCAACTGCACTGGCTCCTCTCTCTAGGAGGCACACTTCCTCAGAGATTCAGATTCCAAACACTGAATTAGTAATATAAATGAGTTTAAAACAAATAACAAGTAAATAATAATAACATTTAATATATTAATTTATTAATTATTTGCTAATAAAAGGTTCTTAGTATAAATAAGGTTTTCCTTTATGATTGCATATCTAGAAAATCCAAATGCATCAGAGAAAAGATTCACCAAAAGAATGTAATGAAACTGAAATACTTAAAATTAACAAATAAAAATAGTCATTGTATACTAAAAATGAAAAATAATAAAAATATGTAACAGAAGACCATTTTGTGTCATTTTCTTTAATTTTTATTTATATTTTTCTGTTTTTTTTTCTTCTTTAAACAAGCTTTTACTGTGTAACTCAGGTCCTCAACTGCTTGATCCTCCTGCCTCAGTCTCCCTTGTGCTGGAACTGCAGACACATGCCTACACTGCTGGCTTTGAAGACTTATGACAAGGAAAAAAAAAATACAAAAAAAGTGTCTAACTCAAAGTAAGGAGGAACCTATGTGAAGCAAATCAGTAAACATCCTGAAAAACCACAAAAGTACACTTGAGCAAATGCAAAGATGTCCGTGTTCTTCCATAGGAACACTGCATAAATAAAAAATTCATTCTCAGTTAATATGTAAGTCTAATGTGATTCATATCTTAAGTCACCAGGGATCTTATATGCACCGGTGCAGTCGGTTTGAACTCATCAATAAGAAACTTGAACCCCAATAAATATGTCAGCGCACACACATTCTCTCTTACCTATCAAGCAATACGAGTGCTGTTTTCAGTATTTATGATAAATATTCATTTTTTAAGGCCAGCAAACGATTATCATAACACACATACATACACACATACACTTGGATCCAGGGTATTGAAGAGCACATAACTTAAGATTACAGCTATGCAGTGGCTTAGGTTATAAAAGTTGGTTATGTGTAAAATCCAAGGCAAGTAAGGCTAATTGTATCATTGGTCCCTTAAAGGCAGGTTAAAGAAACAGGCAGGGTGCACAGTAAGACAGCAGTCTTCAGAGTGCACAGTAGGACAGCAGTCTCAAGTCTCAAATGACCTCAAAGTGCGTTGTTAACTCTGGCTGTGAAATCTCAAGAAAGTTCCAGTCTCTTAGACTGTCGAAGATGTTTTTAAAGAAAAAAATAATGCACTCCCACGGGCCAGGGGTTCTGATGATACCGTTCATCTGAAATGAGGAACAAGTCTGGCTTCAAGAATGTAGAGCAATGGGAAGAGCTGAGGACAGTTAGACAGCTCAGGCAGACAGACAGACTCAACATAGAAGAGACAATCCAGAGACAGACTCACATGACTGAAAATTTATCACACAATAAAAAACTAACACCTCACCGAGCCAGCAGAGACTACTTTTCTCACAGGTGACACTGGAGGGAAAGGCTGGATCTTTACTTGCTGTGTATCAGGACAAATGTCCAATGATAGGCATCTAAACGTGAACAATAATATATACCAAAAGAAAAGGTGGATAGATTTCTCTTTAACTTGAGAATAAAGACTATTTCCCTGATTACGATCTGGAATCTAGAGGTGATAAAACATATCTGCAGGGGGAGGAAGACTCCACATTCTCTTAAGAATCGGAGTATTGATTCTGTACTCCCATCATGCTCCAGGAAAGGCCACACCCCCAAGAGTACACGCGCAAAACAAATTGGATCTTATGGATGAAAAGAAGAGGCTACAGAGTTGGGTGGGTAAGGATTGGGAGGAGATAGGGGAGAGTGCATCTGAGCAAAGCGCATTGTACAAAATCTCAAAAAAAACTAATTAAAAATCATGAAAAATTAATTTATCTTTAAAAACATTTTTTATTTCGCACGCATATTTGACAGTTCTATCATGATCATATTTCCCCCAACATTGCTCTTTCTTTACGGCTAAATAGAAAACGTGTGAATAAAGTACAAAAATGACGGTGAAAACACTAAGAAAAATACAAAGACCAATAAACTTAATTTGTAAGGAAGTTCTAATAAAGAAAAGACCAACACCAGTAGTCAAGCACAGAAATATCAGCAGGGCATTTGTGGAGAACTGGACGCAGCTGACTCACTGACAGACGACAAGATGCTCTGCTGTGCTTATAATCAGACAAGTGCCGATTAAAATTGTCCCAAGATTCCATCAGATGGAAACGCATCAGATGTTAAATGCTCATGCTTATCACAACACAGACAGAGAAGCTTCCTCAGTCGCCTGTGCGGGGGACCTGAGAGCCAGTTCCTTACAGTAAACGTCAACAAGGGGAAAAACTCACCCAGCACCCTGAGTTTATTAAATGCCTGTTGTTGGGTGTGCTCAGAGATGTGATCAAGGGAACCTTCTCCGGTTTATGAATAAAGATAAATTGAGTTTAAACATCACCCCTTTGCAATCTCTAATGGAACCCAAATTGATGAGGTAAATACCTTTAGCCCCACTTTCAGGGTCTAACCCAATGAGCTACTGACAAGAATTTGAGAATAAAAAATTCCAAGGGCTATTCAATGCAGCATCTTTGGCTTGTTGCACAAAGCTGAGAACAACCCAACTGCATACCAATCAAATTCTCAGTAAGTCTTCCAGGTATCATAGTACCATGTGGTACTAAGGTACTATGCAACCATGCAGAATGATGAGTATATCTGCGTCGGGAGATGATTTCTATGATCAAGGGTGAAGAGGAAGGATGGAGAGCTTGGTGAGTAGAGCAAGCTAAGGAAGGGGAGGGGGGTAGGAAGAAGGATAGATGGAGAATTCACTTAAAGTCTCTTAAACACAAAAATATAAGCATTTGTAATGAGTCACCTATAGACAGAAATAACAGAACAGAAAAGGTAACGAAATTGAAGGGATAGAAAGAGAAGCCACGGTCTGTGGAGATGCTTCAGTCAGTCAAGTGTTTGCTGCATGGTTGGGGGTTGTGGGGGTGGGGAAACTGGCCACAGCACTGCATGCTTGTAGCACTGGACAGGCAAAGTCAGGAGGGTCCTTGAGGCTGCAGGGTCAACTTGACTTGCATTAGCTGCAGGGTCAACCTGACTTGCATTTTCTCCAAGCTTCAGGTTGGGTGTAAGACCCTGTCTCAAAAAACCAAGTGGAGAATGATGGAGGAAGGCAGCCAATGTTGACCTTTGTCCTCCACACGGATGTGCACACGCATGATCATCTAGTCAACCATATATACACAAAGAAATAGAAGCCAGACTTTACTTGAATCTTATTTTGTAGATTTAACTCTAGGACATAACCCAAAACAAATTTAATTCACAAAAATAATCCTTAGAAATCAAAAGGTGAGAGAGAGAACCAAGGAGAACTTAATAGCATCCAGTCAAGAGCAGAGATGCACGGGGGACTCTCCAGGGCTGCTGGAATTCCCATCTGCTTATCTCTAGCAACAAATTCACAGTGGGAAAATAGCTAACAGACCTAAAACTGTTTTCAGCCATTAATTGCTCCTCAAGACTGTGTGTGCATGTGTGCACACTCTATGTCACACAGTGGTCCTTTCCCATTTATCTCTAGCTGGACTTCCCATTACATGAAGCTGCATCCATCCAGGGCAGTCTCCTTCTACAACACACAACCCACACATACACACGGTGTCGAAATGTGTTTGCTGTAGTCAGGGGCAAATGGTCATTTTCCCTCTACCCCAACAAGTCTTAATGTGTTGGAATTCCAAACACCCTAGGATTCAAAATGTGACCTTAAAGACACTGTAGAAAATTATATTAAAGCTTTGTTTAAAAGGTATATATGAACATAAATGGGTTTCTTGTTTGAACTTGGGTCATATCTCCAAGATTTTCAAATGTGTGTGTGTGTGTGTGTGTGTGTATGCATGTATATGCAAACATTTCAAAATCTAAAATAATATCCAACATCTTGGTCCCAGGCACTTCAGATATACTTTGTGCTAACAGTCATGGTGGAAAAACACAGCAAGAACTCCCCCCTACTGTTCCCTTTTCTGACTCGCATTCCTTTTGTCCTAGGGGGAAGTTACCCCACTCCTAGCCTCACTGCCAGTGACAAAGGACCAGCACAGATGGGTTGTGTGGTCTGATTCATGCTGTGGAGCTACCCCGGGACCTGGCAGTAGCTGATTGGATAGCTTTGTGTTCTTTTCCATGACGGATCCATCTTTTCTTCCCCAGGGGGCCCTTCCTTTAAAGATCCCTTGCACAGGCTCCCTGGTGGCTTACATTCATGGGAACCAAGTTCAAAGCAACTGGCCTGCTAAGTCAGGCCTTTTAGTACCCGCAGCCACTTCCCAGCCTGGAAGAGTCTGCCTAGTCCTGCTGTTACACAACACCTATCTCCAAGACTCCAGGCTTGACATCTGGGATGACAACTGCCCTTCCCTCAGCAGTCCTTACCCATATGTGACAGGCCAGGGAGGCCAGAAAGGGGCAGTCTTAAAGCCTTGCTGGTTTAACATTCACTAGTGAAGGGAGCTGGGGAGATGGCTCAGACGATAAAGCTCTTGCTTTGCAAGTGCAAAGACACACAGTTCAATCCTGGATCTCAAATAAAACCTTACTGCCTGGCAGTAAGTTCTTGTGATCGCAGTGCTGGGGCAGCTATCTGAGATGGATCTCTAGGGTTTGCTGCTCACTGGCCTAGACTACAAGGCAAACCCCAGGCCCATGAAACACCCCTTGCCCAGGCACAAAAAAAGAAAAGCAGAGGTAGATATTAGAGTGACTACCAAGACTCTCCTTTGGCTTCCACATACATGAACACACACGTGTATACACAGAGACGTATATAAAATAAAAGGCTTCCTAAGACAGAAAGTCCATCCATCTCCCTACCAGATCCCACAAACTCGCACAGCTTTTCTTCATGAAGAAGTGAGAGAGAGGCTGCTGTCTTGGTTTGGAAGGAGTCTGAGAAAGTGTGTGAGCACATGTGCTGGTTTTTCTCATGCTTCGGCTCTGAGTTTTCACCCTAGTGAAACAGTCCGGCAAACAAACAGACAGGCCATTCCACAACTGCTCTGCCTTTGATCAGGACAGCAGGTCTGAGCAGCGTGTAAATCAGCACAGTTAACTGTTGTTTGGCAGGCTTGTCTCAGCCCTCAGAGTACTGCTCCTTGCCCAGTCCTGGTGCTCAACCTCCACTAGGATGTCTCAGAAACAAGTCTCAGAGGAAAAGCACTTCAGAACTACTCCACCCAGCCAGCTTTCCAAGCGAGGGCTCTGTTGAGCTGTCTCTGGGCATCAAGTGCTTTCCTTCCAGAACAGTCATCTGAAATCCCATAATAAGCAGCTGTAAATCGTTAGATATGCTGCATCAGGGAGGAGGTGACGCCCTTCCTCTATCCAGAGCTGCTCCCTCCCGGTCTCTCACTTTCCCCTGGGTTGTCCTAAGCTCAGTATCACTTTAATTAATGCTTGCTACTTCTGTCTTCATTTCTGGCCTGATTTTTGAAGCTGTATTCCAGTCATGCCTGCCATTTCTTCCATTCTCATTTGTGAAAATATGCTACTTGTCCCACCCTTTACACAGACCAGAAAAATGGATGGAGGGCAGACTTAACCTTGAGAACAGCAGTAAAAAGGAAGGCAAATGGGTATGTTCAAAAGATGGGTGGGCTCTCGGTCATCAGATTGGAGGCCATCATGGAATTTTCCCGAGGGATGCAGGGAAGGCAGAAGGGTGGTCTCACTCACTGTGACTCTAAGAAAATGGCTCCGGGATGAGTCTGAAGGATTGATGTGTTTCAACAGATGCTGAAAGGAGAGCTAGGAAATGAAAATTGTTTCCTGTGAAGAGAGTAAGTTATCAAAAGGTGCAGAGTCAAGTCCACTGATGGGAAACCAGCCAGCAGGATCGTAAGTGGGATACAGAGAGGACAGAGAGGACAGGTTAGTGCCAGAGCAGCATGGCACTGAGCGTTCAGGGAGCAGTGAGCCTCAGTGTTGAGAACTTGGGAGCTGTTAAAATCCCTTGGACATGGGACTAAAGTGTGAGCCTGCTCAGCTGCCCTAACAAAACGGCACAGGCTGGGATACTTGCACCACAGATACTTGCATCTCACCATCCCGGGAGCAGGGGAGCTTAAATAGGAAGGGGTCAGTACATCTGGTTTCTTCTGAAGCCTCTTGTCTTGTTGTCTGGGTGACCGTCTTCCCCATGTGTTTGTTTACACTTGGTCAGCCCATGTATGCCAGTGCTCTAGTCTCTTCTATATGTATCCTAATGGAACCAGACTCAAGAGCACCTGAGACCTCAACAGCCTTCACCCCATCTTCGGATAGAGTCATGATTTGAGGTTCTGTAATAGAACTTCAAGACTTTTCCCATCCTGTGATGATTTTCTTATTGAATTGTTGAATTAACCAGCTCTGATCTTAAGCAGGCTCAGGGCATCTCTGTAAGGGATAACCAATGGCCACTGGTCTGCCTCCTCCTTGGTTCATTGCTCCCTGTTTTCTTTGCCCAGATTGGGGTAGATTCTAGAAGATTCCTGTGCGGAACCTGGAGATTTGGTACTCTTCCCAGGAGAACATGTTATGCACCCACGAAGCATCCTCTTGGAAGTGCTAGCCGCTGCATACAATGACCCATATCTGCATCAACAGGGAAGGAAGGAAGGGTCTGCTAACTGAAGACTGTTGACTTCTGTTGACTTCCTTACAAAGCTCCGTTGGGTTTGTTTTGGCTTCAGTTATTGCCCTCCAGAGAAACAAGAAACAAGCCCAAATCCATGAGTCACTCTGACTCACTGTTTACACAGCCTGGAGTCAACTTTAAGACTGAACGTTTTACCCAGAGGCCTTCCAGAATCTACCGTCATTTGAGCACCCATGGATGGTCATTACCTGTGCATGCTGGCTTGCACGCCTGTGTTTGCATATGTGGATCGCTCTTTCCTGTGAGAATATGTGTGGTTTTCCCTCAATAATAGACCTTTGCTTTCTGAGTTTGAGAATGGTTCTTCTTAATGCAAGTCATAAACCCTGGCCCACGCCTACTCCCCTGGCTGTGGTATGTGCTGTGCCCTTGGATACAGAAGAACTTGAATACATTTTCCTGAGAGAGAAACTTGCATCTGCTCTGCATGCCTGTGGTGAGTCTTCCAGAGAGGTAGGATGAAAAGGAAAAACTGAAGGACTGAGAGAAAGCAAAAGCTCCTTCAGCCTGGGGATCTAGTTTGAGTTTCCTGCTGATCGAGTCAAGAAACTCCACACAACTGACAGAATCCAAGTTGCCTGCACAGATGGCGCTTATCTTCCTAAAGACATCTCAAACATGCATGTGTTAAATTGGCAAATTTGTTTGGATGTTGGATGCTCCCCCAAAAGGTCCATATTTTAATGACACGGTCCTCAGAATGGTTCTACTAAGACTAATGGAGCTTTAAGAGAGTTGGACCTAGTGAAAGGTACCTGATTCATTACGGGTACCTTTGAGTATGCATACTCAATATAGACAATAAGATCTCTCACATACATTCACACACACATTCCTTCTCTCTTTCCTTGATGTCTTGACCTATGGCTTATATGTTTATAAAAAGATAAAGAGAGATAAGGCGATATGTTCAATGGGGGGTATAGCGAGGTATGGGGGAAGGGAGTGTCTGAGCGGGCCCATGCTGAGGCATCCTTTCCCCCTGAGGGACCAGTCACATGACGGTATAGTATAGAATAGAGTTTATTCAGGGCATGGAGAGGGGAGTTAAGAGGGTAGTAGACACAGAGACAGGCAGAGAGAGAGAGAGAGAGAGAGAGAGAGAGAGAGAGAGAGTAATGGAAAATAATAGAAGTCGGCCATGAGCACATGGCGGGGTGGAGGGGGATGGGTAGAGAGGGGGAGAGGGCAAGAGGGAGCAAGAGAACAAGAGAGAGAGGAGGGGGCAAGCAGCCCCTTTTATAGTGGGCCAGGCCTGCCTAGCTGTTGCCAGGTAACTGTGGGGAGGAGCATACTTGGCTGTTGCCAGGTAACTGTGGGGTGGAGCTTAGACAGAAGGCTAACAATGACCATCTACTCTGACACACATTCGGGCTACGATGCACCACATTCACCAGACTCCTTAAGCCCATTGGACCTCAGACCTTGGTTTTAGCCTCTGGAAAGATGAGCCAAAATAAATCTCTCTTTACTTCATTCAAAGCAAAACAAAGCAACAAACCAACGGCGTCTACTAATGGCCAGAACGTTTGCGGGCTTGTGTTTCATTAGTTGTGTTAGTGATCCATCTTCCAATTTTATTTTCAAAGGGAGATTCTTTAAGAGGGGAGATATAAGGCTGGGGTTGGGGAGATGGCCAGTCAGTAGAAAGCGGAAGACTGCGGGTGTGGTTGTGAATGCTTGCAATCCCAGAGCTGGGCGGGGCAGAGATAAGTGATTGCTGGGGCCTCAGGCCAATCAGCCTAGCCAACCTGTTGAGCTATTGGCCAATGAGAACTCTTTATCTTGAAAAACAAGGTAAAGGCATCTGAGGAAGAATGCGTAACGTTGGACTCGGGCCTCCACATACACAGACCCACACATGCGCCTGTATATGCATGAATATACGACCACCAAAAAAAAAAGGGGGAGAAGATAAATAAGCGAACAGCTCACATTTTTTCTTTTAGTTCATTCCAAAACTTTACTTATTCTTTAACCTTGTTGTAAGTTACATTCTTGGAAAAAATGTAATTTAAAACACGCGAGCGCGTCCCATCCCTAGTGTCTAGTTTAATAAACTCTCTACCTTGGTGCCACTCTGATATTTCCTGAAGTTGTTTGCAATGTAGCAAGATCTGGCTTTGCCTGAGCAGAGGTCCTAAGGGATGCTGGGAAGAACTCCTCCTCGGGCGCTGGTGGCACTGCGAAACCGCATCTGGCTGCTGTAAGGGTCACCAGGACTCCTCCCCAGATCTGCATCACCCAGGAGCCTTCCTTCTAAACCTGAGACCGGATTGTCAGCTTCCTCCCATTCCCTGTGTCTGCCAGCCTGCTTTCGTGACCCGAGCCAGAAGGGCTTTTCATTGAGAAGCAGGAACCGTCCTAGACATTGTGCCGCACCACCCCGTGAGGCATTTTCTCACGTCCCATTGAACTTTATCCCCAAAGTGATGCGGAGCACACACTGTTATTACTTTATAGAAGAAATACGTTTTTAGAAAATTGCCGGTTGGACAAAGGGCAAAGGGCAAAGATCTGGAACAAGTCAAGAGCAAATCCAGAATTATCCGCTTTCTGTCTCCCATCAAATTCAGTTCTACCCCGTACCACACTTTCCTTCCCATCCAGCATTTTGAAGATTTTCCGGGATGTCTGTGAGGAAGAAATTGATGCTTGTGTAAGAGAATGCAGTGACCTTATATCCAAAAATAAAGGAACAGACCAAGGAAGCTATTTAAGTTGAGGTCATGGCTATCAGCAGCTCCTGGTATATTGACTCTGGGGGACTTCAGCCAGCTGCCCATATCCAGATGTGGTGCATGTGAACTATGTGGTTGGTGGTACGTGGTGGTATGTGGTGGTACTTGGTGATAATGGTGGTGCATGGTAGTGCATGGTGATGTGTGTAAAGGGCCTAAAACACATTGCTGTGTTTGTCTCAAAGCACAGAAAAAGTAAGAAATATTCTAAGATTTGTTGCTGAGGAGTTCCCTTTAGTACATTTCTGAGAACCAAGATGGAGAAAGCATACTTAGGTTTATCTGAGATGTGTCAGGAACACCTCTTCTGCAGAAGATAAAAAGAATCTTTTTTATATTTTGTGCCACACAAAAGAGATGGTTGCTATTTCCAGCCAAACCCCTCAGAGCTATAGAATATGTTAAAGCTTTACAACCTTCTATTCAAGACCAAAATATACGATCAGAAAAAAATAGAATTCCTGAAGCAGGTTGCTCTTAATATACATATTCTTTAGTATATAATTACAACCAGTCAATGATTTTACGGAGTGCTACATACATATCAGACAACCCAGGAACAGCAGTAGGTAGATACCTGTTAATCTCCCTGTAAAGTCAATCCCATCTGTGTCTTTGTTTCCTGTAATAGATTTCTGATTGACCAAATAAGAAATACCACTGTATACCAACTATCAATAGACGGGAGGTATAGACTGAGCAGGAAACCTAAGGGAATGCTTTTAACTCTGAAATTCATAAACAGGTAGCATTCGAGCATGTTTGCTTTTAGTACACAGTCAAAGAAAATGTCATTGCATGCCCAGACAAACAAGGGATTGCAGCTAAAAGAAGGCATGCATGCATGGCTTGGTCTGACCTCTAAGAAGATCCTGCTTGGGAAAAAGTGATTCTTGCTTAATGGAGGCCAACAGATGACATTCAGCACAATTGGTGTGTCTCTATTGAGTTATTTAGTTGGTTTTCTGTTTTGTTTGTGTTTTGTTTTGTTTTTTACCTTTTACTGGTTCTTTGTGAGTTTCACATCCTGCACCCCAATCCCACCCATCTCCTCCTCCCCTTGTACCCACCCTCCACCCTTGCAATGCCCCCCACAGAGAAAAAAAAGAAATCTCATTGTGGAAGCTCTCCCACACTGTGACCTTACTGTCCACACTTCTGTTCTTGTAAATGTTCTTACAAGGATTTGTTGGTCTGGTTAGAAGGCCTTTGGCTCTTGCTACTCTATCGATACTGGAACCTCACTGGGGTTCCTCTCCTGGGGTTACCACACACACACACACATACACACACACTCTCACACACATACTCTTACACAGTCTCATACACACTCACATACTCACACATACTCACACACATTCACACACACACACACACACACACACACACACACACACATATCCCACGCAGGGTTTTTCTAGTCTCCAGCTTGCTCCCAATCCTGGGCACCTGCCCAGGCCTGCCTAGGCCTGCCTGGCACCATACTGGTGATGGTCTCAGGCTCATTTCTTTCAGGGAATGTTAGGGCACTAATCATTCAGATGTCCAAATGTCAGAACAGTGAGCACAGACATAGTCTCTCGCTGTCTCTCTCTCTCTCTCTGTCTCTCTCTCTCTGTCTCTCTCTCTCTGTCTCTCTCTCTGTCTCTCTCTCTCTCTCTCTCTCTCTCTCTCTCTCTCTCTCTCTCTCTCTCTCTCCTCTCTGCCACCTCCAGAGGTTGATTTAGCAGACGGACACCTCCTTGGGTATTTATCTGTTGAGCAAATGAGAGGATTATCTCATTTGCTCAGAGAAATCAGATACTGAACAGTGCTGGTGTCCCATCAATACAGAAGGTACCACAATGACAGACACCAACATCCTCATCCTTTTCTGGGGAGACAGGACTTTCCGAATACATTTGAGTTATAATGCTGGTTAAAGAGATAGTCACATTAGAGGTGATAAAAAAAATAGCACAAATGAACAACTTTTTTCTGATTCTTGAGAGGCATCATAAATTTAACGGAGAGATTAGGGATTTGGTTTCCAGTTGGGCTGTGGCCACTCTCTGGCTATGGGACCAGTTACTTCCCCTTTTTGAGGCTTCTTCTCAAGAGCCAATATGAATTCATACTTCCTCAGCCGGTCCCTGTAAGGTTTAAAGTGAGTATTGTTAGGATTCTGTCTAAGCTCCGCCCCACAGTTACCTGGCAACAGCCAGGTAGGCCTGGCCTACTATAAAAGAGGGTGCTCGGTCCCTCCTCTCTCTTTTGCCTCTCTTATTCTCATACTCTCCTAGCCTCTCTCTTGCCCCCTCTTAGGCTCTCCTCCCCTTCCCCCTCTCTCCACGTGATCATGGCCAGCCTCTGCTTCTCTACTCTGTCCCTCTCTCTGCCTTTCTCTGCCTCCACTACCCTCTTAACTCTATCCCATGCCCTGAATAAACTCTAGTCTATAAATAAACTCTAGTCTATACTATGCTGGGGTGTGTCCGGTCCCTTGGGCCCACCGAGGCACCCCCTTCCCCCACACCGCCATATACCATATTCTCACACCTCTTTCTCTTTTTATGATCACAAGTATTACCTGTGAAGATTATGGAGGCTAACTTTTTGTCCAGCGGGTTTGAGACATAGAGCACTAATAGCCACAGGCACTGGAAGGATGTTATCTTCTGAAATCCAGCTCTCTGGGCTAGATGTGAAGCCGTCTCGACCTCAGGGTACTTGTAGAGATTGCTTACTTCCATGGTGTAAATACTCCCTCATGGACAGGCTCAAGATACCAGTGTGAGGTCACTAAAAAGAGTTAGGAAAGACGCTGGCAAGCAGCTCTTGTGAACAGCACCAGAACAAACAAGTACCCAGGAGCAGTATGGCACACGTTAAAAGATGGATGTCCAAAACCAACGGGAAACAGAGATGCTACACCATCTCGCTTGCCAGCCGCCGCTTCCTTATCCCGTTGCCCCTGTTCATCCAGTAAACCAAAACAGTAGGGGCATCGTTAGCAGGGAAGCTTCCCTCTGACTCCTGGCACGGTATACAGCTAACAAATATGGCAAAATTTCCTTGCAGAAATTGGCAAAGTGACAAATAGCATTGAATACAATCTGGGAGGCAGCCACTCTCGGGAGGTTTTGTCTGCTTTGTTCTGGTTTTGCTTATTGTAACTTCGGAACAGTTTAAAATCGTACCAAGTTTAAAGGGGGTGGGAAGGAAATCATCATATCAGAAATGCAGCTTGTTCTGGAAGAACAGAATGGAGAGAGAGGCTCTCTGCCGCGGCATGGGTGAGGAGGTTCTGCAGATCGGTGGTCACTTGAACCCCCGGGAATGGGCAACTATGTGGACAAAAGCAATGCCCCCTGCCTGAGAAATTGACTAGGGCCTGCAAGTAGCAGCCTTTGCAATAATGCTCCCGAAACAACTTCTCTCTGTGCCTCTGCTTCCACGGGACTGTTAGAAGCTCGGGCTATTAGGTTTTCTGGATGCAAACCTGAGATGCTTACAACATAAACAGAGAGAGAGAGAGAGAAAGAGAGAAGCTCCGTTACAGTCCATTTGAAAAGCTGTACACTGGAGAAGAGGAATAGAAAACACACTATTTATCCAAAAGTAATGGAGCCTCAAACAATAAGTTAAGCCTGTATCCTTGAGAGAGGCAAAATCCTCAATGCTAATATAGACTCCACAACCGGTTATCTCTCTATATCATCAACAAAGTTTCCCCAGCCAAATGAACTGAATAGACTGTGGACAGAGGAGATCCTTTACAGAAAATCAGTCAGGTCACAGACAAAGGAAAAGATTAACAAACAGAGTGTCTCACCCTGCACTGACCTCCAAGCAGAAGGCAAGGGCCCAGATGAGAGTGTGTTGAGACAAAACCAAGCTCTGAAAGAAGAGACGCTCTGTTCTAGAGCTTAAATGTGACTGACTACGCCCCAGGAACATCAATTTAGGTCATCCCAAATGCTCTCTCGAGGAAGGTGTTCCATGAAGTTTTCACGCTAACAAAACAAAGAAAGTTGTAAAACAAGGCATTTGTTTAAATTGATGGCGTTGTGTTTTATAAAAAAAAAAAAGAAAGAGAAGCCAGGGATACGTTTGGTGGAGGCGTGGTCTGGTGTGGGGGAAGGGGGTGCGGGTGCCTCCGAGGGCCCATGCTGACACATCCCTTGACCCTGAGGTCCCAGCTGCTTAGGGCATGGGGAGGGGACTTGAGGGGGTAGTAGAGTCAGAAAAAGGCAGAGAACAAGAGAGAGGGAGAGAGAGAGAGAGAGAGAGAGAGAGAGAGAGAGGGGAAGAAGAAGAAGAAGAAGGAGGAGGAGGAGGAGGAGGCGGCGGCTGCAGCGAGGCTGACCATGAGCACATGGAGAGAGGGGGGAGGGGAATGGGGAAAGAGGGGACAGAAGGGCAGGAGAGTAAGAGAGCAAGAGAAGAGCAAGAAAGAGAGGAAGTGGCAAGCAGCCCCTTATATCCTGAGTCAGGCACACCTGGCTATTGCCAGGTAACTGTGAGGCAGAGCCTAGAAGAAATACCAACAGATGACGTCAGAGGAGGGTTCCATAAGACGGGGAATCTCAGCTACCATTCTCAGCCCTTCCGTCATTTGTTAATACACTCCCAAAAAACTGTTTATTTATTAGGATGTTAGGACTGACACAGGGGTGGGCAAGATGTGGTTCTTAGGTTGCAGGGAAGGACGTAAGATAGCCCAAGAGAATTGTAATTAGGCTCCAAACTTACAAATGCTCCAGTCATTGAAGTTTTAGTTGACCTTGTAGACACAGCTTCCTCTGGGGAGTTCTTGACAAATGTGGATGTAGCCTAGCCAACTGTAGCCCAGCCATTGGCTATTGGATCTGTGAGCTCCTGAGCCTACGGTTAGGAGGCCTCAGCTTCTTTCCAGCCTCAGATAAATAGTTAAACTCCAGTTTAGCCAAGAAAAGGACTCAAGGACTCTGGGCATGACCACTCCAAGTGACACCCAAGCCTCACTCAGATAATCCACACATGAACAGGAAAAGGAGAACAAGGAACCAGTTCATTTGGTCTGCATAGCACTGTAACAGGGAAGCCAAGTCTTGGGAAAGTGGATTCCGCTCACACTCCCATAGACAAGATAGACTGTCTTTCCAACTGTTGATGCCATGTTATTAAAATATTCTTCCTCTAATCATCCCTTTAACAGTAATGTCTCCTTCCTGACTCTCAAAGATACAAGCCCCTAGGTCCAAAGGAGACCCCAGTTTCCAGTCTAAGCATCTAGAATTGGCTCAACTTGGCCTGGGGGGATTTCTGGTAGTTAGATAAAAGCCAGCATTTCTCCAGAACTTGTCAAGCCTGTTTCGCTCTACCAAAAGAATTCACTTTCCTTACCACTGGCAGAAGGGGCAAATGGCTTCCTGTGGTGCCTATTAGCACACCAAAGCATATGCTGGCCTCCAGGTTCCCTCAGGATCCCAGGTACCTGTTCACCTTTCAGAGTCCATGTTAGGTCCTAAGCATCCTAGCTCTTCTCACCTCCTCCCCCACCCTAAATTCTCCAGCTCATGGCTTTCTCCCCAACCCTATAACCCTACTATTTTTTGTGATTCTTTCCCTCTCTCCCTCTCTCTCCCTCTCTCCCTCTCTTAGTCAAAGTATATATTCCTGCACAAAACATCATGACCAAGAAGCAAGTTGCGGAGGAAAGGGTTTATTCCACATTGCTCTCCATCACCAAAGGAAGTCAGGACAGGAACTCACACAGGGCAGGAACTTGGACACAGGAGCTGATGCAGAGGCCATGGTGGGGTGCTGCTTACTGGATTGCTTCCCCTGGCTTGCTCAGCTTGCTTTGTTAAAGAACCCAGGACTACCAGCCCAGGGATGACACCACCCACAGTGGGCCCTCCCTCCACCTTGACCACTAATTGACAAAATGCCTTACAACTGGATCTCATGGAGGCATTTCCTCAAGGGAGCTCCTTTCTCTGTGATAACTCCAGCCTGGGTCAAGTTGACACACAAAACCAACCAGTTTCTCTCTCTCCCTCTCCCCCTCCCTCTCCCTCTCCCTCTCCCTCTTCCCCTCCCCCTCCCCATCCCCTCTCCCCCTCCTCCTCCTTCCCCCCTCCCCCTCCCCTCTCCCTCTCCCTCTCCCTTTCTGCCAAGGGTATTAAAGCCCATGCCCACAGTGACACACCTACTCCAACTAGGCCACACCTCCTAGTAGTGCTAATCCCTGGGCCAAGCATATAGGAACTACCACAAATAACATTGTATCTGGGATCTTTCCAACTTAGAGTCCCACCCTCCTATCTACCAGTGTAGAGTGTGGCCAAGTTGCTTAGTTCCTTTAAGCCTCTGTTTTATCATCTCTGAATCAAGTGTTAGAACAATACCTTCAGAGGTTGGAAGGAAACCGAATGATACACATATTGCACTTAGCACAGACAGAAGGCACCTGCAAGCATCAGCTAGAGCTGCTGTCTAGCCTCTAAATGCTGAAATATCTGTTAGGCGAAGGTTTTCCTATATAACTTTGATTGTGACTCCCTCCCACTTCAAAAAAAACAAACAAAAAAAGATGTATTTTGGATTTCTGATTCCCGGATCCTTCAAGTGTGTTTTTATTGGCATTAAGATCTTTACAGAGGTGAGAAAGCCTGAAACTGGGTCACTGAAGAGGAGGCCCCATTCAGTATGGCCTGTATCTTCATAACACAGAGAAATTGGACAGAGACATGCCCTAGTGGGAAACGATGGTACTGCACAAAGGAAGAAAATGGCTTCCTACAAGTCATGGAAAGATGTCAGGACAGACTCTGCTTCCCAATGAGCCAACATTGCTGCTACAGTTTAAAGCTTACCTATCCCCAAAAGGCCCCTGGGTCAAAGCTTTGTCCCCAGTTTGTGGCAGTTGGGGTTGTAGTGGACTTTTAGGAGGTTAGTCTAGTTGGAGGAAGTGAGGTCATTGAAGGGTGTGCTCTTGAAAGAGATGTTTAAATTCTTCCTTCCATGTTGATCATCTTGGCTTTCAGCCACTGTGAGGTAAACAATCTCCTCTAGCATGGTTTAGTTTGCTGCCGAAAGCCCTAATCAACAGGACCCAGCCTGGACCCAGCCACCATGGGGTAAAACCTTCGTTATGAAGTTCACTGTCTTGAGTATGTTGTCACAGTGTGCAAAGCTAACACATCTGCTGACACCTTGCTGTCAGACTTCCAGCCCCCAGGTCTGGAAAAAATACAGTTCTGCTGCTTTGGCCACCAATGGGGAGCTACAGATATATAGATCAGATATGTCAAACCTGCAGCCCTCGTCAGCATGCGTCCCAGCATAGCTGAATGACTGAGGTCCAATACTCTCGTAGATTACCAGTTCCCAGTGCAGTGTGAAAAAGGTGAATCCCCCGGGAGACGGTTCCAAGACTCATTAACTGCCAACATACAAGCCGTGAGAAGCAGCCGTGAGGAGTAGCCGGGAGGAGCAGCGGTAAGAAGCAGATGGATGTGTGCACTCCCACTCTAGGCTCTTGCCCAACCATCCAGTCTGGGCCCTGACTCTCCATTTTGTTAAAGAGTCTTTGTTTTAAAAAGTTTCTAAGGCTCTTTGTTTAAAGAGTCTTTTGCTGTCTTTGCTATCGGTGGACACGGGACCTAAGAAGGAAAGTATGTCCATGCATGACTCCATATGTAGATTGTTACAAATTCACGTGCATGTACAGAAAGTGTCTTCATTTTAAGACTCCACACATGTAGATCCATAGAGTAAACCAAAGAGCACAGGTTGGATTGATTTCTCTTTACCATCCTGGTCTCTGTCTAGACCCAGGCCGTAGCCCTCACGTCCTGTTCCTCCACCCTCGAAGCTCTAGCTCTTGGACAGAGATTCCGTTGGCTTTGCTGGCCGCTCGACAGCTGTCAGGGTTAATAATCAGCTGGAGCCAGCGGCATGTAGAGCTGGCAAGGACACTGGGCAGTGACAGCTGCAAAGGCCTGGTTGCTAGAGGCATCTCTGCCAGGCCACTGCAGATTCTGGGCACTAATAGAGCGTGAGAGCTGGTCACCAGACTGAATACAGGCTAAGGCTTGAATTTGTACACAGTCCAGACTCTGGAATCTGTCATGCGTATAGCTTCATTATAAAAAATAGATACAGCATTTTAGTCCAAAATGGGCATTTTCTGATATTTTATTAGCCCATTTTTGTGCATGAGGCTATGATCCTACTCATGTTATTAAATTATATCTGTACATAAAGACATGAAAATGTCTACCCGAGACATTTGCCTATTTTCAAAATAGCTTGAAATCCAGGAATGGAGAGTCAGCCCCTTGTTGTGTTTGACAACAGGTGGACATGTGAATTCATGTCAGGACAGTATCCACAAGATCACATCCATGGCTTCAAGCAACAATAGTCTGAACATATTCAAACAGTTTCGAAAGTGAAAACTGATCTAAATTTAAACATAGCAACTGCCTACATAACATGGATCCTGTACTGGGTATTACAAATAATTGACAAATGGTTAAAAGCGTAACGGATGATATGCATAGGTCATATGCCAATGGCATGCTGCTTCATGTAAGGGATTTGCATAGTGAGGACATTCATATCTCTCAGGGATTTTGGAACTGATTCTCTCTGGATGACAGGTGTGTCCATAATTCTGAATGGTGCCGTTCCCAATACAGAGACCCACAACTGGACCATGTGCAGAGAGTGAAAGACTTTGGAGATTCAGTCCATTGAACCTCTCACCTCATGGCCCAGGGAACTCTGCAGAAGAGAAGCAGAAAAGATTGCAAGAGCCAGTTGGGATGAAGTCCCAGGGTAACAAGGCCTTCTCAACACAGCAAGGCCAACACTCATATGAACTCACGGAGGCCATGTCAGCACGCACAGGACCCGCACAGGTACAAACCAGACAGGGTCTCAGTGCTAAGAGGGGAACTGGACACAAGTCCCCATCCAAATCCGGAAGCCATCTCCAAGTGATAACTACAAGCAAAAGAAAACTCAATTCTCTCCTATGGATCCTCCCTGGGTACACAAACCACCCTTAAGAATAGACCCCAATCCCAGGAGTAGATGGCCAACATAAGATGAACTCAACAGTATTTAAGGAGTTTTTGTTTGTGTGTTTGTTCTTTTGTTGTCGTTTCATTTTGTTTTCTTTTCTTTTTGTCTCGTAATGCTTTGTCTGTACTTTTTTTTAACATTATAGATATTTTACTTACTAAAAAAATGTTATGTACCCTATATGATACTTTTCTATTTGTGTGTCATGTATGTGCAGGTACACACCTGTGCATGCACATGCACTTGCACACACACACGCAGGGTCCAGAGGATGATACCAGGTGTCCTGACCAGTCCTTCACTAGTTCAAATGGAGCTGTCACCAAGACTAAGGTTTTATCTAAAGACTCAGCCTGGGGTTGTGTGTATATATCAGCTTCTGAGGCCACTCAAGATTACATGGGCCTTGAGGTGTCCTATGTCATGCCATGCAGATGCAAAGACCATCCAAGCCTGGATGATGAGAATGGCCCCACAAACATTAGGTTCCTATGTCTGAATACTTGTTCACCTCTTGGAGGAGGTGCGTCATTCAGGGTAGGCTTTGAGCTTTCAAAACAAAAAACAAAAACAAAAAACTGGATCCATTTCCAGTGCCTTCTCTGCCTCCCCATTACACATCAAGATGTGAGCTCTCAACTGTTCCTGCCCTCATGACTTTGTTCTGCCATCGTGAACTCTAGACCTCTGAAAGTGTAAGCCCAATCCAATGCTCTCTTCTATAAGTCACCTTGACCATAGTGTTTTATCACAGCAATAGAAAAGTAACTTAAGACAGAGTGTATTGGTTCACAGTTCTGGAGGCCAGAAAGTCCAGGACTGAGAAGCCTTCCCTCTGCCTCACCCTAGAGGAAGAAGTAATGAGCCGGCAGAAAACAAGACTCAGGGTGTGAACTAGTCCTTTTGTATGGAACTCAAACATGCTGGTCCTGAGTCAGACTCACATCATGGGTCATACCTTATCAGCCCTGCACAGACAATAGCAAGATTCTACATGAAAATAAGGCAACGATTAAAGGTAAACGCCCAACCTAACTAATGTGCTACTCTCTCTGACAAAGCATTAAGCGAGCATGCCTTTCAAAAGTTGATTTACCATAAAGAAGAAGAAAAAAAAGGTTCCCATAGCATCTGCAGATTTCATATTAACAGACTATATTAGTAATCATTATCCAGCTGCTGCTGCTGGGGCCTGTGAGCGCCACCATCTATAATCATTTAAAAACTGGTATGAAACGTCGAACCCATAAAGGGAAGGTGGAAAGACCTGGAATTCAGTCTGGTGATGAATTTCTTCCTAATCACCATGACCAATGTCATGATGGTTAATCGTGATTTGATCAAATGCAGAGAAGTGGATGAGGTCAGTAAAGCCTGCCTCCAGGTGTGGCTGGAGGGTGTTTCCAGAGATGATCTCACATGTGTGGTAGTAACTGAAGGGGAGCACCACATCCTGAATGTGGGTGACATCATCATATAGTCTAGGGACCCAGACGGAACAAAAGCAGAAGGAAGTCCATAAGTGCAGACCCCATCTCTGCTCCCTCTGCCTCCTGCACACCGGGAACTGAACAGCCCCTCCCCTGTATACACCCTGCCATGACATCTTGCCTCGCTACAAAAAGTCCCAGAAAGCAAGAGTCCAACAAGACTGAAACCTCTACAATCATAAACCAAAATCGAATGCTTTCTCTCTTGTTATTTTCTCAACATGACATCATGATGACAAAGCCTGACACAGCTAGTGCTCCTGCGTGCTTCAGTCGGTCACACGACAACGATTTATTAGGAAATTCCGTCTGTTTGGGGGACACAGTCAGTGTTAAGTGAAAGTCTTGTAGTAGTGATGATTACAACCTGAAACGAAGACAAAGGAAGAGTCAGTTTGGTCAATTTCTTTTTTCAAATGTTGGTGTCTAGAAACAAGAGTTAGTCAAGTCAAACATTCAGTGAAGTCTGGCATCACACTGATAATACATCGGTATAACCAGAGAAACGTATTTCAAATAATAGGTCCCAGAGCTTATCCTTCCATTCCCTCGTTTCCACTGTGCCTTCAGTATCCCGGATCTCTAAACTTGGTTTGGTATGTGCCCAAGTTCCCATGGTGTAAACTTTCTTTTCTAAAAGAATATGCTAAGGTTGGAATTTGACCGTCAAAGTCTACACATTAGATAGTAACTCCCAGTGCCACAGAATGGAGAGGCAGGCCCTTTAAGAGGCAATTGAGACTCTAGGCAGAGCCCTCCTGAGCAGGTTAATATGATCAGTGGAGTACATTCATTATCACCCGTGTTTGGGTAAGAGCATGTTCAGTATTCCCTGTGTGCTTACCTTCCACCATGCTATAATACACACTTTGGTGTGTTGTCTCCATAACTGTAAGAAATAAATCTCTTCCTCAGTGCCATATCCAGGTTGTGTCACTCTGCTACACAGGAAAAGGCAAGCTAAGGCAGAACACACTTGGGGAACATTCTCAGATACAGCATCACAAATCACCCCAGTGAGGATGGATGCAGGGATGCCTGAACCTTTCTGGTGCCTTAGTGGGAGTCTGTGAGCCAGATGCAGTCACTGCCCAAGACAGCATGATGAGCTGTTACAATCACAGTGCACTAACACACAGCCTGATACCATCCTTTGAACTGTAATTAAAAAAATTAATCTAACAAAATTTAGCATTAGACGGGACATGAGTATGATGTTCATATACCAGTGAACTAGATATCAGCCCATACATTTATAAAATCAACTCATGCTCATTGTGGGATAAACACCATTCTTAATCACTTATACCACCGCACTTTCTAAAAAATAAGGAGACATTAGAAATCCAAAATGAATACAGGCTTCTGACTCCCTGGAAGGTTCGAGCTTCCTTAAAACTATGGATTGCATGATGTTCTCTAGTTCTGAATCCTGGCCAGGGACAAGAATCACCGGGAAGGCCTCCCTGTCAGAGTTTCTAACTCACTAAGCCTGAAGCTGAATGAGAACTTGGAGAACATTGCAAGCTTTCAGTGCCACAAATACTGTTGACCTGGAGACCCCACTCTCAAAACTACTGCTATAAGAAGAGGGCTGCAAAAGGTCTGAGGAGCCAAATAAATATGTCCAGTGTTGCAGTACAGACCAGCTCCATTGCAACTGCCCCACATGCTACAAGGTAAAAACCACCACTGGCAGTGTATGGTGGGGCTGTGCTCCAGGAAGCTTACAGTACAAACACAAGTGGCAGGCTGAATCTGCCCTCATGCCAAAGTGTACCGATCCCTCCTTGGAGAACGAAGGACTCTTCAGAAGACTCACGTGGGGGAGCAATGAAAGGGATAGAGTCTACGCAGGCAGCTCCTCCCTACCCCGTACTTCTTCCTGAACACCTACCATCAGTGCACCACAAATGCAGTGGCACCTGCCTTGTACCTCTGCAACTCTGTCCCAAGGATCCATAGACAGTATTTGATCAGAAACAACTCAACATATTAATGTCACAGAGCTTCAGAACCTGAGGCGTTCTTCAGCTTTGCAGCTTGTTTCTGAGAATATCATAGCCTATTTCTGTCACCTCTCAACATGCAGGGCTGTTGAGAACCTCTAATGAACAAGACTATAAATGCCACAAAAGTGGAAACCTTACCTCTACTTTCTAGAAAGGCTCTTGGCATTCAGTAAAATGGTAAAATATGGTAAAAAAAATATTTGTTGGATGAAAGAGAGTCTGCAAGATCAAGACTCCTTCTTGCCTTATGATATCCATGATATCTAAATCAGACCTTGGAGCCTGGCAGCCAACTGAGTTTCCCTCCTCCACACGATAACAGTCCCAGGATTCTAGGGGCAAGAGGAGGTCCTAGGAAGGATAGTGTGCTTATGTAGCCAAGGCTACCAAACCTGGAGAGAAGATAAGAATAGAATTCCTTTTGTCCCGGGAGCCCCACATTACATGGTACCATGAGATTTGGGGTTCCTTCTTTGGGTTCTTGGTCTCACTAATAAAAGAATTCAAGGAAAAACTCGGAAGGAAGCTCAGGGACAGTTCTTTTATTGTTTACAAGAAAAATAACAGGACAGGGAAGCTGAACATCTCAGCAGCTCCCAAGGCAAGAGAGATTGAGAAGAGATGAACTTATGCTTCCTTAGTCAGGTCTGGTGGCCAGCTATGTGGCAGGCAAGTAGGCATGTGGCAAGAGTAGAGGGAGCTTCAGAGGACGTGAGTGTCCCCTCAAGGGCCAGGGACAGAACATCTAAGCTCTGGTAAATATTTGAATGAAAGAGAGGGTAGGAGATAAGGGGAAGATGTGGTTTTCTAAGTAGCTCACAATAGCAGGCAGGCTAGACAAAGCCAATGAATGACTGAGGTGCTGCTAACAGCTGCTCTGAAGGCAGGTCTCTGGGACAAAGGCTGAGTCCCTAGAGCCATTAGTAGACAGGGCCTGTAATGGGCACTGTATCTGGTGGGACAGGTCAGACTCAGGAACAGAAAGATCACCTGGGTAGGTAGTGCTGGCCAACGGGAGTAAAAAAAAAAAAAAAAAAGTGAGGTTCAAGAATTCCTATTTAGTAAAGAGTCAGTTGCCCAGAAGCAAGAAATGATAGTTATATAGATAGCCTTTGGAAACAAACAACAAAAAAACAAATAAAAACAAAATAAAAAACAAACAACCAAACAAAAACCCATGCCCTTTGTGTAACAGGCACCTAGAAATGACTTATGGGGGACAAAGGCCTGGAATCCTGCCTTTGGTTTACCTATCTCCTTTGTCTTTGTCAGACTTCTGTTTCAGCCTGCTTGTTAGCATGCTAACCACTCAGAGTGTATTTTCTTGATAATGGCTTGCCTGGCTAGTTCAGTCAGTGGAGCATGAGACCTGCATGACCTAGAGATTAACCTGTTACATCCCCCTTCGCAACTGAAAGCACAAAGATAAGAGTAACCGAGAGGTCTTACCGTCAGATTTTACAGTGTCCAGTTGCATCCTGAAAGTCTGTGGTCATCCTCGTTGGGCATGCATCCCCCTGGTAGTCTAGGGACAGCAGAGTCTCACAGACAAGATCACCCAGGGCCACAGCAGTTATCTCTTGGAAGACAGTTCATCATCTTGAGGGATAAAGACTTTCTTAGATCATCTTACATGACCACAACTGAGCTAAAGACTATCCAGACCTCACTGTGACCAAGACTATGTAACCACACACACCATCTCTCATACCAACTCCTTCTACCCCATTCCTCCCTCTAGATGATCCTAAAACAATACCCCAAAGATGGCCAAAATGCATGCTTCGACCTTCCCCAAGATGGTTATTTTTACTAAAACCCTTTCTTTGATTTTTTTCACCATTACTTTTGTTTGTGTTCTTTGAAAGCAACTGGATTGTGCATGTTAAAGCCAGCTAAGAATGCTGTTACATTACAACCACCAGGATGAGCCTCGAGGGACTGTTTCAAGTTAAATAGTACACTCACAGGAGGACAAACATGAGCGATTCCACTTGAGGGAGAAAGGTACAGTAAGTTGATAGGACTGAGGGCGGGAGACGTGGAGATGCCAGTCAATGGAGCTTCATCTGTCTGAGGTGAGCACGTTCAAAGGGCAGCTCTAAACACTGGGATTGTTGGAGGCAATCCTCTCCCATGTCCTTACTTTGTTAAAAGGGCCACTATGATGTTCCGTGTCCCTGTCGCACTTTAACAAGCCACCAGAACTTTGTGTCAATTCCGTGATCTTCACAAGTTTGAAGAAAACAAACAAACAAACAAACCAAACAAAAAACTAGATTCCAAGGTCCGAGAATCTTCTAATTATCAAAAGAATTTACACAGATATACAATCTAGTGATTAGCCAGACATCTAAAGCAAGTGAACTAGTTCGTTAACAGTAGGCACCCTGTGAACTAAAACAGTCTCCCACCAGGGGCAGACTTAGGGCCTGATGTAAAGCTCTTATGTTTGTTTGGTTTTTTCCAAACACAAGACCTACAGAAGGTACGAAGATGTGGGTTGTATTCCTGTGGGGTAAAGACAGCGCCAGAGGACAGAGTCGTCTTGATCTCCTGACATCAACTTACAGAGCAATTGGATAGGGTGCATCAAAACCTTTGAATACATCCCCAGGGCATAAGCAAATCCAGTGTGGCCTGAGACCTGCTTAATCAGCTAACGAGGCTCCTGCTGTTAGCTGTTGCAGGATATTTGATCCCACTGTGGACCCCATGATTATATATTGGAAAAACCTTTCTCTAGTTGTGGTGTGGCTCAGCCCCAGCACTCACCTTTAGTCCAAGAAATCTTTATTTATTGTAAATAAGATTAAAGAAAGGTAACCATTGATCAAGAGGAGAAGCAAACAGCCAGTTGACAGGGAATGAATATAGGGGAAAACCATAGAGAGTGAGAGGAAGTCAGGAGGACAGACAGAGAGGCAGTTGACAAGGAATGAATATAGGAAAAACTATAGAGAGTGGGAGGAAGTCAAGAGGACAGACAGAGAGGCACAAAAAGTAGAAGGACAGGAAGGAGGGGCATTCAATTTGAAAGTGATTTAAAGACAGCATGAAGAAGGAGATGTCAGTTGAAGAGGAAGGTCAATTGGGTGCTTTCTCTGCCTCTCTAAGCTAGCAGGATTTCACCCCAGCATCTGGCTCCTGAATCTTCATTTGGTAAATCGAATGATTGGGATATTGTTTTTAAAAACAACCCCTTGCTTTTGTCACTGGTTATAAGTGTTCTGTTTTCACTTACTGATTGACACCCAGAGAGGCCAGATAGTGTAACAACTGATCCCCAGTGAGCTAAGGCCCCAGGATGCTACATTGTTCTCTGAATTAGAATAGTCATGTAAGAGAGGGATGGGATGTGTGAGTAAGGGCTCTCCAGAGAAGCAAGACTAGGAAGGGTGTGAAGATGTCTATTGTGCACACTTCCTACACACATACACACACACGCACACACACACGTATGGATAAAGAGGACAGTGACAAGTCCTAGGGACACTGCATCACTGCATTCCATACTTTTCTCACTGCTATGACCAAATACCCAATAGGATGCCACTTAAGAAAGGAAGTGCTTATTTTGGCCTGTAGTGTGAGGGTACAGTCCACAGAAACAGAATTATAGGGGTATCTGTAGATACTGAAGGAAATCCCTACAGCCCTCAGCCCAAGGAAAGACCAGGAATCTCTGAGTATTCTAACAAGCATATCCTTTCTCTGGGATCTTCTATATTGTAAGGATCTCATGAAGTGGGGTTAGGCTATAGGCTCAAAATTGGAGCCATGAGACTCACCTCCTTAGCAAGTCTCTGCTTCCTAAGATTCTATAACTTCCCAAAAGAGCCCCAGCAGCTATGAACCAAGTGTTCAAACATAGGAGCCTATGGGGGAGGCACTTCGCATTCAAACCTCAGCAGACACCAACAGAGAGAGTTGTAAATGGTCAGTCTGTGGGATTGTAGTTGGTCTTTCCTCCATTCAGGCTTTCCACCATTGGGCACCCCTGAATCATGGATGGCCCTCCCGCTTTACTCCAAATTCACCAATTGAAATACCCACCCCATCTAAAAATTGTCTCTTTAAAACCTTTAAAATCATGTTTGACCAAATATCTGGTACTGTGGCTAACACTTAATGGCGTGTCACGTTGTGTCATTCACTGGCAATGTCCAGAGAGAGAGAGAACACTCTTCTCGGCATGTCCAGAGCTCCCTTGGTCATTACTGAGGCTACAGTGTCTTCCTTAACCTCAGGACCCCATGCTGTGTTCTGTAAAGAAAAATTCCCATAAGGATTCAGACTGTTCTCTTTCAGGATGGGTAGTGGAGAGAAAATGAGGATGGCAGCACCCTGAGCAGCAGAAGAGCCATGGACAGGTAGATGAGACCGGCCCAGATCATCGTTCTGTAGTATTTTTGCTGAGTGGTGTCTTGTTAAGCCATATCTTTTCCACAGCCTTGCATGGAATGCTCAAGTGTAGCATTTCTTCCCCAAATGTCCCACGGCTCTTCATTAAGATAAAGAAGATGGGAAGATTCCCCCAACGAGCCACTGAAATTGTATCTTCTCTTTTCCATGGCCAAAGGTAGTAGACTATTAATTTGTGCCAGGGAAAGGCTCCAGAATGGCACCCGGAGGGTCCTTCCACCCCAGAAGGATGGATGGAGATCTGTCCTTATCTGGATTTACAGCAGTTCTATTTCTCAGGCTTGAACTTTCTCTGGTATTGAACAAACACAAAACGGGCTTTGCTGTAGACGCTGAGGACCAGGATGCGACAGAAGTCATTATTTACAGGCTTCTCCTGCCTGCAAAGTCACACAGACACTCTGGAGGGAGCAGAATAATTAATCAGTGATGGGAAATTACCAACAGAGAAGAAAAATGGTTTTGAAAGAAACCCGAGTAATTTCAGTCAGAGAAATAGGCTTTAAATTTGTTAGGGATAACAAACTCAGGACACAAACAATAAGAAAGAAAGAGGTCTGAGAAAGCTCCACGAGTGTCCTCTAGAACTGTGTCCAGAGATAAGCTTGTTAACGCAGGCTCTCTGTAACGAGTCTGGGACTTAAACTAAGATTGTGTTAGTCTGCTTTTTCATTACTATTATGATACCTGAGGTAGACCTCTTTAGAGAAGAAGAAACGGTACCAGGTGGTGAAGGTGCAGGTCTTTAATCCCAGCACTCAGGGGGCAGAGTCAAGAGAATCTCTGAGTTTGAGGCCAGCCTGGTCTACAGAGAGTTTCAGTGTAGCCAAGGCTACACAAAGAAATTGTATCTCGAAGAAAAGGAACAAGGAGGAGGAGGTATATTTTAACCAACAGTATAAGATCTAGCTGCTTCATCTATGATGACCTTCTTCGTTGACAGAATCTCTGGCCAGTACATGCATCACAGGTGAGAAATGAGCACAAGTGTGTGTGTGTGTGTGTGTGTGTGTGTGTGTGTGTGTGTATCTTTTCAACTTTCTACCCCTTTTTATAAAGCTGCAAAGACACAATAGCGGGGCCTCCACAGTGATGAATTCAATCTGTTCCTGAATGTCCCACCCTAAACAGCAATCTTATATCAAGTCTCCATCCTTTCCATGAGAATGAAATTTCCATACATGAAGTCTTGAGGACATTGACACCATATCCAAACACAAAACGTCAGCCAGTTCACAATGATTGCTAATAAAGAGCTGACCTTCATAATACATTAACTTTCACCTTTTAAAATTGCCATATTTTAAAGCCCTGTCCACCAGCGGGGTGATAAAGGACAACATCTCCTGTAACAAGACAGACACACTGACAGCGTGCATTCCCTTTCCTAGTGTGAGGATGATGTTCTAGGGGCTTCCTCCCCAAACCTGCAGTCGCTGTTAATGAGTAAAGTATCCAACTGAGGGACACTCTACAAAGTGAGATAGCAAGGAAAACATCACTCTTGTCTGGTGGTCGGGATGGGCACACGAATGGACACAGTTAGTGGGTGGCTCCACAGACTGGTGTGGGCTGCCGAGTGCTGGCTTGTGTTTCTCTTCAGGTTTCACTCTGCTGTTTGGGTTTACAAAGGGCATTGATGGGTGATTTTCATCCAAAATGCTCTCATAACACGTCTGTCTTTCCTGAAAGTAGTCCAGACATCCATGTGGCCAGTTGAAAGAGGGTACAATACAGCTCTAAAGGGGACAAAATGTCGGCAGCCTCATGGTAGAGTCCTTTAGCACTTCTTCTCAGGGGAGCCTTAAGACGGGGAGTGGGTGCACCAACACACTCAGACCGAGATTTGGAATTTTGTTGGTTTTGTTTTCAAGTTTTTTCCCTTTTTCTATTTTTACATGTGCCCGGGATGCGCCTATATGTGAAGGCATGTTTTTTGCATGTATGTGGGTAGGTAAGCATGCTCATGTGTGTGTGCATGCATGGGGGATGTCCCAAGGAGAATGTCAACCTTATTCATTGAGGCAGGTTCTCTTGATCAAAAACCCACAGTGCATCCAAGTAGCTAGGCTAGTCTCGCTAGCTAGCTCTAGGAATCCTTTCTCTGCCCTTTGAGACTGGAATTACAGTGGGCAGATATAACCAGCAGCCAGACATTTTACATAGGTTTGGGGGTGATCCAGACTCTGGTTCTCATGCTTGGCCAGCAAGTGCTTTCACTGCTCCATCACCACCTCAGTCGGTAAATTTGACTGCATTCTGCACCTTCAGTCAGTGTCAAAGGACTGAGCTACAGCAACAGTTCTCAAGCATCTTGGGGAATCTGGTGGCAGTGGAGCAGGATAGAAGTATGCAGAAGAACTAGGAGGTGATCACGTTTATGATATACTAAAACCTTATTGTTTCCCACTCTGTCTTGAGGGCATCATGTAGCTTTCTGATAGCCACATGATGGGATAAGGCAAGGGACTGAGCACAGGTAGTAAGAGGATGTAGCTATCTTCCCTGCCGCCAAACTTAAGACAGGACTTTCTATTCTTCCTGTGCTTGCTAGCTCTACCTTCCTATCGAGTGTGGTGAGGACACACTCGATACCTTCTTCTACCTTCTGTGCCTCTCCTCATGCTTCCTGTGGATGAACACGCTTCCATCCCCAGTCAGGTGGAGAGGTTCAAGTCCTTGCTCTGGGCTCTGAACATCTTTCTCCTCACCTTCCCTGGAACCACCACAACCCAGGGGAAACCAGTTGCAGTTCTAGAGCATCCAGCACATTCTGCCCTGTGTTGTAAACACCTTTTACTTCATTCTTTTCTCTGAAATCTCTAAACAAGCAATAGTACGCTTTGGGAAGACCTGTGTTCAATCTTTATGGTTGACACAGTGTCCCCGGTGTGTCATATTATCAACCCACAGAGACATTCTAGAAGGCATGCAACTCTCTCCATGTTAAGACTAGGACACTGAGCCTCACCGAGAATGCTTTTTCTGGAGTTCATAAATTGGCATGTGGTTGGAAAGGG
Source organism: Tokudaia tokunoshimensis (assembly GCA_036184795.1). Lineage (NCBI taxonomy): Eukaryota > Metazoa > Chordata > Mammalia > Rodentia > Muridae > Tokudaia > Tokudaia tokunoshimensis. Next base: position 75,305,158 of record BTHU01000009.1, read on the forward strand.
TCTTAATGTGTCTACAGATCTCTTCCACTGACTTCTCTCTAGTCTGCCCCCACCCATAGGAAAAGTCCAAGCAGAGCCCTACGGGTTCAAAGAGGTCATGATGATCTCAACGGCCTCCTGCTATTTATCTCACATGTATGTTTTCTGAGAATGATGGGCTCACAGCCAAAGAACTTCCCGAAAGGCTTTTATGTATTTTTAAGGGCAAAGTCATGTCCCAGTAGCACTGTCTCCTGGATAGATTCTTTAAAAACAAAGTAGCAAAAATATTTTATTATTCAATTTTAGGTTCTGAGCTCTCCTGAGATTATTTTGTCTTGCTGAGAGCCTCTTTATCCTCAGCGTCTTTGTCATGTTTATTTTTATACTTATAGCAATTCATATACCCTTGTAAGAAATTTTATACAGCGAAATAAATGCTAAGCTGTAATATTGAATAACTATTTGAAACCCTAAGTATTATTGCCTCCAATACAGAATCGTAATCACAGACTACATAAGGAGCTTCCACAAGGTCAAATCGTGGCTCAGAGGGCAAACTGGAAATGCCATTTGTCCACACCCTTCCCCTCATTTCTCCACTAAACACATCCTTTCATAAGTAATCGACAACAGGCTTGAAAGTTCTGCAGGAAATCAGTATTCATAGTGCCACGACACTCATCTTCTTTATGGTTTTTCTATTTTCTAACTTCCAGATAAAGATAAGAGGAATATTTGCCGAGGTTGGTCATTTCTTTCTTCAAATGTCTTTTACTAAACTATAAGTTTGTATGAAACTGAAATTGACTCCATGTTCTTTATTAGCTATTGAATAGCTTCTGAAAATCCCTCAGATGGCTTCTCTCCCTGTGACTGAGGACAAGTTGAAACCCAAGTGAAACCCCCAAGGACAAGGAAAGCTTGCCTCTGTGCCCACAGGTGTGGGTGTGTGTGTGTGTGTGTGTGTGTGTGTGTGCGTGCGCCTGTCTGTCTGACTGTCTGTCTATCTGTAATATATGGCACAATTTCACTTCCTCTTTGGCTTTTGGAACCTGTGTGGATGCCAAATTAATTATACTTAATTTTATTTATAAATTCTATAGCATAATAAAGAAATGCCTTTGATGCTGTGAAGCTAAGTCAGGAATGACAGCCACCCTCCCTTTGGGAACCAAGACAACAATGTAAAAGAATTCCATGTGGTAAGATTATAAAAACTCTCATCCATAAGGCAGCAGCCCAGAAAGACAAAGTACAGGCCAGCCTGGAAAAAGGAAGCAGTGTTTATCTGACCGATACACAGTCATTTTTATAAGCCATAGATAGAGCAATGAATGCACAATGATAAAAAAAAAATCCACCGCAGGAATAAAAATCTATTCTCCACCGTATTGTGGTTTACAAGGACTTTCAAATATGCGATCCGAAAAAAGGAAAGAACAGGTTCTCTCAGGCCCCCCCATCCAGACCCAATTCCTACAGTCCGTAGAGTCCCAGCTTCTCCATCACAGAAGCCGCGTCTGGGGATGCCGCAGGAGTAACTGGGATGATTACAGAACTGGGTCACCACCGAGCCTGAACCCCTCACAACAGCCATAGCCACAATGGCTCAGATCTGGAAGGTTCCTCATGGGTGCGTGTGGCAAAGGCTTGGCACCCGGTTTGGCAATATTTGTTGATGGGAGAGCCTTTAAAAGGTGAGGTCTAACAGGAGCTGGAATCTCCAAAACTGTGGCGACAAGATTTTATTATTATTATTATTATTATTATTATTATTATTATTATTAAGTTAATTCTGTGGTGGGATAGAACCAGGAAGTGAGTCCTGCAAGGTCAGCAGTGTACAACTGAAGGATGATGTATCTCATCTCTTCCTTTTTTCAGGTGAGTCTCTGCAGGTGTTTGTGGCAGTACAGGGAAGCTAACATACAAGGGGCAGGGGCGGGGGGGGGGGGGCGGGACGGCACAGCTCCCCAATGCTTTTCTTGCAGATAGGGAAACCAAGGTTCCGAAAGATTCAGTGACGTCGCCAAGGTTGCAAAACAGGCATGGCAAGGAGAATTTGCACCTTCTGTCACTTCTTCAAACCCTCTTTCCAAATTCTATTTAGAAAGCAGCCTACTTAGAGAAAAAGGGGAAATCTCTCCCCCCAAAACCTTACCCAGAAGTCAGTCAACACTAGGAGGAAATGCTGCTGGGCTGAGAAACCTGGTATCTGGGCCCAGCTCACATTCATCAGATTAAAATGCCTGCCTTTCTTTTCTCTCTCTCTCTCTCTCTCTCTCTCTCTCTCTCTCTCTTTCTTTCTCTTTCTTTTTTCTTTCTTTCTTTCTTTTTCTTTTTTTCTTTCTGTGTGTGTGCTTTCTTGGTAAAATGAATTATCCTGCCTCATCCCTCAAACATTATGAGATTCAAATAACACCACTGCCAACAATTCTAGAATCTGTTCAGTAGACACAAATGCATAGAACGCTCGCAGCATGGTACTCAACATTTAGACTGTGCCGGTGACTGACTGGGCTGGACACGCCCACATCCACACACGTGCCCTCCTCCACACGTGAAAGTAAATGGGCATGCCATTACGTCTAAGCATCCGCATCGTTTTCTGCGGAGGCCCCATTTGTTGCTATCCGTTAAGGCAACATCGTAGGAGACCCATTGCCTCTCTGTTCCAGGGCTCTAAGGGCCCGGAATATAAGTGGAAAATGCATACCAGGCTTCTCCTTCCACGGAGTTGACATTCCAGTCCACGGAGAACTCCACTAAATGAGCAGAGAGAAACAAGGACTGCGAGATGAGGTTGAATGCATGGAGAAAGAAGAAGCACGAACATAACCACGGACCGAGCGCCTTGGCTACAGTCGCAGATCCCACGGTCAGCTGACCTACAAGCTGGTTTGTATTGCAGGGAGGAGTCGATCATGCATCTGGAGGAATCGGTGCTCCGGAACGGAAGTGGCAGATGCCAAGACAGAAGACCTGGCCTGTCCCACTTAAAGAAGGATCAGAACGGCCAATACGGGCCACGGAGGCATGAGTTGAGAGTTTGCCAAGCTGCGTCCCGAAAGAGCCTGGTGGATTGTATGTGCAACAGGTTGCATTTGATGGCCACACGAGCTTCTTCAAACCTGGAGACCTTCTCTAACAAGAATTTGTTTTCCATACAAGCCTGCAATCCACCTGCCTCTTGGGAACTGCGAGCTAAATAATTCTCTGTTATGAATTACCCAGACTCTAACACCGTTACAGTGGAAAGCACCCAAGGAAAGCGTAGGGAGGAGAGCCAAGGATGATGCTCGGGAGACGCAAATATTTACAAGTCTACAGGGAAGCTGGCCAAGCTGAATGTCAGCCAGGGTGGTCAGAGGACTGGACAAGGCAGAGACGTGGCATCGCTAAAGCTAAAGAGAATCCAAAGCTGTCTGCAATGCTCCTAAGAGATCAAAGGCACAGGACAAGTGACCTTCGAATTTGGCAGCCTGGGGTCAGGGAGAGGACTTGTCAAGAGGTTCTGAGGGTAAGGAAGGAGTAGAGAGGTGTGGCACTCAGCCTTGTTTGATAGCTGGGTCGCCGAAGGTCCCTGTGCAGCCCAGAAGGGATGGTGGCAGACCCTTTTCTAAAGATAGAAGACTGCTGATCTTGCAGAGCTGTGAGTTCTAGAGAGTAACTGATGATTTGTGCAGCAAAGTGGGCCAAGAAACCAGGAGCTGTCGTCTCTGAACGAAACACCGCTCTGGGGTCTCGAACCCCCAGCAGGCGACGCTTCCCTCAGTGACAGCTTGGCTAGGGAACACGCCTCTCGCCGACCGCAGGGCCGCCCCGCCCTTCACGTACACGCGCCGGGTCACCCTTCCCAGTCACCAGCCTGGGAGTTGTACGTGGCGCTGGCCGCTGCGCATGCTCCACGCGGACGGGCGGGGCAAGGCGAGGCGGCTCGCCCAGCTCGGGTGGGCGGGGCCGTGCCACGCAGCCGTCCGGAGCCACGCCCCCCGGGCCCCCGGGGGCGGCAGTGCGCGTTCCCGAGCGGCGCGCGCCTCACGCCCGCCTTCCCTCCCGAGGCCTCGCGCGCGCACGGCCGTCGCCCCTCAGAAAACCCGCGGCGCCATGTCTTCGCCTCCAGAAGGAAAGCTGGAGACCAAAGCTGGACACCCGCCCGCCGGTACTGACTGGTTTGCACTTTGTCTTGGGGCGCCGGGCGGGGGCGGGGCAGGATCGGGGTCCCCGTGTCCCGTACTAGTGCGATGCGCGCAGGCGCGCAGGTGAGGAGCTCCGGGGTGCAGGTGAGCGGATCCGCCGGGGACACCCTAGTTGTACAACTCAGAACTCAAACGTAGGCAATTTCTAGGAGATCGCACAGATGTTTGGGGGGAACCCCCCCCCAACAATTAAAAGGTAGTGTTGTATCGTGATGATTAATCGTGGGCTGACAGCATTTCACACTGACAAACCAAAGAAGCGGAAATAATTATGATCATTAATCACCCGGCATGACTTCCTTTACTCGTCTTCTTTTCGCATCCAACTTTCTCTCGAAAGTGGTTAAAATGGTATTTTTAAAGCAAACCCGAAACTTCTAAGCCAAAGTAGTTCAGTCCAGTAAAAACCACCTTTCTTAGGAAATGGTAAGCAACCTTTGTGTGCCTTGGGCAGCTGCCTCTGCTCAGTTCCTGTTTGTTCCTCCATAGCTGGAGGAGTTGGCGTTTCTACTGCCCTTTTGTGTGTGTGCGTGGCTGGGCTACCTGTGGAAGCACCACAGAGAGCCAGCCTGAAAGCAGTGGGTCCCAGACACCAAGTCTACTTAAAGCGCCTCTGGGTCTTGACTGCACATGCTGGTGGTTTAAAACCGGGGCTTCTCTCTGCAAACCGTAGAGGACTGTATGGGGTGAGGACACATCTGGACCACCTTTCTGTAGTACAAACTTAAACTCTCCAGCTGCTGGCTCCACTGGAGAACCGGAGTTCCAGGGGAGAGGAAACCTTTAAAGTATGCTGCATTCCAAAGCACTAACTAACCTAACTGGGTTTAGGAGTTACAGCTCTGGGAGTTCTCTGTGTTCAGTGATAAGAGTAGGGAAGCCTCTGGGTTCAGTCCTCACTTCTTACAATACAAATCCACTCGTGGAAAGATTACCTTTAAGACACTGACTCCTATCCCTAACCAAGTCAGTCGGCAATTGGTTTCTCGTTTCTCAGGTGATGTCTCACTGAGTATATTAAACCACATTTCAAAGTAGGCCCTATGCCCCAGTAAATAGATAGCCAACTCAAAACGAACTCAGTGGTATTTTGGTAGACTTCCTGTCTCATGTGACTTTCTTTGAGCATTTTTTTTAAATCTTACTAAGTCTATTGCTTGGGTGGGTAGGGAATTGGAAGAGTCGGGGAAGAGGAAAAGTGTAATCACACTATATTGTGTGAAAAAAAATCTAAAAAAACCACAAAACAACAACAACCATTTCCTTTAAGGAAAACCTTGACCTTTAACTCCTAAAGGAGTAGCGTCTACCTGCCTGTGGCTCTGAGCTTCTTGGCGCTGCCCACACAGTAGGATCACATGCCTGATTCTCCCAAGATAAGGAGTTCATTGCTGTTGGAAAGACATTGAGTCAGAACAACACTAGTTAAGTTACATATAGAGACCATTTATACGAACATCTTAGGAACAGAGGAAGAAAAACACACGTGGGGAAGTCTGACTCGAGAGTTCTGATTTTCTTTAGTTTGTAAACAGGCTTTGGAATTAGAAATGAAATATGTTGTTTGTGCCTGCAGAGAGAGTCTTGAAGAACACCCCTGAGTTCCTCCGGGACTCTGGGTTTCTTCCCTGAAATTAGAGGCTACAGCAGATGGTGGTTCTCGAGGCCAGCCTTGGGGCTGTATCTTTTGCTTCTTTGCCTCTGTTTGTTCCTCTAGTCAAGGAAACAGATAAATGCTGGTGACGTTAGGTCAAACCCTTTTGTTTACCTGAAGCAAAAGTCTGGCTGGAGAGTAGCTGTCGCGTCACACGCTGCGTATCCCAAGGCCAGCTAGACCTGTGAGCCTGGAGGGGTGGGTGGGGAGGTACCATCAGTAGGCTGTGGTTCACGGCAATGACCCTAGTGTGCGTGTTTCTCCCTGTCCACAGAAGACGAGGGCACTGCCTGTTTGCGGCAGGAAGGCCATAGGGTGTTTTTTTCTCTGCCAGCACCGGAGAACAGCAGTGCTGCAGAATAAATATGTTTTAAAAGAAGAAAGGGCCACCCACTAGTAACGAAGAATAAAGGTTTGCCAAGAACACGGTTCATAAGTCAAAAGGACTGCCCTAAAAACTATGTGAAGGCTTTCATTAAGTGCTTAAATTGTGTAACAGACTTGTGCTTAAATCTTTAATTGGAAATAATAAAATTCTCTCGCCTCTCTTCTGCTGTCTTCTCTTGTGTTTTCTCTTTAACGGACCCCCCTCCCCCCGCACCCCCCATGCCCTATCCCTACAGGTCCCCCATTTCCCTCATGGCTCCTCCACCTCCTACTGTCTACCTCTCTTCTGGTTTCCAGGCTTACTAACATCTTTACCTTGGCGGGGGCGGGGCAGCTGGCACAGTGCCTGGGACAGATGCTCAGTAAATAAGTCCAGGAGCATTTCCTCAGGGCCTGTCCACACCTCGCTCTGATGGTCTGCTTGCAGCCTCGCTGTCTTCCCCTTCGCATGGGTGGCTGGATGGTGAAGTGTCAGAAGGGAGGAAACGGTAACTAGAACCTGGTCCCCTGGTCCTCGTTACAACACACCATATCACTTACGTAAATAGGTGCCCCGCACTTTCATTACTGTGGTCCCCCGTCAAGATACTGTGGAAGGTGCCATTTAAATCACCTGGCAGAGTTGTTTGGGGTGACTTGCTAATCCCTAAGAGCTAGTCGCTGGAGATTGGCACCCAGGACCTCTGCAGCCTGCCACTCTCAAGCTACAGAATGTACTGGAGGGTCTGCCAAAGGAAAGTAGAGGGAAGGACTGAAGGACGGTGCTGCAGAGACCTTTCTGTGAAAGGTGACACATCACTGTCCTCTGCACACATCTCCCTAACAGCAAGCCAGCCCGTCCTAACTGTACCCGCCTGCTGCTGTTCACTGGAAAATATGTCTGGAGAGACGGGGCGAGAGCATTCCTCCCAGGACCCTGACTGAGGTAGCCACGTATTAAGAAACGGCTTTCAGTCGTAACAGCAGCCGTGCGGCAACCCACACTGCACATGGTGACTCATCCCTACCAGTCCCCATGTGACCTGGATAAAGAGTTTGGCAAATACATGTTTTAGGGCTATAGCTCTGACCACAGGCACCCACTTCCCGGGGGCGGGGGGGGGAGCCAAACCTTTAACACAAGTCTCCCAAATCTCATAATAAGATCCCATCGAGTGTTGCTGATTTTCTGCGTTTCCCCCCCAAAAGTTGTTCTCACATCACCCCCCACACACAGAACCAGGATGAATGAAAACATAAACGTGACTGTGTATGTCAAGTACAGCAGGAACTAGACCACTCGATATTTTCAGCAACACAGATAATTCAACTCCATTACATTAATCGTTCAGACATGACTTCAGGACGCATTAAAGCCCATGGGTGATAATTGACCCTGAAGTACTTTCTTGCGGAATTTTTTTTGGATTATCCAGAGTGTTCTGATACACGAAATGGAAAGTAAATCTACCTTTTATGGTAGCGAGCTTCCTGTCATGTACATGGTAAGCCAGTCCCCATGCTCAGCCAGTGAACCAGCCATTGACCACACGTTGAAGGGAGTAAGCCCTCTGCTTTCACTCCCAGCATGCCAAGGGGCAGAAGACCCTGTGGTGACTGGTTTCTGTTAATGGGTTCTGCCTCTGCTCCTTAGACATCTCTGGCTACTTCCCCCTTCTGGAACCTTCTGTGTGTGCCCTTTTCTGTCCAGCAGATCCCCTCTGTGTCCTGATGTGGGTTGATGGCTTTCTCCCATCCATGCATCAGACATCTTTTCATTAACATAGGGAATATTCGCTTGTGTAAAAACAACTCTGTGAGGTACAGCGTGTGAGCTAGAGGAATCAAAGTTTCCTTTTCTCCTGTTGAACCTCCAACAAGGAGCAGTGTGTAGTCACAGACACTTCGTACCCCTTGCCCGGTGATGTCTGTCTCTCCCTAGTAGAGCCACTCTTCCTAAGATAGACTGCATTTCCTATTCTCTTCTGTTCCATGCTCCTGTCTCATGTATCTCAAGGGAGTTCTGATTCCACCTCCCCTTGCATACGCGCCTCTGCAGTGCGCTGCCTGGGCTTAATCCACCCCACGACGTGCAGATTGTTTTCTTGTGTTCTCTCTACCAAAATGATCCTCAGACCCCTTCATCTCTTAAGGATGGATTAGCCTCCTTATAGAAAACATGTCAACAGCTCTTCTCTACTAAGAACAAAGGCAGCTGCCCTTGCACAGCACACTTTAGGATCTGCAGTCAGGTTTGAGAGATATTGGTGTGCATCATAAACAGCTGTCTCCCAGTCCCCATCAGATGCTGTGTCGAGGGCCTGCTGGGCCCTGGGAGAACTTTCTCTCTCCACTCCACCATCCTGCTGCAGGTGTTTCCAGCTCTCTGCTGGGCCTTAGCAATCGCTGCTAGTGACTCCCTCTCAGTGTTCCACACTGTAACAGCTGAGGGTAGTTTGGTCTATGGATGGCAGGCAGTCACTGGCCCCATTATTTGCTCCCAGGGCCCGTCTGACCAAAAAACAAAGAAGCTTCATCTACCCTCTTTCTGCTGGGACAGGAGGGCAGTCTACAGATTGTTTTTTGTGTCTAACTTTCTTCCCTCCTACAGGTAATGTATTGATCAGGACCTGTCCATAGTCTGTCTCTATGCTGTGCTTGAAAGGCTTCCCAGTGATTAATGATGTAGATCACCTAGATCTATCTGGTCCAGCTGTGCTTCTTGCAGGCTGTGACCCTGAAGGAAACGGGCTTGGTCCTGCGTGTCTCAGGCCCTGTCACAGGGGACTAAAGTCAGGTGGTGGCGAGGTGACGTTGGTTTCTAGAACATCGTGGCAGTGAAAAAAGAGCAGAGGTGATAGACCTACCCGAGATCCGGGAGTCTCTGGAAAGTCCTTACCTAGTCCTAGTGTCCTGATGAAGGTCACTTCATCAACAGTCATGTCAATACAGCAATGGTCTCCTTCCCTATGACTTCTGTTTCCTCCACAGTGAGATGTTCAAGCACAAAGGATTTGAGCACATGAGACCTTTCTGAGCCCTGAATTTTCACTTTCAGCCCTCGCTTGGGAGAGTGGAGCACATCTTGTATGCCAGACTCTCTCACGAGATGTCTCCAGAGTTAACTCGGTTATCCTCCGTGTCTCTGGGAGGGAGGAACTTGTCACTCTTTCTTCACAGATAGAGGACCCTGAGGCACGGAGTGTCAGGCAGGCGTATGCTGTCATACACACAAGGGTATGCAGAGCTGAGGTTTGCAGAACCGGAAGGCCGAGGATCCAGACCTTAACCTCAACAATACAGTCAGGCTAAAAGGAATCTGTCACTCTTCAAATGTGAATCTCTCATTTCAATAATAACCACCACCCACCCACCCCCAAAAAATCTTGCATTTTCCTTTTCTACTGTCAAAAAGAACCTCTAGATTTGCAAATGATTCTACAGATTTCTAGTTTTTCAAACAGACTTTTCACACTCTTGCAAGCTAAACCGAATCTGCCTCGGCCTTGAGTTACTGTCAACATTGCCACTTTTATTGCTGCATTAATCACAAGCATACTGAGATGCACTAATGAAGTTAATTGTTTTTAGAAATGGAATCAAATGTAAGTGCTGATGCTAGGTAACTGAGCTCTGGCACCAAGGGCTTCTGCGGGGAGTGGACAGGCTGTTCCAGGGGCGGTGCCTCCAGAGATGTGGTCTTTTCAGATGTCACCTTGACATTCACTACCAGCTCTCTTTGTCTTCGTGAACTAGCCCATTTCAGTTACAGGCAGTTTGGGGAGTATATCGCATCTGTGAACTGCCATATTTGAAATGTTCCAGAGACACCAATTTTTCAACAATCGTTCATTCTTTGGTCACCGCTCCTGTAACAGAATGCCGCAGATGGGCAGCTCCCACAATAGACATTTCGTTCTCATGGTCCTGGAGGCTGGAAATCCAAGATGAAGGTGTTGACAGGCCTGGTTTCTCCTAAGCTTGCTTTCTCTCTCCCTCCCTTCCCCTCCCTTCCTGGCCACACCCCAGATCTGGCAAGTAGCTTCTCTCAACCTTTTCTTCATGAATGTGCAGCCTGTGCACAAGTTCCATTTTGTCAGAATCATCTTCGATTTTAACTTATCTCTTCAGAGGCCTTGATGCTAACTAAATACCATCACAGTCTGTGGCTGGTGATACTTCACCGTAGGTTTTTGATGACAAATACCATTACAATGTTCAAGTGGTGGCGATTAATACTTCACTGTATGTATTTCGTGATACAACGGCATCTTTCATCAGTTTCTGGTGAGCATGGGCAAGAGGGAAGAAGTATATTCCAAAAACCACTTAGGGGGCAGTTCTAGACTCTTCGTTCTGTGAAAACAATCCATTATTCTCAGAAAGCCATCTTAAAAGAGTTTAACAGAGTTTTAATCTAAGTATTTCAAGTGGGGCTGGAAGCCTTAGATTAACATTTTGCCTACAAATGGTGCCTCTTGTGTGCTCTATATTGTTTTGTTTTGTTCTATTTTTTTTCGATCTGAACTCAAAGTGAGAGAAATCCCTAAGGACCAACAACAGAGAAGGATCAGAAAATGAGACATGAGACTCGGACCTTAGTGGGTTAGGGGTTGGGCGTAGGACACCAGACCCCAGCATAAAGCTGGATGCGTAGAGGTCAAACCCTGTGGGGGAGAGGCTTGTCCAGCCTCACAGTGAGACAGCAAGGAGCTGACCTCCTTTAGCCCAGGCTCCAAAGTTGGAGAATTTGTAAACACAGGAATGATTTTAGTGAAGGTTAAGTTGAAATATACATTATATGGTATGCCCATTGACTTTCTAGTCTATTTTATATATGTATATATTATAATCTATAATAATATATATATTATAATCTGCCAGAAGCAGCTTACAGGAGGAAAGATTAATTTTGGCTCACGGTCTCAGTCTCTTGAAGCTAAAGGGGTGTGGTGGCAGTCACACATGGTGACTGGAAGGTGTAGTGAAGGCTTCTCATTCTTGGCAGATCAGTACCCAGGACTGGAACTAGACCTGAGTTATAACCTTCAGTGTCATCCTTGCCCCCTTGAATTGCTTATATTCAAGCCTAAAGACCTTGGCACCATGTTTCAAGGTCCACCATCTTGCTAAGCAGAGTCTTCAACTGGAGACCAGGGGCTCCTAACACAGCCCCGTGGGACACGCCACATTCAAACCATCACATCTGTGGCCCTTCCATGATATGAAACCCATCTGAAGGATGACAGAAGCTGCACAGAAATAATAGTTGCTTCCTCTCCACAGAGCTACTGTCTGCACCAGGACCCCATAGGATCCTAATAAGTTCGGGGAAGACAGCATGTGACCCACAGCCAGCCAGCCCAGGAGCAAGATCAGCAGACAGAGGCAGACAGCAAGAGTAGACACACAGGACTTCCGATGACTGAATAGCTGGACAGGCAGCTGTAAGGCAGGTTTATCTGAAACAAATATGCAATTAGAGATGAGGGAAGAGTAAGTCCCCAACAAATAAGGTTCAAGGATGTGGAGACAAAGCTAAGCTCTTTAAAGAGAAGTAAAGTTATTAAAAATCAACTGTTGAAATAAAAGGCAGATTTCTGAGAGCATCGTTAAAGGGGATCTATTTTTTTTTCCCAAAGTAGCTTGGAGTTCTTGTAATAAAGGGTGAGACATGGAGATATTAGTTTCCACCACAGGCTGGAAAGTGTACTGTTCAAGCACAGACCTCTCTGATCTACTGGTCCATTCTTCTGCCTCCTGGAGACAGCTCTTTTACTGGCTGATCACGAGAAGCCAGTGTCCTTGTCTTTCCATGTTTCTCAGGGAAATCAGAGTACAAGCCTGAAAAGACCTTCACCTGCTCCTCCCTGTCCATTGTAAACTTGTGACCCAGCAGGATCCATCCATATGATGAACATATGAGGAACACCAGAGACAAGCTGACTACTCCACTCCATGGGATACAGGCTGTGTTGTGGTAGATGTGTAGATAGCTAACCTCGAGAGGAAGGGAGGGGCTCTGTGGGTGCAACAGAAATACCACACCAGGACACTACTGTCTTTATTTAGAGGTCTCTATTTTAGGAGGCTCACCATCCTTGAAGCTGTGTGGGCAAAATGAAAAATAATTACATTTTAAAGGAAACAAGAAAAGTTATCCTAGGCCAGGTCGGCATAACTGTCCCAGGAACACTGAAGTAGGTGACTGATATAACCCCTGTGAAAGAGACGACAAGCTTTTTTAGCCACAGAAGAAAGTCATAAGTCGGTACAATGGGTGGATACCTGATAAGGAGCGTGAAGTAGGTGGATGTACAGGTGGGAAATCTTTCCTGTAGGTTATTGATGTTACTACAGTCTTAGTTTTCGGTGTGGTAGAGGCTTCCGGTCTGCTTAGGAATATATTCTTGAGTTATCCAAGGCTTGAGAGCATTAGGATTGAAGGGTATTGACTGTTATGGCTGAATACAGCCGAGGTAATTTAAACTCTCAGCCCACAAGACCCCCTCTGTTCACTACCACAGTGCTCTCTCAACTCTGTCAAGGCCAGGCCTTTATAGGATCTTTAGACAGATCAGCTTTTCAAAGAACGTCAGCTTCATAGCACCGTGTAAGGCTGCATGAGTGTGGAGTCAGCACTTGCAAGCCATGTTGTGGACCACTGCTACTAAAAGATGAACCCCACGATTACTGGGGGTACTGTGTGCTTACTCTGAAAGCCCAGGGATCTGAGTTCAGATTCCTGGCATCCAAATCAAAGCTAATTCATATCTCTAATCCCACTGCCAGGAAGGGAAGATCGACTGATTCTCAGAACTCAGCTGTCTCAGAAAAGCAGGTGGAGAAAGAAAAGACCCAGGGGTCCACCTCTGGCCTCCACACTCACAGGCTTGGTTCTGCCTACCAGCATTTCCCACACTCATGCCTTCCATCCTAGAATCTCCCCATCCAACCCCTGCCTCCTTAAAATAATCACATCAGCCACTGAGCCAGTAATGATCACATCACAAAGACATCCCACTTCACATTGACTGTCATGGCTACAGTTAGAAGTAACAAGTGTGGATGCACATGTGGATATTAGAAGTCTCATCCCAGCGCACACCTGCCGATGTCTCAGTGGGGTATACAGAGTTCCTGTGGGACCCAGCTATCCCATTCCTATATAAAGATCCCAGGAAATGAACACACACAGAGAGAGAGAGAGAGAGAGAATGATACAAATGGTATCCAGAGCTGCAGTGCTCACAACAGCCCAAATTGCCAACAACCAAAATTCCCACCACCTAGTGAGTGGTTAAATCAAAACGTGGTATGCCCCTGCAGAGGAGTGTATTTAGCATTAAGAAGGAATGAAGCCCTACTACATGGGCTAACCCCGGTGAACCCCGAAAATAAGGAAAAGAGCCAGTGACCAAATTCTGTGTGTTTTGTGATTTCTTCTCCACCCTAGATGTCCGGATTAGGAAAGTCTGACTGGTGATTACCGGGAGCCAAGGAGGGACGGACAGGAAGACTGTCCGTGGGTGCAGGTCTTCTGCATGGGGTAATGGACGCAGTCATAGCAGTGGCCACACGTAACTCAGGCTGTGTTGGACAGTCTAAACGGGTGAACTCTGTTTCCATAAAGCTGCTTTGAAAAAGAAAGCATCAAAAAAAAAAAAGATATGAGCTTTCAGCTTGGCCACTCCAGCTTCCATGCTGGTAGTGATACCGCCACTTTCCTTCAATGATGTTGGACACTTAGACCTCTGGAACCAAGGGTTCCAATAAATTATCCCTTCTATAAAAAAAAAAGAAAGAAAGCATCGTCCATCCACAGAGCATCCATAGCCCAGTTTGGGAAGGACTGCTCTGAATGGCTTTGCAGGCCCTATCTGGGCTCTGAAAATAGCCCAGTAGCACACTCTTGAAAAGAGCCCATCTTGGGGCTGGGAAAACCATTTCAGTCCAGTGCTGACTTTGAAAGCCTGAGGACATGAGTTCAGATCGCTGGCACACACCTAAAAAGTTGGCCAAGACTCATGTTGTAATCCGTGCTAGGAAGGCAGAGATAGACAGGTTCTTAGAACCTCCTGGGCAGCCCCATCCAAACCATTGGTATTTGAAGAACTAAGATCACGAGGCAGGGTTCAAGTGGCCTGTGTTATGTCTATATGACATACAGACCCTAATCCAGTAACCACTTTGTCACGTGGCTTGTGTTCTGGTTACACTGCTGTTCTTAGAAAGTGCTTGAGAGGGTGATGAGGAAGGAACACTGGAACCTTGGGGAGCTTGTGAGATATAAGAGGGCACTGAGGCCTCTACTGTGTCCAGTCTCCTCTGCAGCCAACCACCCTCCCACATTAATGATTGTTGCTCTTCTTGGAGTCCATTCGATAACAGTGACTCTCCACCTAATCCGCGGGCAACTGGACCTCCACCCTGGTCACCCCAACTCTGTTTGTGTTTCAGTGAAAGCCGGCGGGATGCGGATAGTGCAGAAACACCCACATACCGGAGATGGGAAGGAAGAGAAAGACAAGGACGACCAAGAATGGGAAAGCACCAGGTGAGGAAAGGCCAGTGACTCGAGCAGATGGCGAAATGACCGCTCGGTTAAATATTAATGTCTGTTCTGTGCTTCTGGGAACTCCTGGGCTTCCAGTCCCTGGGCTGTGTGTTTTCTTTTCCTATCATGAGGCAGGGTTCTGTGCTAACAGGAGAGAGCCAGTGTATCTGAAGTCACCCCTCTGACCCACCTCCCTATGCACCCTGTCCTCCTGTTGAGTCAGGGCTACTGAGCCCAGGAGCTGAGCAGGTGCATGGCCTTGCCCTGTGGCACTTTGCTCTGGGACTCTGGGGGGACACACAGCTTCCACCTCCCCTGGCAGGTCACGATGCTGGAAGAGAGGATGGATCTTCGTGCTGAGGTCTCTCTGCCCAGTCTAGAGGCATGCGTAGTGCCCATCAGTGGTCAAAGGCTCTCACTAGGTCTGCAGACTGAACCCTCTGGACACCCCTGTGATCACTCACACTAGTGGAATTTTAGCTGTCTACACAGAGAACCTCTGAGTTCAGAAATGCTTTGCAGGCCGGTCTGTAGTTAACAAGCTGCTCTTTAAGTGGCCAGATGCGTCCTTCGGTGACATCTCTGCCACAGCCTTTCTGGGTCCTGGATTCTGGTCACCCCTGTCTGTTTACCACCTGTTTTCCTTGAAGTTTGGTTTGCTGTGAGTAACCCTGTCATAGCATGGTCACCACAGACACAACCGAACATCAGAAGTAGAGTCCTCTGCTCAGAACTTGCCTGCAGACAGCGTCTCTACTGTAACAGGAAGGAAAGGGGGGTAACAATGAAAGGAGGTGTGGAATAAGTGAACTCTTATTTCTGTGGTCCGGCCTCTAGACTTGGGGGGGGGGGCGGGCATGCAAAGTTATCTCTGTGTGCAGGAGCAAGACAAAACCATCCCTTACATTTCTTCCTGACTTTCCTATGAGGTGAAGTCCAACAGCTGGAGGATATGAGAAGCTTAAGTAACGGAGAATGAGTGTTAGTGAGAGAAAGATTGGATACGCCTGCCTTAGGTTACAGCATCTTCCTCACCCCAAAAGGGTCATCTCCCCCCCACCTCCGTAGAGCTTGGGATTTTGAAGCAAGCCAATTGCAGATGTGCATAGATGTGACCAAAGAATCTCTGTGGTGCCTCCCACAAGTCAGACTGCTGTGCTCCTTGTGGGTATATTAGCTTTGCCTTGGCTCTTCCCCAGTGTGGGTTGAACCATGTGACCTAATGGGAACATATCCGGAGGGAGGACATCTGTGGATACCAGGCTGTTGACTCGTGTTGCCAATACAGGCATCAGGCCTTGTGCCCTGGGTCACGGTGTAAGTTGCTGCAGTCCAGGCTGACTTCAGACTCACAATTCTGTTGTCTCTTGAGTGTTGGACCCACAGGTGTGTGCCACCACACCAACTCATCACTGCTAATTTGTGGTGTGTAAGGAGCCTACTTATTCCTGAACGTTCCATGCACCTTGACACACAGGATTCTCATCACACTGTTATTTTCCCTGCTTGAGAGTCGACTATTATCCCCATTCCAGGATACCCACTCCTTAACTCTCCAGAGAGTAGACTCAGCGTCCATGGACACTTTACAAATAAATGGCAGAGTGCAGGCTGCTGGCTTCTTGCTCCTCGAGGTCAGCCTCCAGGCTCTGCTGCCCCGTTGAACTCCCGTTTTGGGCTGGACACTTGCTGACTAATGCACATCAGGCTAGACACCACCTAAAACTCTATATCACTATGGCCTCTGTGTGGATGAAGAAGGCAAGACTTAGGGAGGTCAACCCAGCCAGCTAATGCTTATCTAGTCATGGCATAGCCAGAATTCAGCCGGAGACTCCCACGAGCCACTCTTGTCTACACAGAGGGCAGTCTGGATCCTTCTCTGTCTAAGACAAGTTAGTTCTGAAAGCCTATTCTTCTCAAATCCATAATCCTCTCTCACTCTGCACCTTTGCCATAAAGAGAGGGTGAAAGATGAGTTTTCAGCAGGGCTCCAGGAGACCTGGCTGACTTCATTTTGTGTATGGAAAATCCTGCTTATTTTCAGAATGTATAAAATACATTCTCCTGGGTGTGGCATTGGGCACGCAGTTTGGCCGTACACATTCTCACACTCCTAAGCTTTTACATTCTTGCATGTTTTGATCAGAATGGTCTCCAAATATGAAAATAAGCACCCTGTCTGCATCTGCAAACTCCTTTTTAGACACTTCCTGGATGTTTAAGATGTTTACTGACTCATTTCTGGTGGCTTCCTTCTTCTTGAAGGCAAAGCAAGGATTACAGAGAACATGAACACTCAGAACCCCTTGGGGGTTGTTATGTGACCCAGTGAACCCACAGCCTTCCCTGGTAATTATTTCCTGGAGTAAGTTTGTGTGTCCCTCCCTCACTTAATCTTTAATTTTCCAGAGATTTAAAAATAATGCCTTATGTCACTAGACTATATTGAGATACTACATTTAAGAGAAAAGAAAGAATATATCAAAACCATGAAAATCAGGGCTGGAGAGATGGCTCAGTGGTTGAGTACTGACTGCTCTTCCAGAGGAACCCAGTTCGATTCCCAGCAACCACATGGAGGGCCACAAGCATCTGTGACTCCAGCATGGGACCTGATGGCTCTTCTGATGTCTACAGGCACCAGGCACACGTGGTGCATATGCATACATGCAGACAGAATGCTCATACATATAAAATTATAAAGTGTAAAAGGAGAGAACCTTGTAACTGTTCTAAGACCACTCTCTTGGTGTTCCTTCTATTCTCTCTGTACTCTCAGCACGCAGACCCCCTCTATGTGTGTATGTGTCTGTGTGTGTGTGTGTGTGTCTGTGTGTATGTGTCTGTGTCTGTGTGTATGTGTATGTGTGTGTGTGTCTGTGTCTGTGTGTGTGTCTGTGTGTGTCTGTGTGTGTGTGTGTGTGTGTGTATGTGTGTTCCTGCTATTGCCTCTCTCTTTGAGCTCCTAGTATTCTCTGAACTCTCAGTATAGCATGCTGGGAACTGCCTAATCACACCTCTCCGGAGGACCCAGCCTCCGTTTGTAGCACTTGCTGTTTTTGTGAGGTAAATACTCCCACACAGCCTGTTTGAAGTAGAAACATGATATCATTGAGCACCGACATGTGAAGAGGGACCTCTAGCCTTCGCTCACACCAGAGTCGGGCCTAGTGTTCCAGGGACTACAGCCCCCTTGTGCACAGTTATGTTTGTGGCTTACAGTCCATAGTCTTGAACAGGTTTAAGGTGTGAATGACTTTATGATCGACTGTAGATGTCCACTTATTTATTCTGTCTGATGTTCTCTATAGTGAAAGTGTTGAGCTTGAAAATGGGTTAAGTATACCCCTCAGACACTCATGTGTTGAAATTCAGCCTCCATTGTGAGGCAATGAGAAAGTCAAAAGGTGGTCAGACTAGCAGGCTTTAAGGGGTGATATGTTTTGGTATGTCGTAGCCTGAACCCATGTCAGAATTCCAGTGGCTTTACAAGACAAGACAGGACACAGGCAAGAGAGAGAAAGGGAGAGGAAAGAGAGAGAGGGAGAGAGAGAGAGAGAGAGAGAGAGAGAGAGAGAGAGAGAGAGGAGTGACACACGTCTGATACACCCAAGCTGCCCTGTACCTCCTAGAAACTCTCACCAGATTCAGCCCCTAACCTTGGACTTGACCATGAGACGAGGTAAAGGCTCTTTTCTTTAAAATTAGATTACTACACTGTAGTGACAGAAAGTGGATGACGATAGAAGGCCCCTTGGGGACGAATTCTTTCATCTCTTATCCGCCTGAAAATGTATTTTCTGTGCTTTAACTTTGAGAAGATGGTGTATTTGTTAGCCTCCCTGTCACTGTGACAGAGTGAGCACATGACAGAAACAACGTAAAAGGAGAGATGCGTGCTGTGCTTGGGGGCGAGGAGGGGGGTCTGTGTGCTCGCCCAGCCCAGCTCACCCAGCCCAGCCCAGCTCACTTGGGCAGCGCGTTGTGCTGGAGGCCTCTGCAGCTGGAGGGGCTTCTCCTCAGGATGGACAGGAAGTGAGGGAGCCATGGCCATGGTATCGTCGCTGCGCTGGCTTTGTAGGCTGTCCTTCTGTCTCATGACTGCCACGATCCAGGTCCCTCTCTTCTGCCATACCCTCCCCCTCGACGACAAACAGAGCTTTCAAAACTGCAACAAAATCGATCCTTCATTCAGTCCTTTTCTGGAAAGTGTTTGTCGGAAGGAGGTCGGTAGCCCCCGTCAATCAGTTCTTCGTCGGGGAGACCTGGGCGAGACCGGCACATCTTTACTCGAAGTCTGTAGATAGAGCGGGGGCAATGTGTCTCCGTTGCATAACAGCGAGGGACAGGTGAGGGTCATCATTTCACCTCTGACTACTCAGAAGCTCGGCCGAGCCAGCACTGGCTCCACACCTCCATTAGGCAGCGGAGTGGGCTCGGGGCATCGGCTGCACTCTGTCAAACCTCATCCACTGGCATCCAGAAGAGAGCTACAGTGGTGTCTGTCAGTCTCAGGGACTCTTCAGGCTAGCCCTTGGCTACTGCCCCGAGTCACAGATGGGTCCACTGTCAGGGCGACGAGCTGTCTGTCTCTCTTAAGTTTCCTGGGCTGTGATGGCAATGCACCGCAGGCCGGTTGTGTTAACCAGCAGGACTGTGATCTCTCGTGCTCTGAAAACTTAAGGTCGTGTGCCCGCGGCCGCACCGCTTCTGGTGTGCCAGGGAGGGAATTGCGCGGGTGCTCTCAGCTTCTGGTGGTTCATCAGCAGAACTCCAGCCCGGCCTGTGTGGAATCTACGAGTCACAAGTCTGCCCGACTCCATCTTCAAACGGCTGTCGTGGCGGAGTAGGACTCACCTAAGGTTATATGACTTCACTTAACAGATCGCAGCCGCAGTGATGCCACCTTCTGAGACACTGGGCTAGCTCTGCAGCATGGGTGCTTTGGGGAATTCCACCACACCCCACAGACATTCCAAAGGCAGTGGTCGTAAAATAATCTAACGATGGAGTTCCCGTGGCAAAGGAGCCCTCCGCCAGCCTGTCCTCCAGGCCTCATGGCTGTTCTGTGCTGGAGGTGTGGCCCCCGCACTTTAATCTCATGCCCCATCAGTTTTAAAGAATGTTTTCTGCATTCATCCTGTTTGAGAGTTTGAGGAAAGCCTCTCCCTGTAGCCTAGGCTGGCTTCAAACATAAGATCCATTTGCTAGAGTCTCCCAATGCCTGGATAGGTCATTTTTATAGTGCGCGCGAGCATGCATGCACACACACACACACACACACACACACACACTATTGGGTGCTATACCTCCATTCTGTGTTATATAATGTCTACAAAACAGAAGGCAACCTAATTGATAAAAGTGAAATCAGCAATAGAACTTGATACTACCATAAGCTGATATCTCAAGGTCCTACCATCCTTGTGGTGAAGTTACCCATTAGAGAGGATGTGATTTTACATTTCTAATGACCTTCTGGGTAATTTCAGGTTTGGTGGAGGCGGACTGCTTCTTGTCAGACCCAATTAGACCGTTGGCAATCACCACGCCGTTGGTGATGAACTGAGATGTGAATATTTTCTTTCCTTTCTGCTCACAAGTGCTCACTTAGGTCAGCCTCCCTGTAAGCTGCTTGTCCGTTTTGGGAAAGCTGGTTTAGTTTGATCCATTCCTAAGACAGCATTTGAGCATAGCTCTGGGCTCTTGAGGGGTGTCAAGGACGAACTGAGACAGTTGGCCTCAGGAAACCACCAGCCACACACAGCATTGCCATGTGCTGTGGGCAGATGAAGGGGTCTGGCTCTGTAAGAGGTCACCCTATCTGCCCGTGAGACCTAGCGATGGACAGTCCACAAGTGTGTCAGCTGTGACAAGTGTGTCAGTTCGCATGTTAGGGGGTGGCAATTTAACTTAGTATGGCTTGTTTCTTAGAGGTGACCAAGTGTAAACGGACTGGGTTCCCACACTCATCTCCCTCTCCAGACTGGCCATAACCATCTAAAGCTCAAGGCCCCGCCTTCTTCACTGACTCTCAGCACCAACGCCCATCTTGTCATTGTGCCCAGCACAAGTTAAACCTTCCTCCCAAACCCACAGAGCATGAGTTTTAGCCTGAGTCAAGAACGTTGAAGATGTTCCAGTCAGAATCCCCCTGTGAGCAGAGAGCAGGGTATGCGGCAAACAGCCCCAGCAGGAGTTGGGCGTCTCCCCTCATCCAAGCTCATCTCCCTCATCAGGTAGGAGCACAAGAGCGTCGCACCCGGTGTGCAGGGAACGGAAGTGTCTCCATGCAGTGACCGAGCCTGTGGGTTCTCATAAATCACAGGATTCTGGCTGGACTCCTTGGGTCTGGGATGAGAAAGGAGGTATGAAGTCTCAGCTCTCCCTGGGGCCACACTGCTGGTAATGGGCTTTGAGGCCACATTCATATAACATCTGGCGAAACCAGAAGTGTTTGTCAGCCTCTCGGTGGTCCTTTGGAACCAGCTGCAACTTCCATTCCAGGAGGGCCCCTCTCTGCAAGTAGAGGGGGGAGAAGGAGATGAGGCCTTTCTGTATGTCCACAGGAGGGTTGACCTGTCCGTTCGCTCATGTTTATGGAGACTACAAGAGTTATCCTGTCAATCAGGAACGTTTGCTTACCATAAACATGTGAGAAGAGCTTAAATCAACTCTCCAGCCAGGCAGTGGTGGCACAGGCCTTTAATCCCAGCACTTGGGAGGCAGAGGCAGGCAGATTTCTGAGTTGGAGGCCAGCCTGGTCTCTACAGAGTGAGTTCTAGGACAGCCAAGGCTACACAAGAAACCCTGTCTCAAAAAACAAAAAACAAAAACAAAAAAAAACCCAAAAATAAACAAAAAAAAATCAACTCTCCAACTTGACTTTACAAAATAAAATTACATATGATAAATTACAATAACTTTATAAAAAATGACAATAGCTACATGGGAATAAGAGGCTTGGTTGAGTCTACTGACTTCTGGCTACCTGAACCTTTTAACTCCTTTAAATAGGCCTCTTGGCTTCAACTGTCCAGTTGCACAGCACTGAAGAAATGCCTGGCTGACTCTTTAAGGATGAATTCCTAAGAAACCTACTACCTCGCTGGCTTCTCCGTCGGGCCAGACAGGGGACCTGTGGAGGGCAAGAGCCTTCTTAACCTTCTTGCCATGTTCCGTTGTTGCTCAGCTCTCTAGGGGCAAAGAGGTCATTGATTTTTGCTTATGTTCATCCCCCAGGACAGGGTTTAGTCATTAAAGGTAAATTATTGTAGACTGGAAGACTGAAAGCAATGTCACACTCAAAAAGGTCCCTTACCTTTCACAGGACAGGGACTGCATCTGCAGACGCTGCCCCGGGAGTATGTATAGTTGACATAGCCTCTCTCTTCATTCACTGTTGCAACCTATAAAGGCTATTTGTACCCCCAAAACAATAGTTCTATTAGAAACATACACTCAAATATTATTTAGACTTTTAAAAGGAAGAAATTGTGTCTCTTGCCACAGCCCGAGGGGACCTTGATATACTGCACCAAGTGAAAGAAGTAGGAGGTAAAAGGACTCAGCCTGCAGGATTCCACTGGCAGGACTAGGGCAGGCCCAGGTGTGGATTAGGAAGTAGAATGGAAGTCAGGGAGCGTGTGGGGAGAGTGAGGAGGGAGTGGTCAGTGCGCAGGAGACACAGAGCTCTGTCATCTCCCTGTGAACACTGAGCGCGGCAGAACTGTAAACAGCCAAGGTGGTGAGTTTTACCACTGTGAATGCGTGAGCACAGCACAGCACAAAGAAGCCACAGGACCATGACATGACTCTGGTGTCATCTGTGGGAAAAGCAGCTCACGGGCCCCTGACGGCTGGGAGAAGAGAGCCCATACAGAATTGTGGCTTACTGGGTATGGGTTCTCTTGAAGATGGTAGAGTGTTCTAGAATTCGGGAATGGCAATGGCCCCAAAGAAAATGAATTCAGCTGTCAAAACGTACAACTTTTAGGAGGCTGAAATGACGATTGTCGTGTCCTATGCCTGTCACCCCAGAAAGGGGGAGGGAGCCGGGGCTGTAGACCAGCCTCTGTGTCTTGGCTGGGAACGTGTACGTTCAAGTGTTGAAAGGACTTTCCACAGAACTATGGCTACAATCCCAGGGGGACCAGGACTGTTCTGAGAGAAGGGGAGAGACAGATGCTTGGACTTGAGGGTCCGTCCCATTGAGGAAGGGCGGGGGCAGCTGAGCTACACCACTGAAGCTTTGAACTCATGCACTTGTATCCCTGGCCTCTCAGAGGGCTGGCCCTCCGGCCATCAGATAGATGGGCCACATCCACAGGGATGATACTCAGAAGAGGAAGCAGGCATCTCGTGCCTGTTTTTAAGAACAAGAGGGCACTATGCTAGAAGCCCCCTAGCAAAGCCGTTTGTCAGAACTTAGTCACATGGCTGTGCCTAAGATTCTTTTAGACCTGTGGTTCTCAGCAGAATGAATGTTTGACATAGGGCCACATCTTAAAGAGCAGTCATTATAGGCACCCTTGGTACTAATCAGACACCACTGGTTAAGTTGCTAGAATATTGCTGCCCCAAGTCTTCTAGTGAATATGCATGAGACAGAGATCGGACATCCCAACAGCTGTGAACAGTAGCTTTCATCTGTCCCCACGGTGCACATAGCACTAATGGGTGCCGGATACTTCCCTGCGCAGGGCCTGCTAGTGAGCTTGTATTCCTTTAGAGACTGTAAGCTTAGAATCAAAGTTATCAACAGAATGGAATCTCACAGTAGAGAGTGCCTAGGGCTCACCAGCTCCTAAGAAAGCTACATGTAGAAGACAACCTGACACCACGTTCTTAATACCCGTGATGACAGCCAGGGCCTTGGCATGGACGCAGGACAGCTGTCTCAGGCCATAGCTGAGGGGGCCATCTTACGAGCCCACCAGTGTGGGAAGCTCACCAAGCCAAGTTCCTGGGAGTGCTCAAGCAACTGAGGACTTCTGCTCTGCTGGTGGCTGTGTCCTGGGAAGATGAGTTTTCTACTAAGGCAATGCTGGAGTGGGACCTTTGCAGACAGGACTTCAAGAGCTATGGCAAACCCAAGCCTGAGGATTGGTAATGGCGCACAGTCGTCAGAGCTGCACGGGGTGTGACTCAGTCCTCCCTGGGATTCCACAAAGCAGAACCCTGTGTGGGACGAGCACAGCACACGAGAGAAAAATAGAGTCTGCCTTAGATCTTTCAAATGTATCTCTTCCATTTCAGTCAAAAAAAAAAAAAAAGTCATACTGCCACCACTAGCAAGATGGTGGATTTGTATGAGTCACGAGGGGAGGAGATATTGAGTGACCGGTGTCTCAGGAGCTAGTTCACTGCTTTTGAGTTTGTGATCTTCTCAGGGAAAGGCTATTTGGCAATAACGGGTGCGTGCGCACGCATGTGCGGGTGTGTGTTTCATGTCATGACACATGTATGGAGGACAGAGGACAACTTAGAGGAGACTCAGTTCTCTCCCACAGGGTCAGTCCTCAGCTTCAAACTCAGGTTGTCAGGCTTGGCAGCAAGCACCTTTACCCGCTGAGCCATCTCACTGGCCCCCGCACACAGAATCTCAATGGGAACGTAAGGGGATTCGTGCCAGCTAAGGGCATCAGTGTTGACGGTGCTTCTGAGGAGCAGACCATGATGCCGACACTGGAGTGAGGCCGGGATCACCACACACACACACACACCCTTTTCCCTTCCTTTTCTCATACCGCCACCTTCTGAGCACCAGGCTCCCCAAGGCTTCCAGACTGGTACTGTGGTCATGGTCAGGCATTCAGTTTTCAGACAGAATCTACTTCTGGTCTGCCGTTAGCATGAACCTAGAAGGCTGATGAATTTTTGCTTTGCTGCGTAGATATATCCACACAGCAGAGAAAACAAGAACATGGGGCCAACTGAGTGGAATGTTCCTAACTGACCACAGTGACAGCTGGGCCCTGGGGGCTGGGGGAGAAGGGGGGGGCATGCATGGGGGCTGGCAGGCAGCTCAGATTCCTGAGGTTGTGTGTCTGTGAAGCTGTCACACGGCCTGACGTTGTGTGTCTGTGAGGCTATCACACGACCTGACGTTGTGTGTCTTTGAGGCTGTCACACGGCCTGAGGTTGTGTGTCTGTGAGTCTGTCACACGGCCTGAGGTTGTGTGTCTGTGAGGCTGTCACACGGCCTGAGGTTGTGTGTCTGTGAGGCTATCACACGGCCTGCTTCACGTCACTCACTCTGGATCCTGTTCTCTGTACGCCGCTTGCATCCCATTTCCTGAAGCTCTGAGAAGATGGAGCACAAGGTTGTGGCGCCGTGGCAGCCATCGTCACCCATCCCTGGTGGCACCTCAACCATCCCAGCACCTTAAGGATCTGAAGTGTTGCCATCTCATTAAAGCCCTGGACAGACTGTCAGGACAAGAGGAAACCCGAAACAAATGAATCGGAAAACCAGATTACCTGTAAGTCCGAAGAACAATTCATAGCAGCCTAAATGTTTGCAAATAAATCAGTGGCAAACAAATACAAAATAAGGCCACGCTTCTCCTGATAAGCCTGGCTGGAGAGATGACCCAGTCAGTCAGGCACCGGCCACAGAAACATGGAAGCAGTTTGCGGTCCCCAGCACCCTCACAAAAGCTAGACATGGTGGAGTGTGCCTGTAATCCCAGCTCTGTGGGACGCAGTCCAGAAGACCCTGGGGCTTGCCAGCTAGCTAGCATAGCTGAGCTGTAGAGATCCAGGCTCACCGAGACGCCTGTCTCAACATAATAGGGTAGAAAAAGCCACTGGCTTCCACATGCCTGCGCACAGCCAGGGCAGGGGAGGACGTCTCCCTGGTGCTGTTTCTTTCTGTTAATTGCATATGAGTTGGCTATCTCCGTCTGGATGCAGAAACACATCAGACTGCCCATAAGCCAAGCATGCCATTCTCTCCGCCATTCTCACCTTGAGCTTGTCTCTCCTTGCCTCCCAGGTTCCTGGTTGAGCTCCTCGGACTGCAACCAATTTCTTCTCTTCTCTTTCCCTCACATCCTGAATGCCGGGATACAGACCCCTCCTCTATGAAAACAAAGCTACATCCCATCCTGTGTATACCTCACACCTCCTTGTTGTAGCTCTGCCTTAGCTCTGAACACTGGCCCACCAGACTGGGAAACACATCCCAGATGGCTTCTCCTGCTCTCTTCTTGGATGAAGGTGGCGTTTACATAAGTACCTGGGCTGTCCTCTGTCACAGCACTGACTCGGTCATGGCCACTTCATCTCTAGCTCTCTACTCACAAGCTCCTGGAGCTGCTTCTCTCCTAACCCACTAAGTCAGCCACCTGCTGTCCTGGCATGCTGACAGTCAGTTCTCCATGGATACCTCACAGTTCTGCATTCTGGATCCTTAGAGCCAAGACACGCCCCCAAGATGGCATTACTATGTACGGACGCATTCCAGGTCACAGAGACGTAAGCACTGCCCCTTCCCAGATACATCCAGAACAGAGGAGGAAAGACTTCATCCCTCACCCCCGTGATGGATGCTGGTGTCTGCAGTCAAGGAGAGCTGTCTCCTGGCCTCCAGAGAGGAGAGAGAGATTCACTAGAGCCCTGTGTAATGTCAGCCACCCTCATTTTAGGGGTTTGCTTCTGGGAGGATCCCACTAGCAAGCACAGGTGACATCTGGTCCTTGGAGTGCCACCATCTTAACTGCAAGAATTGATGCTTGAGGGACTGCTGCTACAGATCACTGACCCGGCTTTTATTCCTGTTTGTCTGGAAATGGTGGTTGTTTCCTGTGAACTGGAGAGAAAAGAGAGACCTTAGATCTCTGTTCTTTCTTACTCTCTCTTCTCTCTTAAATCTCTTAAGTGTGTATGCATGGTATGTGTGGTATACACACACACACAGTGGTAGACTAGGGGGTTGGCTATGAATCCTGGTCTCCTGAGTTCCGAGCCAGTCCCCTTACCATCAGTGACCATCCTCTTCTGGGAGACAAGGGTGGGCAGAACCCCTCAGACTAATGTGGTTGTCGATCCCAGGCTGACCTTTATCCATAGATCTGCTGGACCTGAGACGCCTTTCCTTTTACCCCAAGACACTTAGCAGGGGAGCCTGCAAGGCAACCACATACCCCAGCCTGGGCAGTGCCCTCCCTAAGTGGGAGAACCTGCTTCATGAGGAAGTTGTTACAACTCCCTAATGGACCTCTGCATTTGCAGGTTCTCCTGAGGAGAGAAGGAGGCAGATGCAGAAGAACTGTCCACAGAGTAGCGTTGAAAATGGTTTTCATAGGGCTCTAATCTGCTTCGCGAAGTATGTCATTCGGCCTGTTGATCTGTAATTACATGCGTCCTCCCCGGGCCCCGGAGGATAAGAGGTTTAGAAGATTGTCGTGGATGTTAAACAAGCAATCCAGCCTTGTTCAGAAAGTCTCATGACCAAATAATAGCAAATGTGAGCTACGTTCAGACTCATCTAGGTAGGTTTTTTTGCATCTTCACATCTGCAGGAAAGCTGATGTGACTCCATTTTTATGGTTGAGTTCAGCCCAGAAAGGCTAAGACGGCTCTCAATCGCACCAACAGACCGAGAAGGGATTTGGCTCAAATGTCCGATCGCAGAGGTGATTGCCACTCTGAGCACACCGTCTCTGTTCTGGTGACCAGTGGTATTTCCCCCAAAGTCCTGGGGCAGGTTATTGAGGAGAGGGTGTGGGGACGAGGCATCTTTGCAGAATAGGATCGCATTACCGGGGCACTGCTCATCTCAGAAGGGGACACTTGTGTAGCTTTCCACCTACCCTGAGTGTCAGCATCGAGGTCCACAGGGACCTGGGACAGTCGGTGTGTAAGTGTCAGTGCGTGGGGCACAGGCTTCTGTGGAAGGATTTGCTAGTGGGAAATGACAGCCCACGCAGGAACCAACCAATCTGAGGCCCCGTACTTCCAAACTGGACTCGCTGGTGCCCAGGTGGTCACCCTGATTTCAGAGCTGGGAGATGCAGGGGGCTGTTGCAAAGAGAAGAGATCAAGAAGGAAAATCACGAAGGGGGGGGGGTCGTCTGAGGTTAAAACTGCTGACTCATCGCCGCTAAAGCCCGGTAGGTCCCTAAGTGGAAAAAGCTTGCCTTAAATGAGAAGGCGGTGCCAGTGTCCCACAAGCAAAGAGAGCTGAAGAAGGAAAGGTTTGTTTTCCTTGAGCCAGAATCTGTTCCACATGGGACTGTCCATGGGAAAGAAAAGCAGACCGTCCAGCCCTGGCAAGTTAGAGCCCACAAAATGGAAATGTCAGAGAGGGAGAGGGAGAGAGGGCGATGCAGGACGTGGGCAGGGCCGGGCAGCCAGAATTCCCAGCATCATGGAATTCCCAGGAGTCTTTGGGGTAGTTCAGTCTATGGGTGCAGATCCTTCCTCCTGAATGAGAGGCCTGGACAGCCCAAGCCAAGGAAGGGAAGAGCCTTTTCCCCTTGAGCCTCCCCTCCTGCATTACAGGCTGTATGTCAAGGAGAAGTTTCACCTTGCGGCTTGAGCCTGACTCCCACTCTACAATTTCTTTTGCAATCATGTGTGATATCGACTACATGTGTGATGTGGACTACATGTGTGATGTGAACTACATGTGTGATGCGGACTACATGTGTGATGCGGACTACATGTGTGATGTGGACTACTTGTGTGATGTGGACTACATGTGTGATGTGGACTACATGTGTGATGTGGAACATATGTGTGATGTAGAATACATGTGTGATGTGGACTACATGTGTGATGCGGACTACATGTGTGATGTGGAATACATGTGTGATGCGAACTACATGTGTGATGCGAACTACATGTGTGATGTGGAATACATGTGTGATGCTAATTAAATTAAACAACTCAGGGCCACGTCATCTCGAAGAGTCAGAGTTTTACATGGACTATTTTCATCCTACACAAAGAAAAGGAGCCCTGAACTGCCTGGGATTCTGATCCATGCCCCGCCCCCCGTTGTCCCTGGGGTCTTGACCCATGACTGCTGGGTGGCCCTAGGTAGATCATAAGCTTTGGTGCCTGTCTCCTTGTCAGAGTCCGGAATTTTCACATGTGTCTTGGTCTCTTCTGTCTGTGGTAGCAAGAAAAGAGATAGAAATGAGAATCTGTCGTTTGGACAAGCAGCCAAAGCTCGGCACGCATTAGTGACCGGCCGTGTCTGTGAGGTTCCTGGAAGAGACTGGAGAGCAGAAGGGGGTCTACAGAAAGCTCGCTGGCTGGTCCTTGTAGAGCCATCTCTGTTGGGAGGCTAGTTTCCAGATGTTTACAAATTACTCCACTCCAGGATTAGAGATGCTGTAAAGTTTTTAATTTTAAAACCTTGGGATTTATTTATTGTGTGCATCTGAGTACTTTGCCTGTGTGTGTGTGTGTGTGTGTGTGTGTGTGTGTGTGTGTGTGTACCATGTTCGTGTCTGCTGCCTGGAAAGGTCAGAAGAGAGCATTGGCTCTCCTGGACCTGGAGTTACAGATGGGTGTGAGCCTGCATTCGAGGCCATAGCATGAAGTGCTGTTAACAACCGGGCCACCTCTCCAGCCTCATGCTGTAAAGTCCTCTTGGAAAGTTATTGTTCAATATTCGTACAGAGCACAGGAAGTAGATTCTGTGCCCAGTCGTTCGTTAGCCCCTCCTTACAGGGTCACCCAGACACCCAGACAATGCACCATTTGTATTTTGCCATTTGCTGCAATCATTTCCCAGACAGACACCTGGCAAACACAGTTTAACAAACAGTCCCCGAGATGCAGAGGCGCACAGACGAGTCCCCTCTTCAGTATCCAGCAGAAGGTGTTACGATTCGACAGTCTAATGAGGGCACAAAGACGGCACATGATAAAATCCACAGCCACTGCAGTCCAGAGACTCATAATGAGATAGGAGCCCGGTTTCACACATTTATTCTTTTGCCTGAGTGTCTGGCCTGGAGCCCGTGACAGAATCTCTCTCTGCAAAGGGCTGTGTTAATTACTGGCTATAGCTTTCAGTCTCCCTTTACTGAAAATGCTCAGAACCTCTTGGGGGTCTTTTGGGGTTTTTTATTGTTGTTCCTTTCTCATTTGTTCAGCTGTGTACATGCGTGTCAGTACATGTGTGTTAGTATCTACATATGAGTGCAGGACACTGAGGCAGCAAGTGCTCTGGAGCTGGAGTTACAAGTGCTCACGAGTCACCCAGTGTGGCTGCTGGGAGCCACACTGGTCCCTTGTGGAGAGCAGCACACGGTCTTAACCACTGAGCCATCTCTCCAGCAACTCTTGTTTTGTGGGTTGACCTGAGTATTCTAAAGGTCAAAGCTGCTAGTGCCTCTTCCCCTTGTGAGCTCTGCCAATGTCCCAAGCACATACAGGACACATGGTTAGCAATGGCAAGTAGACAGTAAAGGACTGCTCTTCGACAAGTCGAGTGACTCTTACACAAGGCATCATGGAGAAATGCGAGACCCGTTAGAAGACCTGGGTTGCCAGAGAACTACGAATACCAAGTTGTGTGTGTGTGTGTGTGTGTGTGTGTGTGTGTGTGTGTGTGTGTGTGTTTTGAGTTCCCATGGGTTTTAACATTCTCTAATGTTGTATCTGAGAAACCATCAGACAGTGTTTTCTCTCTCTGTCAGGCTAGAGTCTTCTCACAAATACTGCCTTAGACTAAATACTCAGCTGCTTTCAAGCCTTGCTCCTTCTTGGAGGTGGCCGTGGTAGTTGGAGGAAATGGCACACTGTGCAGGACAAGTCTGTGTTGCTTCTCCACTGACATGCCATCAAGGAATACAGCCCTGAGGAGTGCCTGTCCCTTACAGTGTCGGGACTTTGTGGCTACAGTGACTGGAAGCATAGCATGTACAGAGGATTTCTCGGGACATGGGACTCTAGCCTTGTGGTTCTGGTGATTGATATGGGTTCTGAGGGCTCCTTTCCCCGCTGATGACCTTAGAGGATGATGGGAAAGCTTAATCTCTGAGAAGAGTTGCCGCAAGTGTCCAAGCTAGAGTGAGAAGGCCGTCTTCAACAGGTGACATTACTGTGATACCCAGCCTGGGTGGAGGATGGCGACTCACAGCCATCCTCCTGCAGAAGTAAATGTTTAGAATCGCCATGATGGACAGGGAGGAACTATATTAAAAAGATTTCTTTCTTTGTACCCACAGACACTTTTTAGACTTCAAAGGATTTGCCTCGCATGCTGGCTGTGTTTCTGAGGTTGTATTTTCGTTTGGTTGGTTTGGTTTTTACATTTGGGGCCTCTTTGGCCTCATTTCTTACTGATTCGTCACGGACGGCTTGCGATTTCTGTATTTCCCTGTCATATTCTTTTTGTCCCTAAGAACGGTTTGCAACAATTACACAGCCATTGGCTCTCAGGCTTGCAGATGCTGTCCACAGTGCTCACTTAGTTGCTCTAAGATGGCCACCCAACAAACCTGGGCCAATGTGAGCTTTCCCTGCTGGAGAAATTAACAACGTTGTTTATCGCTGCTAAGTCTGGGCAGGATGTGTCAAGAGACGTGCTGTCAGGCCCAATTTAGTCTCATCAGATTAACTATTCCATGTGACGAGTTGATGTGTGCAGAAAGTGATAAATAGCTCACGTTGAAATCCCAGGGCGGGTTCTCACGGTTAGGGGCACGGGTGATGGCTAGGCTGACATCCATCCTGCCTGCCTGCCACAGCCTGCCCCTTCTTCCCATGGCGTCAGAGAACTGGTCCTCCAGACCTGAGCTAACCCACTTTCTCCATGATGCTTACGTCTAAGCCTGAGAGGGGTGCTGTTGACCTTGTTTTGACCTAATAGCTATTTTCAATAAGTGTTTGAGGGGGTGGGGTAGAGAGATAGCTTAGCAGTTACAGGCACTGGCTGCTCTTCCAGATAACCGAGGTTCAATTCCCAGCACCCACATGGCAGCTCATAACCATCTGTAACTCCAGTTCCAGGGGACCTAACGTCATCTAGTCTCCCAGGTCACCAGGCAGGTATGTGGTGCACAGACATGCATGCGGGTAAAAGTCCCATACCTATAAAATAAAACAAAGTAAAATAATTTTCAAAGAATATTTATGAGTGGCTAGGGATCTAGCTCAGTGGTCAGGAGAAGGTTTGCCTGGCACACGGTCAATGGATGTGACCTGGGAACTCATCACTGGCCTGCTTCTACACCTCAGGGTAGAGTAGAACCCATGGATGTAGGGCTGCTGCCAGGCTCAGTTCCACTCTCCATTTTCATGCAGGAAAGGCTGTGCGGACTGAGGAGCTCCCGTGCAGTGAGTGTCCCTTGCCTCCCAGCCCTCAGACCCGGCGCCTTTTCCACTTGCCATCAGAAGGCTTGCCTCTCTCCCCGCCCTAGTCATTTCTGAGGGAGGAGCCAGCGTCACCTCCTTGGCTCCGGGGCTGTCTCTGAGTGCACAGAGCAGCCCACTGGCTGGAGGCACTGCTCTTGCTGTCCAGTAGCCTCTCCAGCCCTGGGGCAGGGTGTGGCATGGTGGGTGCATGCCTAGCCTAGTGGAGGACGCTTTAAGTGTTGTTAGCCTCAGGTCTGTGATGGTGGAAAGACATCCCGTCCCCTAGAGCCTGAGTTTCTGGGTCAGAAATGAAATGAAATAGAAATCTCTCAGGTGGAAAAGATGCGGCATTTTACGGGTAGTGGTCGCTGGTCATTCTCGGCGGTGGGTACGCATTGATGTCTCGTCAGCTGTAACCAACTCATCTACCCACAGCTATCAGGCTGTGCCCCTGAGAGGGGCTGGGGCTGAGACCACTTGAGTCGAAAACAGAAAGGTGCAGGAGCTGGCAAGCAGCCTGGGTTTCCAGCCTGACTCACTTTTACCACAGTCTGGGCATTTTCCCCTCCAGGCCGCAGGTTCCAGTGAAAGGCACCATCTGCCCCCGACTCCAGCTAAGCCAGGCGCAGGGCTGGGAACACGCTTTGTGTAGCATTGTCTGAAGCCAGCGTCTTAGTACACTGGCCCTAACAAGCCCTTCTATAACGAGTCTCATAGTCAAGGGGTCCTGGGCACCAAACTCCCTCCTGTTCACACACAGTGTGCCGTAGCATGGGCCCTAGTTAAAGACCTTAGAGAAAGCCACACAGTTGTGTGCACTCAACAGCACTACTCTATCTACTGCTCAACGCCTTCCAACAATATCCCGGGACACTCGTGATCCTACCTGGGAGGTAACAGAGCGTGTGAAAACCTTCTCCAACTGTGGCGACTGTGTGGTGTCTTGCCTGATTGCCATCCCCCTGTCTGGGAGTCTGCTACATCTGGGTCTTGAACACCAGGCAAGAGTGATGTGGTATAGACAGGACAGCTGGGCATCACTAGACCTGGGCCTCTGTTTGTCTTCCGTAGCAAGCAGCTCATCTCTTGTCTTCGTAGAACCATGTGTGTTGTGTTTCAACAGCAAACAACCATTGGCAAGATGTGCCCTCGTGGTGCAAGGCCTCAGCAACCGTGCTGCTACTGAACAGCAGGCAGTGTGGCCCGCAGTGTGGTCTGTTCCTGCAGACCGGAGAGAGCAGCATGGTACTGCAATACTCAATACACTGAGATCGGACTGCAGTCCAAGCCTGTCTAAGGGAGACGTGATTGATGCACAAGAAGTGTTTGTAATAAGCATACCAATTATTACTGCACAGGTTTTTATTATAGGATGCTTCTAATTCCCTTCCAAAGTCCAGTTTCCTTATGGGTTTTTAATATTCCCCCGGCCGTCTTCCTCTCCTTGCCTGTAGCCCTTCCCCCAGCAAGCACAAACTTCAAATTAGTGAAAGAGCTAAGCCTATATATAGTCTCTTGGAAAGTTTGTGCCCCTGTTAGGAGCGCACCACCCTTCTGTGCTAAGGTGTGTCTGGTTACAGTTTCTGGGAACCTGTTGTAGTGGACACCGCCATTCTGTTGTCATGGAAAACACCTTCCTGACAGCCGTGCAGTCTAGTTGTCACTCTTTCCATTGCTGTAACAAATGCCAAAGGAAACAATCTAAATGCTGTGGTGTGCGGTGTGCATGTGGAGGGCAGAGGACAACTTTTGGGAACTGGCTCTCTTTCCACACGACTGAGGCAAGCCATCTGTTGTGTGGGCTGCTCCGGTATCACTCTTGGTATCAGGGATACTCCTGGTATCAGGGATACTCCTGGCTAGCTGGTTCAAGAGCTTCTGGGTGATTCTTCTGTCTCCACCTCCCATCTTGCTATCACAGAAATGGTATTTATTTTGGCTCACAGTTTCGCTCCTTAGTCCTTGGCTTGTCAAGGCTAGATCCAAGGTGAGGCAGAGAGAGAGGGAATATCATGGCAGTAGGAGCCTGTAGGCAAGAGGCAGAGACGGAGGGCGGGAGCAAGGGCTAGCCCCTGCATACACGCTCCAGTGACCTTCCTCCAGCCGGCCTCCACCTCTCACGAGTTTCCAGAACTTCCAAAAATAGCACTGCCACCTGGGGACCAATCCTTCAGCGGTGAGCCTGAGGGTGTCTCATGTCGCTCAGCAGAAACTGTGCAGCCGGTATTTATCCTCCTCGGGATAATGCTGTACTTCTGTAGACACATGAATGTGTTTAAAAGTGGGGCGCTGTGAAGGTCCTTCCCCTAAGGGTGCTCTTCATACTTACAGAACATGTCCCCTTTGTACAGTATGAAAAACTCGGGGCCAGTGGGGTGGCTTAGTGGGTAAGGACACTTGCATTCAAGCCTCAGGAATGAAGCACAATACTCAGAACTCTCCTCCCCAAGAAACCTTCGTGTAGTAGCCTCTGTGATAGCAAGATGGCAGGTAGAGACAGGAGGGTCACCCAGAAGCTCTTGAAGCAGCTAGACAGGACTATCCCAGAGCAGCCCACACAATAGATGGCTTGCCTCAGTAGTATGGAAAGAGAACCAGTTCCCAAAAGTTGTCCTCTGCTCTCCCAAAAGTTGTCCTCTGCCCTCCACATGCACACTGCACACTGCAGCACACACATGTCCAGCCTCCAACATACCACACGGTAATAAGATTTTTTTTCTTTAATTGAGAAACAGAGTTCTGGAAGTCTTAGTGGTTCCTGGTAGAAGAGATTGAAGCTACAGTGGAAACTGAGGCAGGGAGCCGAGTGCTACCTGTACCTTTTCCTGACCTGCGTGTTTGAGGGACGTACTCTGTCCCTCAGTTCAGGAAAAGGCTCTCAGGTCACCCGTGCTCCTCACTGGCTTAGCATAAGTCCTAAGGGCTTCCCTCCAGAAGGCAGAAGGCTCCTCCCGCTCCTGCACCCAGGCTTGTCTGTCAAGAGGCCATTGGCACACGCCCCAGGATGCTAGCTGCTGCTAAAGCCAGCAGAGCCTTGTTGCACTCGTCCGTTATGAATTATTGAATTGCATGCATATTTATAGCAACTTCCTAGTAGTTTAATAATTTATTCATCCCGTATGGCTTCTTGAGTCTATTGCTTTTAATTATTAGGGGAGTCTTTTTAGAGCTAACTCGACCAGGTTACTCTCTTGAAACAACACTTCCAGAATTCTAAAATTGAATCCCACACACTGGTCCCTAGTTCAAAGTACCTGCTGCACAACAAATAAGAGGGCACCCTACAGGAGCCGGAGCTGTGTTCCCTGCCCATGGGCAGGGCTTCTCCGAGTCTAGAAAGAACCGAGTTCTTCTCTGGGCTCTGGAGATCAGCACACAAACATTCAGTATCCTACACTTGGATTCTGTGTAAGATGAGACAGATAAGAGACCTAAAGAAAAATGCATCGTATGTAAGAAGAAAAGCTCCTTCCATGCCTCAACAAGTCAGCTTCCTATCCAGGAGCATGCTGTCTTCACAGTGTGGCCCAACACCCACAAACGAGCCACTCCTCACAGACCCTGGACCTCCCTTCAGCCCCTACTGCTCAGTGACAAAACAGAGCTGTGGAAATGGCCGTCTTCCATCTCCACACAGGTAACCGGGCCCAGTAGTTGGTAGGTGTCTCAGATAGGAAGGGAGTCTTTGGTGTTAGAGATGCCGGCTGTGGAGACAGCACGCCAGATTTGCAGTTGAAGACAAGGCTGCAGCCGCACGTCTCTGTCTTGGGAACAGGCCTCTGATGTGGTGATCTTCTTTGCACTGAGTTGAGTTTCTAGTCGTGGATGACATCAATTTCTTTACATGAAAAACTTCTGTGTCAGAGTCTGATGCTGGCCACCTGAACTTTCAGAACTGTTCCAGACTTTTAGGAACATACGGCAAGAGTCCTATGAAGAAACACAGCCATTGCTGGCCAGTGCCGTAAGTCAGCATAGGGCAGGGAGACAGGGTTATTTCCCTATAAGTGTAACTCAGACTCTTGAATAGACACAACAGGTCCTTCTCGTCCTTTCTGCCCCCACCTAAGGTCCCTATCATGGATGGATTCTACTCCCGGCCCCGCCCCTATTCTGCAGTTCTCTGAAGAAATGCTTCTTAGCCTGAGCTCACTATGGAAGGCACAAGATTGAGCAGAAGCTAGAGAGAGAACCAGTTTTCTTGGGCTCTAGAGTAGCAGCCCGTTGCCCACGAACCCAGTTCAGATGAAGTGACATCTCCAGTTACTCTTTCGCAGGCATTTGAGGCTGACAGTGTGCAAGTAGCTGCATACGGTTCTCAGAGGTGAGCAGGGGTTAGCTCCCTCTGGTTCCTTAACTACCTCTGTGCCACTAAAGACCTTTGTAAGCTTAATGGCACTCTCTGATGGTACTTCTAGCATCTGAGGGACATCTGTGTGTACCAAGCAGTGTTCTAGCCACTGTGTTCACAAACTCCCCATAGTCCTTGACCTTCAGAAGGAGCCAGGGTCTAGAAGCCTTCATCATGTTGTGGTTAAGTGGGAGGTTCTTAAAGAAACCCAGGGGTAGTGCCTGTGGAGAGTCAGGGAAAATACCAGAAAGGTAGCATGTGTGGTCGCCTTTGAAGTCGGTATTTACAAGCCGGCTCAAGTATCAAGGTCAGAGTAGGGAGAGGGAGTGTGAGCATTGGTTCCAAGGAAAACAGAAGTCTTACGAGCCAGAATAAAGACGAGGAGCATTCCAGACTTGTGCCTCAGCTTAGAGTGGCCTGCGGTGTGCTTAGAGTGGCCTGCCCTTGAGAAGGGAAGAGGACATTGTTGATCTTTACACCTGGACGGACCCAAAAACCCAGACTGTCCTATGGAGGCATGGCCACCCTGCAGGAGACTCAAGGCCCATGGAATTGTGTCTTCTCCCTCTGCTGGTTAGCAGAGAGACAGCAGGGGTTGGGAGCGCTTTCATTTGTTACATTGTTTCAGGATGAAAGCATGGAAGAAGATACAATACCATCCGCAATTGCAGTCATTTCTGAAAAGCGTTTGTACCGAGACAGTTCCCGATAACCACTTAGGGCTTCACTCAGCCCCGTTACTGAGTCATAAAACATGCTGGAGTTTCCTTCTGTTCCAGTCGGTCCCTTATTAAGGCGAGTGCCAAGGATGTACCAAAAGCGTCCTGACGGGCCAGAAGCCCTGCTTCCCCTGCATTCCTGAGTGTGAGAGAGCCATGCTGGAGGTTAATCCTCCCACTCCATCTTCAGCCTTCATACAACAAGCCGCAGAGATACAGGTGTTTGCATCCTGGAGCATGGCTCACGGTCCTCATTTCAAATGAGAAACAAGTCTCAGAAATCAGACTCGGGCTGGTGACGATGTGGCTCAGCAGGTGAGAGCACTTGCCACCAAGCCTGATGACCTGAATTCATCTCAGGGACAAAACTAGCGAACAGAGAGAATCAGCTCCTGCAAATATTCCTTATACACGTGCCATGGCATACACATGTTTACGCACATGTACATACACAGCACACACACACACACACAAAATAAACGTTTTTTTTTTTTAAGAATTAAGAAGCCGGGCAGTGGTGGCACACGCCTTTAATCCCAGCACTTGGGAGGCAGAGGCAGAGTCAGGCGGATTTCTGAGGTCGAGGCCAGCCAGATCTACAGACTGAGTTCCAGGACAGCCAGGGCTACACAGAGAAACCCTGTCTCGAAAAAACAGAAAACAAAAAACAAAACAAAAAGAATTCAGAAAACCTGTTTCAGGTGGCAGCTGCATGTTCGTTGATCTCACCGTGCTCTGCTTCTCAAATTGGTGTCCCCTTTCCCTAAGGTCCTTCTTTCTGGATTTCAGTGGATTTCACTTCTGGGAGATGCATTCAGTGCTACACAGCTTCACACCCCTGCTACTACAGATCAGGGGACACATGGCATGTGGACCAGGTTTTTCAGGGCAGCCCCAGTGTCAAGCATTGTCCTTGACTGTTCACACAAGACCTGAGGCAGTAGGTGTGTTTGGGGATAACAAAATGCAAAACTATAGGGTTAGCATCCTAGTCGAGTGAGACCTATACAGATACACACACACACACACACACACACACACACACACACACACAATCAAGAGACAAGGCCTGAGTTAGTTTGCACAGTGGGTAAGTTTGCCCTGAGTCCACATCCCCCTTAGATCCTGCTTTGTACTTCATTCGGTCAGCACTGCATTTCTGCCGCTGGGTCCACAGCACGCAAGACCGTGGTGGGCACTAGGGTTCACTCAGTGACTGTGGATGCCTTGGGGAAGCACAGGTCCCCACAGGCTGGCTGCTGTGCTTTTTACACCAGCCAGGAGCTGCTCTTCCACTGAACCTGCCTTCTCCCCAGCCCTGGCAATTCCCTACCTCCTGCTCAAGCTTAGCCCCGACCTAGTTTGTATTGTCCGTGAGTCAGTCTTGCTGAGCTTGCTGGAAAATGTCATCCATGCATTGGTGACAGTGATGGCAATTCAGAAACTTCTGTAATGCAGCAACACTAATCTTACACTTTCTTCACTCAGTATGGATAGAGGTGGAGAGAGGGAGAGGGAGGGAGGGAGAGAGGAGAGAGAGAGACAGACAGACAGAGAGAGAAACAGAGAGAGAGAGAGAGAGAGGAGGGAGGGAGAGAGAGAAAGAGAGAGGGGGAAGGGAGAGAGAGGTGGCAGAGAGAGAGAAACAGAGAGGGGGGGAGGGAGAAAGAGAGAGGGGGGGAGAGAGAGAGAATATAAAGGGATATCTTCCCAGCCGTAGTGGAAGAGGGAATGTGAATTCTCCTCTAGCTGCTTAAAGAGTAAGTTTTCGTTTAACCCGAAGGTCTCCTGGATGCGTGTTCTATCAAGCTGAGGGGTCAGTCCAGGGTCTCTCCTCCTTGCCCTGTTTATGCTGTGGCCGTCTCCCTAATTATGTCTCGGTTCTGCAGAGGAACTGCCCAGGTCGCTGTGGGTTCAGTCCTTTCTGTAAAGCACCAGAAGGGCCACAGTGGTCCTGCTGCCCCCATGCTAAGGCGGTGGCCCTCTGCTGTTCTGCTGCTCCTGTCCTCTGGAATCGGCCTCACCTCCATGTCCCTGACTAGCGGGTGTCTCCCCGAGTCACACTTCACACGTGGGGATGACTTGATTTTCCCAGGTCACTCTGAGCTCCAGAGAGGATGCTTGGCTCCTTGTTTCAGTAGGGAAACCGGGGTCCAAACACTAGTGACGTTGTGCCTTCCCTGCTGGCCTGGGACTCTGTCAGCCTTTGAGAGGATCTCTCAGACCATCTTCTGCCTTCTCACTTTACAACAATAAAGCCAGACTCCAGCATTGATGAGGTGAGCTGTCCCATGGAAAGCATGGGGAAGGAGACACCCCAGCTTTCCCATGGAAAACACAGGGGTGGAGACACCCCAAGAGGCAGAGCAGCCGACAGGGAGGGAGAGGAGGACTCGGGAGGACTCTGAGTATAACTAGCTCCTGCTCTTCCTCCCTCTTTCAACACCTGAAACCCGTATTTGCCAAGCTCTCTGAGAGGCTGTGTTTCTCCTGTAGCCCAAGAACAGCTTGGTGGGGGTGGGGTGAGGGGACAGGCATCCCACCCATTGAACAGTTGGGGTGTCTCCTTCCCTGTGCCTTTCCTGGGACAGTTCATCTCACCAACAGGCTCTGTCTCATGGAAATTCTGTCCATTCTCCAGGACATACTCAGCTTTTTCATGGTTGCCACAGAGACTGGCCACATTGCAACTGGACAGTGTTGTTTCCGGGAAATCATAATGTCCATCTCAGCTTCTGGCAGACCTCACAGGTTGCTTCCCTGGCCTCTTGATGATCTGAAACGGGTCCTTTGGGAATAGTCTTTGCCTTTCCCCCATCTGTGAACAGGGTCCCTGGTGGAGATCACTCACTGCCTTCTCGCTGGGACAGAGGAGAGAGATGACATCCTCGAACCCGGAAGCACTCCAGAGGTAGCACAAACACTACCTGGGTCATGAGCGTCGAAGCTAACCTTAGGACCCTGAATATTGATTAACCCAAAGTGAGCCATGATCAATGAGCATCGTATCTGGTCCACATCAGGGAAGAGAGTGACAGCTCGGCCCGAGGCTCCAAGCGCACGCAGAGCCAGACTGGGGGTTTTGTACCCAGCCTGCCCCGTGTACTCCATGCCTGGCCACCACACAGCCTGCTCTAGACGTGAGAGTAACGGGGCACTTTGTGAGATGGAAATGGCCCTCTTCACCAGCAGCTTTTAAAAAAAAAAGGAGCAAAACTGGTGATGTGTTGGGAATTTTTATTACTTTGTTCTTTTCTGCTAATTCTGAAAAAGGGCCAAGTGCGTGCTGTGATCTAAAGAGGTTTCTAAGTTTCATCTCCACACAGGCAGCTGTTGGGTTTGCATATCTCCAGACCAGGGTGGCATCTGATCTGTCATCTTAGAAGCGGGAGGTGATTGATGCGCTCAGCTCACCAAATCCGTCTCCACTACATGTGGTGAAGAGGGTTACAGATAAATAATTCTCTGGAACCAGCGTTAAAGAAGTCAGAAGGACCCTCATACTGGGTGTCTACTCTGTGCCAGACTTTGGCCTGGCTTGTTATCTTCTTGGTCATGCTGTGATTCTTGCTAGATGCATAGAGATGACACCATCATTTTTCCACTCATTGCTGGGTTCTGACTCCTGAAGTTGGGCTGGTGATGGAAGTAGGTGCAGATGGAGGAGGCTGTCTGGGATTGACCATCTCATCCTTTCTAGTGGGGTCTCTATTAGGACTTGTCAGGTTCTCCTTTTGAGAGCCACGGTTCAGTTCAGTCCAAAGCTGTATACTCTGTCCTTTGAACTGCGGACACCTCCCCCCCACCCCCGCCCCCAGAAACCATCCGCTGTAAAGCGTGACCCTTGAGCCCAAATTTTATTTCCAGATGTAACGATTAATACTTGAGTTGTCAGCACCTGCCTAATCAGTATTGACTGTTCCCTGGTACTTCCTTGTAATTGAAATTCAAAAGGATGCACTGAAAAACATCCCTGCTTTCAGAATCAAAGATGGGATAGCTTTAAGTGTGTTACTCGCTGAAATCAAGTAACTTGTAAAGCCTTTAACGCACGTCTGGTTTTACACACAGACTGCTGATCACACAGATTGTTCTCAGGCTGCTTGGGGTAACATCACGCAGGCAATTCCTCCCCAGTTCTAGGAGTCTTTCCAGACTTCACTGCACACAGGTCCAACTCCTGATTCAGCATGTACAAGGGCTGCCTTCCACCAACCAAAACCCCTCACCCCAGGGCTCTGGAGCTAACTAGCAGGGCCCCTGCCCTACTTGCTTCTTGCTCCCGTACTGTTGTGTGGTAGAACACATTCCAACCTGGCTTGTTGTTGAACGGGTTCCCACCTTTGCTGTTGGTCCACGTTCTTCCCGAATGTTGTCTTCCCTGGAACCACCTACAAAGGGAGGCAGCTTGTCCTGTTGGGAATTCAGAGTGCTGGGAGTAAGGCAGACAGGGCTTCACACTCAGCACAGAGGAGCCTGTCTCCTAGTTCCTGTCAGTCCTAGGGTACCAGTGATGCTTAGTGAAGAGTGAGGACCCAGTGCACTTCCTGACACTCCTCAGGTGAGCGCCAAGAAGCCCTGAAGTTCTCTAGTCAAGAAAAAAGCGAGGAAGGAAGATGGAAAAGGAAGGAACGAGGGACAGATTCCTCCTTTTAAAGATTGACTTATACGTGTGGGTGTGTGCACATGAATGCAGTTGCCCCCCAGAGACCAGAGGCATTGAATCCTCTGAATCTGGGATAACAGGCGGCTGTGAGCCGCCCGGTGTGGGTGCTGAGAACCAAACTTGTCATCCTCTTAGCCATTGAGCCATCCCTCCAGTCCCCAGGAGAAATTCTTATGTCCCAGTTCAGAAAACAAACTGGATTCCATCATTGCCACCAAACGAGTCTGTGGACAGTCGTGTGCTGCATATGGCCAGAGGTTTGTTCATCTAAACGTCCAGCTATTACGTGAGGTGGATCCTGTTCCCATTTTATAGACAGATAATGAGGCCAAGACGCTCCCCATCTGAACCCAGAACCTCTGTCTCCATAACCCATGCCCTCCGGTGCCCGTTCACACACCTCGCTCTGTGCTTCTGAGTGGTTAAAGACTGTCGGAAAAGCAGTGCTGGGCTTGCATGCCCAGGGGTTGCTCTATGATGAAGGTAGTGACTCTTGGTCACCAAGATCATTACCACATATGGAGTCTGTGAGTGTCTTGTTAGGGTTTCACTGCTGTGAACAGACACCATGACCAAGGCAACTCTTATAAGGACAACCTTTAATTGGGGCTGGCGTACAGGTTTAGAGGTTCAGTCCATTATCATCAAGGCAGGAGCACGGCAGCATCCAGGCAGGCATGGTGCAGGAGGAGCTGAGAGTTCTACACCTTCATCTGAAGGCTGCTAGCAGAATACTGGCTTCTAAGCAGTTAGGATGAGGGTCTTAAAGACCACACCCACAGTGACAACAAGGCCACGCCCACTCCAACAGAGCCACACCTTCTAATAATGTCACTCCCTTGACCGAGTATATACAAACCACTACAGTGAGGAGAGATTAGTCATGAAGGAGCATTGATGTCTGTCCTCTGTGAAGGGAAGGAGGAGAAGGAGGTAAAAAGAGGAGGCAGAGAAGGGACGTGGGTTTCCGACTATAAAGAGCCCAAGAGCAATTTTCTGGGACTGTCCACAGGTAAGGTGAAGGCCACAGCCCTTCCTGAGCTCTCACACTGTGTCCTGAGCACAACGAGGCATTAACTGGAAGCCAGGGTAGCCCCACACTCAGCCCTGGGAGGTTTAGCGTCCTTTGTATAGAGAAGGTAGACTAGGCTAGACCCTCAAGATCCAGTGAGCCAAGCAACTAGAGAGGAGCACATTAGAGCCTCAAGCAGGAGCTGCTGTACCATGAACCCTTGGGAAAACAGGCTGGCCCTGAATGTGGGAGGTCTACAGGAGGGAACGGGCACTTAGCACTAATTCCAGTGACAAAGCTCTTCACTGCAAGCACCTGCAGATGGACCAGACTGAACACAAGCCACATGTATGTGCTAGCCTAGCACCTGCTCATGAAATACACGACAAATGCATGTGCCTAAGGCAGAGGCGTGGGTCCTTCTCTCAGGTTAGCCACACTGAAAGTACCCAGGTGGAGTTCCCTGGACAGTCAGTGCCTCCAGAGAAGCCACCCGCTGGCCACAGGGGACACTGGGTATCCAGATGCTGTGCCTGACCACGGCCTTCCCCATATCTGAAAGGACCAGCAGCGCCATCTGGTGGGAACATCACGCAGCAGGCAGGGAAGCCGCCTTAGCTGGCGGATTTGAAGACTGCCTTTACCAAGTCCTGCCTGGTGCAGTGGAGTGAGACAGTAGCTGCCTCTCACCAGCCGTGCTAATGACTGTTCAGGCGTCTGTGAAATTAATAACCCCAATAATAGAAGACCAGGCCAGGAGGCTATGAAAAGGACGGAGAAAGGCAGGGAAGGGCTCGTCTTCCATCTGTTTGCTGAGAGATGGTTCAGGAAACACCCCAGGGGGGCCTCTGGGAGCACACGAGGCCACAGGTTCAAAACTAAGCTGAAATGAAGTTCCAGGATTTGCTTTCAAGTTATCCTTAAGTCTGTTTCCATGCAGAGGGTATCCAAGAAGAGCGTATTCCACAAGACCACACCCCCACCCCCACCCCCAGCCACCTGGTCTCTGTTTGTCCTGTCAAAGCTGCTTCTTCCCACCACTGAGCCCTGACCTCAGCATGGAGTCCTCAGATCAGTCACAGATGTGCATACTTACAGAGCTCAACTGCGGCATCCTGGGTCAGCACTGTCCCACCCCAACACACACACACACACACACACACACACACACACACACACACACACATACACAGTCCCCAGAGACCTTAGCAGTGCAACTGTCCACCCCAGGCACTTGGTAGCTTTGCCTGGCATGTTGAAAGGTTCGGTCTATTTCCGCTGAGATGTGCCATGATCTGCAGCCCCTCTGAAGGACCGTGCTGTCCTCCCCATTGGTCCAGTAGCAGTAAGACATGCACTAGCAGTGCTCACTGGTGGGACCGACTGTGCTGTCTTCTGCTCACGGCCAGCCTCCTGGTCCAGGTTGGGCAGCCTGACACTCACTCCTTCTAAGTGTGCTTCTGGTAAAGGAGGACTCGGCTGCAGGCTTGGTCTCAGGGAAAACACCCACTCACTCAACTGCTAA
The DNA here is from genome assembly GCA_036184795.1 of Tokudaia tokunoshimensis. Classification (NCBI taxonomy): domain Eukaryota; kingdom Metazoa; phylum Chordata; class Mammalia; order Rodentia; family Muridae; genus Tokudaia; species Tokudaia tokunoshimensis. The sequence goes on from BTHU01000009.1 coordinate 75,349,514, forward strand.
GCCTCTTCCTAAAAGTTGACATCAAGACTCTAGTCCTCTGCCCCTGAGTCACCAGGCAACGCTGAATTCCAAGGGGAAGTCCCTTTCTGAATGCCAATGTGCCTTCATACCAGGACGACCCCTCCCTGCTTGTCCCGGAGCCTTTTCTGGATGTCACTGCATGCGGCTGGTCTGTCACATCCCAGAAACAGTCCTTCAGGCTCTGCTTCCTGCTTGGGTGGCAGAACTGGTAGCCCATCGCTGACACACATACACACACACACACACACACACACACACACACACCTTCCCCTAAGCCAGGCTGGCACCCCGTGTACTCAGAGAGGACAGAGCTAGGACCCAACTACATCGTTCCACTGCCCTTGGGCACCATGTCACTTTCATTTGCATCTTGACTTCAGTGAGCTAAGAACTGAAGTAGCAACAGTTAGATCAGACAGACAGAGTGGGTCTGTGAGGAGGCCTGGAGAGCTCTCCTGCAAGTGCAGTCTGTGGGTCTGTGATGACGTCTGCTTTGATTTGAGACATTTCTCTGCTTACTGTGGCAGCCATTCCATCATATATAAGCAGCGTGTGGCTCCATATGGCCAGATGATCTGAGAAAGAAACAGCCGAGCTGGTCATGAGTTAGCAGTGGAAGCATGCATGGGGAGCAGGTGGGAACATGCCATCACATGCATGGGGAGCAGGTGGGAACATGCCATCACATGCATGGGGAGCAGGTGGGAACATGCCATCACATGCATGGGGAGCAGGTGGGAACATGCCATCACATGCATGGGGAGCGGGTGGGAACATGCCATCACATGCATGGGGAGCAGGTGGGAACATGCCATTACATGCATGGGGAGCAGGTGGGAACATGCCATCACATGCATGGGGAGCGGGTGGGAACATGCCATCACATGCATGGGGAGCAGGTAGGGGCATGTCACATGCATGGGGAGCAGGTGGGGACATTCTATCACATGCATGGGGAGCAGGTAGGGGCATGTCACATGCATGGGGAGCAGGTGGGGACATTCTATCACATGCATGGGGAGCAAGTAGGGGCATGTCACATGTATAGGGAGCAGGTGGGGACATTCTATCACATGCATGGGGAGCAGGTAGGGGCATGTCACATGCTTGAGGAGCAGGTGGGAGCATGTCATATGCATGGGGAGCAGGTGGGAATATGCCATCACATGCGTGGGGAGCAGGTGGGGGCATATCACATTGGGGGAAGCAGGTGGAGGCATGTCACATGTATGGGGAGCAGGTGGGAACATGCCATCACATGCATGGGGAGCAGGTGGGAATATGCCATCACATGCATGGGGAGCAGGTGGGAACATGCCATCACATGCATGGGGAGCAGGTGGGGACATGCCATCACATGCATGGGGAGCAGGTGGGAACATGCCATCACATGCATGGGGAGCAGGTGGGGACATGCCATCACATGCATGGGGAGCAGGTGGGAACATGCCATCACATGCATGGGGAGCAGGTGGGGACATGCCATCACATGCATGGGGAGCAGGTGGGAACATGCCATCATCTTGTCATAATAGCATCTGACTGATGGCATGTATCCTATATGCTAAGCTATGGCTGTGCCACACATCCATGCAAGCACCTGAGGATGTAGGGCTGCCCACCCATGTTACAGATGAGAAACTAAGCCACGGAAAGGTCAAGTCACAGCCTACCAGTTGATCGATCTGAAAACATAGCCCCACCCTCTGGTAACCAGAAACCACCTTTCCTCCTGATTTGGTGCATCATTTGGAGCCCCCACTTCCCTGAAGCTCGTGAATTGAGCTGATTGTGACGTTGGGGCAAGAGCATGACCCAAGAGCCCCTAAAAGCTCAGCACCAGAGCTCAGAATAAGCCTGCAGCCTCTCAGACTGGCGCTTCCTCCATCAGACTGAAGTAACACTTGCTGGGGAGAATCGGATGACTTAGTAGCCTATGAGTGAGTTCTTTGGATGCTGGTTAAGTGACCACTGATGACATAAGTGGCAGTTTTTAAATTAAACCATTGCAAATTCAGAAAGCAAATGTCTAAACAGATTCTAATAAGTCCTGTCAAGTAGGGGACTCCTGGATTGCATTTAACTAACCTTAAAAAGCAGCATCTTTACGTCATATACAGAAGATGATGCCTGAAAGTGTGAGGCTTACCAAACTCAGAGTGTGGGGATTATGAGGGTGGTCATGGGCCCTGTGCAAGGTTGAGTCTGAGTCTGGTTCCTGCTGTGCAGTCTTCGGGCAGTTTGGATCCTGCTGCTTGGGCTTAGGTGACTGGAGGAAAGCCTTTGCAGAAAATAGCTTCGACGTCTTGAACTCTGTTCAGAACCACCAACATGGAAGTGGCTCTGTTAGTGAAACTCCAGAATGCCTGCGTTATCATCTTTCCCTTTCAGTAGGTCAGCTCTCCTGGCTTCTCGCTCTCTCTGATGTGTATGTATGTGTGCAGACACACATGTGGACAGATGCTTTGACATCTGTCCTACCCAAGCCCTGCCAGGATGCGTGGGGAGGACAAGCTAAGTGTCCGGGATGCTGGACACCCAACTGCCCCCACCACACAGAATTCTATTTGGATGACAAAGGTCTCGGCAGCTTTAAAAGTGGTGTGGGAGTCCCGCAGAGTTAAAGGACCTCACATTATTAGCTAGAACCCCAGACTGGACAGGGCACTGAATACAGGAGCTCAGCAGTAGGGCTTGTCTGAGGTGCTTACTACTGTTGCTACTTACACGGCCATCTGCCCAGGCTTACCTGCCTTCTGCAGCTTCAGGGAGCATAACATGGAATCACAGGTGCCTGGCACCAGCCGGCCCAGTGGGTATTAAAGGCACCTGGTGAGGGGAAACCTCACACCACAGTGAAGGGAGAGAGTGTAAAAGAATAAGAGAATCTGTTAGGTAAGATAAGATGGCCACTGTGCCCAGGGGGTGAGCGACCTATAACAGGATGCCCTGTAGGTGTGGAACCTGAATCTGTCACCTGTCCAGGCCAAATAGCATCACCAGGTACCGTGTACCTTACTCCATAGGGCAGGACGTTAGGACAGTCACCATCAAATCCCGTCCAGCCTCTCAGTGGAGAGAGCTTGTCACTTTAGCCTCTCAGAGAGATTATTACTGACAAGGGAGCTTATGAAGTCTCATAAACATGCAAAAATCACATCAAGTCAGCAGTCAATTTTAATGTTCGTGACATGTTGGGAGAGTAGCATTTTGTATATAATTAAGTAAACTATTGAAACTGATTTCACAAATTGCTAACCTAGGATTCAGGGGAGTTAGGAGTATGTGATGTAAGCCTTCCTCGTGTCTGCGTACCATAAGGTCACTGAGCCCTGGACATTGTGAGTGTTTTGTTCTGCCTTCTGCAGGTACCGTCCGTGAAATGGCAGAATATGTCAGTGTAGGGAGTAACGGAGGATGAATGTGTGGCTCAGTTGACCGTGTTGAGAGTCTGACGTGGTCCTTGAACAGGAAACTGTAGTGACCTGAGTGCCAGACACTGAACAGCCGCTCCAGGCGGGATGGGACAAAGCAGCCACCAGCAAGGGCCAGGAAGAACTTCCGGCTCTGAGGGGAACTACTTCCTCCTGACCCGCAGCTCCTTGAAACCTTAATAAGTGATTTTAAAGATTGGAGAGCTCGAGGCCAAGGAAGGGCAGGAATGACAGTTGTTTCCTGACAGAAAATAAAGGCGAGTCTTCCGAACGGTATCTGTCAGGACTTCGGTCAGGGGAAAGGAAACCCCAGGGTAGTTCCTGTGTCTGTAGAACCTCAGACTTACCTGTATCAAAGTCCAGGGCCACGGGGTTCTCAACTTGAGCTCTGTACCATGCTGCAGAGTTCCTCAGTCATGAACTTTTTATTTAAGCTACCCTGTCTGCAAGTGTTCAGAATTACTTTACAAATGAAAGAGACAATGGCTCAGCAATTGAGGGTGTGGTTGATGGTCCTCCGAAGGGGCAGTGAGCTTGGGAGGACTTTTCCCAAGCTTGATAGAACCTGACAGTCAACAGATCCTGCCTAGGAGGAACCCCGTGCCATAGGTGGCACCACCAGTGTGGAGGAGGCAGCGTACTCTCTGAAGGACACAGGGCCTCTGGGGAGATAAAGATGCTGGCAGAACATGGCACACACTCCATTCCTCACTAACCTGGGTGCTTCAGAAATGGACAGAGGGTAAATTCTGTTAACTGCTGAAAGAGCTAGAGTTTCAAAGCCACCTGAAAAGGTCTGGAACTCGGCTTTTAGAAGGTCTTTGCTGAAGAGCAAGCCCACCCGGCCTCTCCCATCTCTCCCAGAAGACCTGCACAGACAGCAGGACTCTTAACACGATTATGTGCATCTTAAAGCAGGAATCTCTACTGCAGACGTGCTGGGCTTGGGGTTCCCCTGCTTATTTTGGTACCTTATTTATTTATTTATTTGGTTGGTTGGTTGGTTTTGGTTTTGGTTTAGTTTGTTTTTTTCAGATTTAGGTTTTTTTAAGCAGTTTCAGGTTTCTAGACTAGACTTGAACTCTTTCTTCCAACTCTCAAATGCTGGGATTTCAGGTGTGTGCCGCGACACTTGGCTTGGTAATTTCTTTCATATCAGTATGAGATGCATCTGAGGCCTTAGGAGTGGCCATTCTTTATCCGCAAGGTAATCAGAATGCTCGTTGTTTAGATGGTGGCTGTGTACTGTCCCTGCCGCTGGGTTAGAATCAGCCGAACTTCTGACTCACAATGGACGTTCCATGCATCCCATTCTGAATTCCCTTGGCTGGGACTACAGACCTTGGGTCACACCAACCACTTGGTCACAAATACCATCCTCATCAGAGCAAATGGAGTCCTGCTGTGGCTTCACAGTCAGAGCAGGGTGGGTGTGGTCACAGATGGCCATTGTGACAGGAGTACTGTGCACCCAGGGCCTGGTGACTCCTAGAGACCTGGTGGTGCTGGGAAGTACAAGTGTCTTGATGTGAGCTCATCACTAGGCGTATGACAGAGGTAAAGTGCAGGAGTGTTTTGTTTTGTTTTGGAGACAGGGTTGCCTGGGGTTGGCCTGGGATGTACCATGTGACCCAGGCTGCCTCTGAACTCCAGCTTCCCTAGTGCTAAGGCTACAGAGTACCACAGTCTCTGGCCAGAGTGCACATTTTAAGATGTATGGTTGGACTGGAGAGATGGTTTAGTGGTTAGGAGCACTCACTGACTGCGGTGCTGGAGAGATGGCTCAGCGGTTAAGAGCACTGACTGCTCTTCCAAAGGTCCTGAGTTCAAATCTCAGCAACCACATGGTGGCTCGCAACCATCTGTGATGGGATCTGATACCTTCTTCTGCTGTGTGTCTGAAGACAACAACAGTGTACTCACATATATAAAATAAAAAGAGACATATGGTCAAAATGTATTTGAAAAGACAATATTTAAACTTTTTACTTCATGTTTTTAGCATTTACTAATTTTTAATATTTAATGTTAATCCAATATAAAAATTTAATATTTACCTCTCCAGTTTGCAGTGTTTACTCCCGCTCAAATTCCTTCTCTCAGAGTCTCTGGGCTATCTGTACACCACTGAGGCCAAGACTATGGGGAACTTTGTCCTCGGTTCGCTCTTCCTGCCTCTAGTCAGTTTCATATACAGTGTCCCAGAAGCGCCCTCCCCCATAACCTAAGGAGCTGTATTGTACAGGACACTGTCCCTGTGAGCATCTTGAGATAGGGCAGTGACGTGTCCAGTGGCAGATGCGTTTATAGTATTCGACCATCAAGGACAATGTTGTCCTTGGGCCTCCTGTCAGAGCCTGTGACCATTGAGCCCCCCTCAACCCTCCTTGTGATGAACCGGATAGGAGAGATCACACATTTCCTCCTACCCTGATTCTCACCCCTCCCGTCAGTCACAGGGCCAAGCTCCGCCTACCCATCATGCTCGACTCAGCAAGTACCCACCTGCCATGGCTGCAATGGAAGAGATGTACTTTACCCAAGGCATCCTTGGGGGGTGTGACCAACTGTCCTTGTTGCCCAGGAGCAGGTGCTGATGGGAGGCCCCTGGTAACCTGGTTTTCAGGAGACCTGGGCGGCAGCTGTCTCATAGTATTTTAGAGTTCCGAGCCATTTTAACTGTGTTTTAGCTTATCTGCTTCTCAACTCAGTGTGTGTGTGTGTGTGTGTGTGTGTGTGTGTGTGTGTGTATGTGTGTGTGTATGTGTGTATGTGTGTGCGTGTTTGTGCGTGTATGTGTGTGTGTATGTGTGTGTGTGTGTATGTGTGTGTGTATGTGTGTGTGTGTGCGTGTGTGTATGTGTGTGTGTGTGTGTGTGAATGTGTGTATGTGTGTGTGTGTGTGTGTGTGTATGGGTGTGTGTGTGTGTGTGTGTATGGGTGTGTGTGTGTGTATGTGTATGTGTGTGCGTGTGTGTGTGTATATGTGTGTGTGTATGTGTGTGTGTGCGTGTATGTGTGTATGTGTGTGTGTATGTGAATGTGTGTGTGTGTGTGTGTGTATGGGTGTGTGTGTGTGTGTGTGTGTGTGTGTGTGTGTGTGTGTGTGTGTACAGAGATGAGGTAAGGAGTTTTAGGGCTCCTGTTTCTAGGACTCTGGCTGAGGGACGGCCTCTGCCGCATTCTCAGATTCTCTCTAGATGCACCGCCAGGGTGACTTTCTTGTGCAGTTCTCCTGAAGGGGCTGAGTTTGCTCTTGCCCTTAGGTGCCTTGACTCGCATTAGAAAGTAAATCAAAAGCAAGAAAGATTGCGGCAGTCAGACACTTGAGTTCGCAGCTGCACCTCAGGGAACAACGACACAGAATTAATTATCACACTGCTCCTACTTCAGGTTGTTCCTGGGGATTTAAAAGGGCATCCAAAATGATGACCACTTTATATTCCTTTCCAAGAGATTGAAAAATGTTGGAGTCAGGTCTACAGCCCTCAAGCTCTTGGGTCCACAGTCCACAGACCTCTTATCTAACTCAAATCCCCCAGACACACCCAACAGCTCCCATGGATGGGGTCAGCGGGTGAAGCAGATAGACCCTGAGAACCCTAGAGGACCCGAGCACAGTCCTCTCTGTCTGCCCTCATTTATCCTGTGGGCCCTCGGACTGGGCAGAGGAACCAGATTCGCACAGGCAGAGGCCCAGTGTGGTCAGCTTTCCTAGGTTTTGAGTTCTCAGGACCACAGTGAAGTCGTAAGACAAGGCCAGGGTGCTCTTGTACTGTTTAAACAAAGCCTAGAAGTCAGAACGAGTGATAGGAGCAGTGGATCCTGGGAGTAGGGTGGTTAGTTTCTTGGGATGCGGGAAGGGGTTAGGCTCATGACGGTCCCCATAGAAACCCCCACCCGGTTAGCCCCGCCACAGGCACTCGGTAGAGCCAAGGGATCCTAGGAGGTTTCTGGGCTGAAGCTTCTTGGGCTCCTGGAGCAACAGAAATCAACTGCATTTTCCTAAAGTCTTCAGGACATAAGCAGCGGTACACTTCTAAATACCACACAAAACCTAGCTGTGGCTTCTTTCAACGGTTAGGTTAGTAGCAGAGCTGTAGGAGACAGGTGGATGCTCGTGGGAGACGTCCTCAGCCTCTGCCTTCCAGGCCTGGCCTTAAACACAGCCATATCCCAAGGGCCTCCTTTTAGCCCATGCTCTGCCCCAGTCTTTTGGGGCTGTGGCCTTGTCCTTACCTCCCGTCCCCAGTCTGCCTCTGAGTGTCTCCCTCATGCTGTCCGAGCAAAGCACAGCTCCTGCTTCAAATGGAGTTCTAAGAAATGGTTTATCCCAAGATAAACAGAAGTGAATAAGGTCCAGGAACGTGAGTCCGGATTGCTTCCAATGAATTGTTCTATCACGGAATCAGCTATAAGAACAAAAGAAAGTCATGAGTCCATGCAGTGGAATGGGGAAGGAAGCCAGCTGCTAAAGCTCCTGCCTTGCAGGGATGACGGCCTGAGTCCCAGAACCCAGTACAGAAGCGAGATGTGGTAGAACACACTTGTAATCCCAGTGCTAGGGAAGCAGATGCAGGTTCCCTGGACTCGCTGGTCTCTACATACACCTCTAACTCATCCTGGTGTTTCTAAACTGCACCATGCATCTCCAAAAAATCAGTGCACATAACAGGATCTCTCATATGTAGAGATATGCTCAGCATATTCTCAATGCACATAACAGGATCTCATATGTAGAGATATGCTCAGCATATTCTCAGTGCACATAACAGAATCTCATATGTAGAGATATGCTCAGCATATTCTCAGTGCGCATAACAGGATCTCATATGTAGAGATATGCTCAGCATATTCTCAGTGCACATAACAGAATCTCATATGTAGAGATATGCTCAGCATATTCTCAGTGCGCATAACAGGATCTCATATGTAGAGATATGCTCAGCATATTCTCAGTGCACATAACAGGATCTCATATGTAGAGATATGCTCAACATATTCTCAATGCACATAACAGGATCTCATATGTAGAGATAAGCTCAGCAGACTCTCAGTTCAAACCACAGATTCTAAAGCAGTATGACTACTTTTGTAAGAAAAAAATTTAATAAGAAAAGAGTGTGACCAGACCCACGGGAAGATGGGAAAGAGATCCGTCGCAGCGGTGAGGTGAGACTACAGCAGCTGAGCGTGTCGGGGCGTGTCTCTTTTCCCTCCGTGGACATGTATTACTTTGATGCTGAATCCTGCCCTCAGTGCTGTTAACAGGGGCTATATATGAATTAAGGTGCTAAGAACTGACGATAACACAAAGAAAACCTATACTTAATATGCGCTAACAACAAAGTCTAAAAACCACATGATGCTGGGGCACTGCGGATGGGTGGACCCCTGGGGCTCCCTGGCCACCTAGACTAGCTTCATCATCAAGCTCCCGGCAAGAGAGGAACCCTGTCTCAGAAACACAAGTGCAGTGGCTCACACTGCACCCCCAGTTTCAGGGAGTCTGACACCCTCTTCTGGTCTCTGAGGGCACCAGGCACACAGAGGGTGCACAGATCATACAGGAACATACCCGCACACATAATTTTTTTTCTAGCTTTAAGCGGCAGTGGCTTCTTTAAGGATTTTGCCTTCATATTTGGGGACAGGGGACAGCAGGGCCAGGAGTTTGCATTGCATCCGAGAATGGTTAGAAATCTCCAGAAGCCATGGCCGTCAGGGGACCTGGTAAAGGGGTGTGAAGCTGCTTCGGCCCTGCTTCAGGGGAGCCCCTGTTTCCAGTCTCAGAAACCCACAACCTGACTCTCAGCGGCAAACGCACCGATGCTCCTGGGTGACGCCACTGTGGTTTGCTGCAGTCCCTTCCCACCCTCTGACCTCAGACGTGTCCCCGAGCCCTGCAGTTCCCTCGCAGCCTGGTTGTTGACAAAGTAGCAGAGAGGGTGAGGTCAGTTCCTTGTGTGGCAGAAGCCACCACTGCTCATTCTGGTCTCCTCTGCGGTCGGTTTTCTCATTCCCCCCTTGTGCGAATCATCCATTAAATCCCCATTCCCTCCTCTCTGTTTTCCAGCCCGCCTAAACCAACAGTGTTCATCTCTGGCGTTATTGCCCGGGTAAGTGTGGCATGGGCAGTGGGCAGAGGGGATGGGGTTGGGGATCCCCGCTCCTAGCTTGCTTCTCCTGTAAGAGTGGGCACATGAACTCCCCTGAAATCTCTGCTTGCCTTTGCCTTCAGTGGGCACAAGTGCCACCCAGCTGGTCTGGGGCTGGTGGCCTTCCTCATTGACACACTTCCTTCCGGGAGTGTGCTTCTGTGGGTAGGAACCTGTGACTCCCAGAGCTGAGCTCCTGCCTCCGTGCTGTAGAATCACCCGCTCCTCACAGGCTGTGACTCTGGGCCTTAAGTGGCCTGGCCTGCAAACGTTTTCCCCAACATCAATAAGGGTGTGACACAGGAGACCTAAGTAAGAAGAAGTTGAATATCTGTGGGTGACGTTTTAGTACTGTGCAACCAGGCATACACGTCTGTGCCTGTCCGGCTGCTTTTGTTTGCTGGCCCTTGGACTTATACTCATGTTTTCTGCCATACCATGTACCTTTGAGGAGTCCTCTTCTACCAAGGCCCAGGTTCCACTGTCTGAGGAAACCAGCATTACTGGGGACAGCGTGGCTAACAGAACTGTCACAGCCATTTAGACCTAGGGCCAGTCCGTGGCAGGTTTGCTATACACAAGAATATTAAATGCCTCTATTTAATATCTTCACTCCTTGCTTACATGGTGCTGTCTGCCCTTGGCCAGATCAAAACCTGTTTGCTGGCATAAGAGGCCAACTGAACCCTCCTTGGAACATGGCCCGGCCCTTTCTCTAGGCCCCCCACAGGTTGCATCAGACTCAGTCTCCTGGTCCCACCCTGCCTGGAGTTTTTCTTCCCCACGAGTACCAGGCCAGCTCACAGCTGCGCCCACAGATCCCACTTTGGGACTCTAGATTTGGTCTGTGTTGCTCCCAAGTCAGATGGTGCAAAAACAGACCTAGCAGGGAAAGCCTGCCACCCCCAGGTCAGGTCGGTAGAGAGAAGCCATGTGGCAAGTGGCTCTTCTAAGGCAAAACCTCATGCCACTGCCTGCTCCCAGGTCCGGTGGCCTGCAGGGACGGCCTTGCTTAGTCACAGTAGTACTCCACTACTCCACCGCCAACTCATCCCCGACCCCTGCAGGAAACTGGCGTACCTGGGTTTGAAGGACTTTCTCTCTAGTCCATTCATTTACTGTTAACCGGCTGGTATATCGCTGTCTTCCCCCAGGGTGACAAAGACTTCCCCCCAGCGGCTGCACAGGTGGCCCACCAGAAGCCACATGCCTCCATGGACAAACACGTTTCTCCAAGAACGCAGCATATCCAACAGCCTCGCAAGTGACCGGCGCCCAGACCCCGCACCTCAGCAGCAGCAACCACGCCGCCTCCGGGATGCTTCCCTGAGAAAAACACCTCCCATACTTTCCACAGAGTTTACTAAATTTAGAAATCTAAGGCAAAGCAACGTGGGCCCCTGCTGTCTCAGATCCCCATATTTAAAACTAGGAAGAGGCTCAAACCCTAAATTTTGTTTCTAAGAGTCCTAGTCGAGGGTCACTAAAGGGTCATTGAACCGCAACCCCCCCCCCCACCGAAGTGCCATTAGCCGAACGTGGCAAGTCCTAAGTAAAAGGAAGTCCTTCACACTATAGCAGTCGCTTAAAGTCCTTACTCGTGGTCCTGAGAGGAAGAGGCCACTTTGGAGAGATTTGATGAGGTCAGGGGAAGAAAAAACCAAATGCTGTGGGATGCGCCGTAACAGCTCTGCTCACTTCTGCTGCCTGTCCATGGCCGCAGATCCCCGCTCTTCAGAAAAGTCAAAGGGCTCCTTTAGCCAGATGTGGCGGTTCCAAGAGTTGCTCTTGGAGCGCGCTCCAGGCTGTCCCAGTGGCCTACAGTGACTCCAACTGCAGTTCACGGTCGCTCTGGAGCATCATGTATGCCTCCAGCCCTTCTGGGACTACTTACCAGGCCTGCGCCATGTCGCTAAAGGAGGGGTGGGCTCCTGGAATTTTATGAGCAATTTAGTGCCCCAGCAGTGGCCTTACCAGGTGGCGGAACACAGCCCCCGAGACTATGCTGTCAGTCTCTTCCTTTGTGATTACTGACACGGTGTGAACCAAGGGTCACTTTGGAGACCCAGGTTTGGTTGCAACCCACAACCAAATCTAGGAAGGGACCTTAGAGTCAGCAACGCCAGGTCCCCCTGTGACTTCCTGCATTGTGCTGCATGCATCTTGAAGTATCCACAATCCCTTTTAGTTCAGCAACCTGGGGGGCTATCCTGTATTCTGCGTACTCTGAGCTAGCTCTGGTGTGTGTCTGTGGACTCTGGGTCACTAAAGGTGACATGATTGCCTGAATGAATTTCTTAATCTTCGACGTTGAGAATATGTTGATTATAATAAAGCTCCTGCATTTCTGCCTCAGTCTCTCTCTTATGGTTCAGAGATTTCTCTTTACAGCTTACCTTGGGCAGTTTCAGTGGAAGTATGAACAGGCACACGAGATGGATATTCTCTTCAGACACACCAGAAGAGGGCATCAGATCCCATGACAGATGGTTGTGAGCCACCATGTGGTTGCTGGGATTTGAACTCAGAACCTCTGGAAGAGCAGTCAGTGCTCTTAACCGCTGAGCCATCTCTCCAGCCCTGTGATGGATATTCTCAACACTGATTTCCCAGACACAGCTGAGCTGTTGGATACCTGGCAACCCAAGCATGGTTGCCTCTGGAACCGTCAGAAGATGGAGATGCTTAATGTAGCTGATTGACATGTCCCTCTTAGGTCCCGCAGCCGGCCCTGTGCTAGGTACGTTCTCCAGGCGCAGACTTAATAGAGAATTATTAGAGGTAAGCAGAGGGGCGTTGCTGAACAGCTTTTGATATGCAGGACATTTACCTATTTCACATCTTCCTATACAGGAAAGCAATCCCAAGTGCTAAGGGGAGAGCCCCCGGCATCAAGGCAGCTGAAGATTTTCCTTCCATAGCTGCACAAAAGTCAGGGAGGACTTGAGAAGCAAGGAAGGAGGCTCACGAGCTGCTGGCTACTTTGCATGGCAGATGGTCCAGATCTGCGGTTCCCACTGGCCCGGTCCCTCCCCAGCTAGTTCAGTCACCCATGGAGGCCATAGTGGGTGTTCCAGCATCCTGACTCAAAGGACAGCAATGTGGAGCCTCACTTTGCATGCAGGGGCAGAGAGCTGTCCTCAGTAACTAAGCGGTCAGTGAGCACCATAACCCTCCCAGACAATACCACAAGCTGGGGATGTGAGTCGGGTGGGAACGGTTCCCATTCAAATGGTAACCGTGTCTCCTGAGTCCAGCACGATCTTCCCCAGGCACATCTGCCAAGGCCCTGTTTGCAACTGAGGTCGCATTCACAGATCATGAGGGCGGAACCTTGACTATTTCTTCTTCCCTTGTAGGGTGTCAGGAGAGACAGGATGTCAGCCTCATGCTAAAAGCCAGAAGCCACTGTCCACATCTACACCAAACGGCTGCGACTGTGACCTGCTCTAGGCTCCGTCACCAGCCCCAGAACTGACAGGCAGAGAAACAAGACAAAGGGGACAGAAGTGCTGGGCCCTACACTCTGAGCCCTCTGGCCCAGCTGCAGTGGCTTATGCGATTTGTGGTTAAGTCCCATGTCTGCAGTTCCAGGGGTCCAGGCTTAGCTTTGCACTGTGACCTAGCAACAGATGTGTCCTAGTGTGAGGGAAGACAAATCTCCACAGTCAGAGTCAAGTCTCTGGTTAGTAAACAGCTCTGATAAGATACACCAATGGCCAATAGGCACATCAAAAGCTGTACGTCCTTGCTGGGCGTGGTGGCACAGGCCTGTAACCCCAGCACCTGAGGAACTGAGAAACCAGGGTCATGAGGCGAAGGCCATCTTGCACTGCAGAGTGAGACCTTGTCCAAAAAAAAAAATGTCTATGTCTTTAGTCATCAAAGAAATGGAAGTTAGACCCCAAGTGAAATACTGCTGTAGAAAGACAGCTAAAACCCATGTCAGGTATTACACGAGCAGACAAGGAGGTGTAGAACGCACTGTTCTCAGACAGTTCTGTCAGGAGTGACTTTGGGGGAAGAATCTAGCAGCTCCATGAGCAATTCAGCATGGTGCTACCAGTCCAACAGGAATAAAGACATGCCCCCCACAAAGCTTGCCCGCGATGCTTTTAGCAGCATTGTGCAAAAGGTAGAAGTGGCTGGGATGCCTTACCTACTGAAGAATAGAGTTTATGTGTGTGTTCGCATAATAGAGCATAACGCAATGATAAAAAGGAATGGTGTATGATAACACTGCAACACAGATGAATCCTGAAAACACTACGCCAGTCGAAGAAGCCAATCACAAAACATCATACGTCACACAAGGTCGTGCCCGCACAATGTCCAGAATGGAAGTCCAGAAGAGAGGCTGTGGCAAGAGGGGCTGGGGACGTCACAGCTAAGAGCCAAAGCCAGCTCCGTTGTCAGTGTTTGCTGATCTTAATGAGGACACAAGTTCAGTTCCCAGCATACACACTGGGCAGCTCAGGACTGCCAGCGGCAGATCTGATGGATGCCCCTTCCTGCCTCCCTGAACACCTGCGTACGTGCTTACACACACACACACACACACACACACACACACACACACAGACACACACAGAGAGAGAGAGAGAGAGAGAAGCACATAAATAAAATGTCTTTTTTTTTAAGTAAAGTAACAGAGCGTGGGTTTCTTTTGAGGGTATGAAAATATTCTAAAACAATCTACAGGGATGGTTTATACATGCCTTGAGTAAAAAACCCACGTTTTATACTTTAGGTGGGTGGGTGTGTACAATGGGCATCACATCTCCATTAAGATGGTTCTTTTTTTTTTAATTATTTTTTTTTTAATTTACATTCCAAATCATTTCCCCTTTCCCGTTTCCTCCCTCCCCGAAAGTCCCATAAGCCCCCTTGTTTCTTTAAAAGTCACCATCCGCTAATGGCAAAGCTGAGGCTTGCATCCACGTTGTTTTGACTCCAGAGCCAGCTTCTCCACAGAGCCTCTGGCCATGTGGGGGGAAGGGCTGCTGCCTGTCTGGTCAGAGTGGGAGTGGCAGAGGGCCAAGCTATTGCTGCGCTTTCAGCCTTGTAGCCAAGATGTTAGGGCTAGTGATAGCAACAGGAACTGAACGGAGAAAGAACTTGGATGGGAGAATAGACTACTCACGGCAGGCTCTTCCATGGCCTCAGGCAGAGCTTCTGATTAGAGATTCGACCCGTTGAAGCCTGGGACAGAAGACCCCAGGGCCCAGGATAGGTCCTAGTTTAAGCTCTTGTCTGCTGGCTACCCACAAGACCTTGGGCAGCTTGTTTCTCCTCTCTGAGTCTCAGTTTTATCGTTATAACACAGGGAACTAGGAGCTTTGCAGAACCCCTCCCCCCCAAGAAGTTCCCTGATAACCATTGTCCATGCTAAGACATTGATATTTCATCATTCTGGTTTATAAAACAAGATCGGAGGTGCTGTGAATTCTGTCCGATCATCCAGTTCCAAGAGGAAGTGTGGGGGGGAGAGCCCTCGGGTGTGCTAAGAGGCACAATTGCCATAACAGGCTTAGCAGCTGCCTGGAAGGTGCACAGTACCGCCCTGGGCACCCATCCCTCACTGCTCCATCTGAGCAAGTGTGGAAGGCAGGTGAGCATTCCAGTAGCAGAGACGTGGTGTGCACCCAGGAGCAGAGACTCGGCTTTGGTAGCCCTGGTCGGTGGACAGTGGAATAGTCACCAGCCAAACAGGGCATAGCCTGCCCTAGTACAGCCTGGAACTCAGATGCCCTAGAACCAGTGGGGGGGGGGGCAGATACTGACCAGCCCACCCAGCAGGTTTGTGATTAATTAATTATTTTCTAGACATCTGCCTCCTGCCTCCACAGCCCCGGCGTTCTGCTGTTCTGCGGGTTTCCTGACTTCACAGCTGCTGTGCTGGTTAAACGTTACTTTTTACAAACTCGAAAGTAATTTTTTTTTCCCCCAAGACAGGGCATCCTGCTGGCCTCTGCAGGATCAAAACCCAAACTAAACCAAGAAAAAAAAAAAAAAACCTGTGCCTTTCACAAGGCTCCAGAGGGGTGTCCGCAGCCATATGCTCCTGACAAACCAGGAAGCAGCGGCTGAGATCCTGAGATTTCTGTGTTCAAATAACTTTGTAACTGCGGCCTGGGCCAGCAGTCCCCAGAGAACGAGAGTCAAAGGGCGTGACTACACAGTCACAACTCATAGAACATTGTAGCCAATAACAGGCCTCATGTATCTCACTCTATTGCTGGGGATTTCCCTGAGATGACATCACCTAGGGACACTGTGCCTGTCACAGGCTGTGTAAGCACACACGAGGTTTGAAAATGGCAAAATCATGTCACGGCTCCTTCCTCAGAGCAAACACCTGTTTTAAGTGGCATCTAGCTGGACACAGACCTATGCGCAAAAGCACATTCAGAGAAACTTGTTTGCTCTTTTTTTTATAATTCCATATATGTGTGTACATTGTATTTTATTTTTTACTTTTATTCATATGCATATATATGTGCATGTGTCAGTGTATGTGTAGGTATGTGCAGTTTATGGGTACCTGGTGGAGGGCTATGCCCCTGAGCGCAGGCAGAGGCCAGAGGAAGACAGCAGGTGACCTGTTCCCTCATTCTCTGTCCTGTTCTCTTGCTGGCAGCCAGCAAGCCACAGTGATCCATCTCTTTCCATTCTGTACGGCAAGGGAGTTACAGACACAATGTGTGGGGGTGTGCAAGGGATTTGAGCTTGGATCCTCAGTTTGTGAGGTAAGCCCTCTTGGCTGCTAAGCTAGCTCCCAGCCCTGCAGTGTGGCTTCTGGAGTGTCTTCACAGTTTCATACACACGATGTGTTTTGACCAGATTTACCCTCCTTTCTCTCTCCTGTCACTCTCATCCAAACCACGCCTTTCCAACTACTCCCTCTCCTGCTTTCATTTTTATTGTGGTGGAGGCTGCGGCGGAGGCGATGGGTTTGAATCAGACTCACTGTGTAGGCCTGACTAGCCTGCAACCTGCTAGATAGACCATTTGGCCATCTTCCTGCCTGTGTCTCTCTTAGTGCTGGGACCACAAGTATAAGTCTATATGGAGAGCGCCTGTCTCCAGATAAAATAAAATTAAATAATATTTTAAAAATACAAGTATGAACCACCTTGCTCAGAAGACAAGAGTTAGCTCATGAAGCTATGAAGACTGGCAAATGCACTGTGTAGAGTCAACCCATAGGATGCAGACCTGGGAAGAGCTGAGGTGATAGTAGGAGACCAGGGCTTGTCTGGGATCGACCTCCCTGACTCTTGGAGACATCAGTCTTGGAGGCACAGCTTGAAGGTCAGATGGAGGAAAATCTGCCGTAGTCAACAGCTACCAATCTAAGCCATATCCAAAAATGCACACCCCCTACAGACATCCAGCATACATAATGTTTAACCAAATATCTAGACACCGTGGCATGTTTACACAGAAAATAAACCAACATGAGTTCACCACTCATACTCATCTGGGTCTCAAAGGATTTGGGATTTGTTTCACTCTGACCTCACTGGCGTGTCTGCAAGCCTTTGCAACGCTCTGTCTAGCGTTGAATGTGCTCTTCCAAACAGGTCATCTGAAATTCAATTAAGGACACTCTTGACAAGAGAAAATATGTTTCCTCTTTCCTCCCCTTTTATCCTAAATATTATGATAAACCCAACTGCCATGATTTTAAAAAAAAATCCAATTTGTCAACTGGAAACCACTCAGCGCTATCTGATATAATGAACTCCTATAATCAGGAGGATTTGGGACTCTACTCAGAAGCCCTAAATGAGATTTTTTTATTACCTTTCAGCATTGTCGTTATGACTGTTGCAGGTCACTTGAAAGAGACAGGCCAGCAGTCTAAAGCAGAGGGCTCAGTGTTTCTTGCGAGTCACAAGAACCCTTCATGGTCTCTTCCAGAGACATCCTTGGAATTATGGAATGAGTTTAAAGAATCAATAAGGACCCTCGTTATCCCTAGAATAATGGTTGTCACCTGGGAGTGATATCATACAGGAGACAATTTTTTGTTGTTAAAACTGGGAAGCTGGGGGAGGAGCTAGTTAGTAGCGTCTGGTGGGAGGAGACCAGGGGCATAGATGGACACCCCCTCACGCAAAGGACGGCCCCACTCAAAAGGTCAGCAGTACGAACACCATTAAAATCGTATGAGCCTGTCCTGTTCTAGAAGCCTCAGGCTTGTAACAATGTAACTAAACACTCAAAGGCAATTTCCCGTTAATCAGGAATCTTGAAAACACATTACCCAGTTTCCGTGATGAAGGCGCTTCTAGTGGGAAAGCAGCGGCCATAGCCTGTGCTCCTGTGCCTTCTCAGTCCCTGAAGCCCAGCAGAGCAAATTGCCCTGATGCAGATTCGCTCCTGGATGCGTTAGATAGAGCAAATCTCTTCCTTCGGGGAGCGCAGAGCTACAGTGTAATGGTTGTTTTCTCCGATGCTGATACAAAGAAGAACGGAGATAAACGTCCCCTGGTGGCTTCCCCAGCCAGCTCACAGAGAGCAGTAAGGACAAGCTTACAGGCTTCTGGCTCAGCTATTTAAATTTTCTCTAAGACAGATCTAGAAACCTCTTTCCTAATGGTTGCAGCCCGTTTTCCACAGTGAACAGTTGCATACTCAAGCTGATTAACCTCAGAGCTATCGGGACTCGTTGCAAAAGCGCAAGTAGCTAAAGAAGAGGACGGGTGTCTCTGTAGAGGGGGCTGCTAGGAAAGAAACTTGAGTAGGTAACAAGTGCCTTCGGGTGGAGGGGACCATGGCCTTGGCCTGTGTCCCTGTCGTTTAGCTCAGTTCCCTACCTATCACAGCCCTCGACGCAGCCTCAGTTCTATCCTGAGGAGCAAAACCTATTCATGAACTGGTTGGAGTTCCTGGAGAGACGTGAATGAACACCTAGCCACCACTGATAGGGCACTGTTGACAGACCAAGGACATGATTCCACCATCCAAGACTGGCTTGGTGAAATGTGACTTTACTGGGCTTCCTTCCAGCTGCATCAGTGAAAGCCAACCGCTCCATCAGTGAAAGCCAACCCCAGCATGGGTACCACTGCATCTAAGGAGTCGCCTGCAGGACCTGCAGGTAGCTCTGAGACTCTCTCCCAGCACTGACATACCCCTGTGGAGGTTGTACCTTTCTTCTGAGTTCTCCTAACTTTCTTTTGTGTTTGATAAACCTCCTCTTCCCCCTTTAGGAGGAGGAATCTGGTGAGATGCACTTTTTTTAACCCCACACAGCCTGAAGACGAACATGGAACAGTGTTTCCTTGAAAGCCCTCCTGCAAGGAGCTGTCGTCCAGCTGCCCGGCTTCGAGCTGCAGCTCAGTGAGTCTGCACGGCTGGAAAGACACAGTTCAGAGCACTGGACAACACAGTGTCAAAGTCGGCCTCCCTCTCCGCAGTGTTATTCCCCATCACGATGCTGCCTCCCCCTTGACCTGACAAGCCCAGTGCCCAGTGCAGGAAGCCGTCATCATGAGACCTGCTTCCCCTCAGAACCTCAAGGTAAAGAGGCTTGCAAAACAGGAACAACAGTCAAAAACGAGGAAACCTAGACAGTCACATGTCCGTAATGCGTAATAAGGAATCCACTTTGAATGACTTGCAATGTCTTTCTCTCCTCAGTTAACACCCCCCAGGGTGTGCTAAAGCAACCGGTGACAACTGACTGTCCTTCGCAAACTGGTTGTTTTGCTGTCATGGCTAACAGTACTTTTTCCCTGCTTTAAAGCTAATTTTCTTCAATGTAGCAAGTTAATTATTTAACTGTTCTTATAGCTGTTCTTATCACAAAGAAAAAAATCCCCAGTTATCCAAGAAGAAGGGCCAGCAAGATGGCTCCTGGAGAAAAAGTGCTTCCTGAGCAAGCCTGGTGACCTCAGCAAGTGGGATCCCCAGACCCCACTTAACGATGGAAGGAGAGAACTGACCCACATGTGACCCATGGCATGCATGCCCACACCACACACACACACACACACACACACACACACACACAAAATATACACAAACACATCGTACACAAACATATACACCATACACAAACACACACACACACACACACGCATACACACATCATACACAAACACATACACCATACACAAACATACACATACACAAACACATCATATACAAACACACAAACACACACACACACACACACACACACACACACCATACACAAAAACACACAGAGAGAGTAAAAATTTTTTAAAGTTAGCCCAGGAAATGGCAATAAAACCAAGACTATTATTACTTTGCAGGCGCAGAAGAGTTAGCATATCTAGGAAGGAGAGTTGGCATTAGTTCGATGAACAAGTATTTTCTCCAAGGACATTTAGATAACCTGAACTTAATGAGATAATGATAAATGGTGGGCGCTTATTTGCTTTGTTTAAACCACATAAACTTAACCATGGCAACACCATATCTCATTAATCACAGAGAGATTGAACTAGACAGATATCCCCTGGAGGAAAGTCTGGGGCTAAACTACTACCGCTATGATCACCCACACGACTGCCATTATCGTTATTACATCATCATCAGAAGCCGCATACCACCAACACTGGCGTTTCCGTCTTCATCATCACCATCTACATCACCATCCTCTGCATCACCACCCTCTATATCACCACCCTCTACATCACCACCCTCTTCAGCACCACCATCTACATCACCACCATCTTCAGCACCACCATCTTTATCAGCTTTCCACATTTATTGAGCTTCCTAAGTGCCAGACATTCTCAACAACTCTGCTTGCGGGCTGAAAGATGACTCAGCAGTTAAGAGCACTGACTGCTCTTCCAAAGGTCCTGAGTTCAAATCCCAGCAACCACATGGTGGCTCACAACCATCCCTAAAAGAGATCTAATGCCCTCTTCTGATGTGCCTGAAGACAGCAACAGTGTACTTAGATATAATAATAAATAAATATTTTTTTAAAAAAACCCTACTTGCTACAAATTGTTATTTGCAGACAAAAAACAATAGTTTGGTAAAGTAAAATAACAAGCCTGATTCACGCAGTTACTAGGTGGCAAAGCTTTGGTTAATCTGACACCAAGTTCTATACTCTATAGTGCTATTATTTTCCTTGTCTCTTATCATGCTAGCCTGGACTATCCTCAAATTCACAAACTTACTATATGGTCCCAGCTTACTTCTGTCTCACACCGACTCTCTTGCCTCAACCTCCCCACTGCTGGCATGATAAGCATATCCCACCACATCCAGATGTTCAGCATGTCCCATCACATCCAGATGTTCAGCGTGTCCCATCACATCCAGATGTTCAGCATGTCCCATCACATCCAGATGTTCAGCATCAAAGTACAGGCTTTGAGGATGTACACTTAGTTGCTTCTCAGCATCTCCTGTTATTAATACCAAGACTTCCTAAGTACTTATCCTCTTTGTCTCTAAGTTTCCCCATCAGTAAGATACAAATAATAACAACAGTCACTGTGTTGTCATATTCTAACGTGCCTGACCTATTTATGGTATATGCAGAAGATCCTTTGTAACTATATTGTGTTAGCTGTTACATGGAATTGGCCCCCACCTTGCCTGGCTCAGATGCTCTCAAAGCCCTAGTTTCCTCTGGAAGAAGAAGGAGACATTGCCGCCTCCTTGCCCCCTTTTGACTTCTCTATGGAGCTGTGAGGAAAGGCAGCCAGAGGCTCCTCGCAAGAGGATGCTCTAGTGTATGACCTGCTCAGACGCAGGTTCTCCAGTTTCAGGAAAGAAGATCTTCAGGGGTATGTGAGAGAAAGGAGGAGAGGACGAGGAGGAAGAAAAGGAGGCCCAAAGTTTAAGAGTTAGGGATGAGGCTGCGCCGAGGTGGGGCCACACCACACCACCAAAATGTCTGGTGATGTTTCTCTGTGTGATGCCTGCTGGGCACAACACATCTCCATTCCCCTAAGCTTGCATCAGCCCCATGTCACTGGATGTAAGTGAAGCTAGCTCCCAGTTTTCCTGCTTCAGCTGTTTTCTCTGCCCTCTTCTCGCATCCTGACCTTGGGGTGTGACCTGGTGCCAGGACTCTTCTGAAGAGATCAGAAAACCTCCTAGGATTTCTTCCTCCTTCAACACGGAGCCAGATCTGTAGGAAAAAACTGCGCACAGCCCTAAGAAAAGTCTTAACTGTACCTCTTTGTACTAGACAACCTATGTCATGCCTGGTAGAGTGACTTTGTGTATGGCAAAGGCTGGCCACACAAATCTTCGGGCAGAGCCCCCATATCACATATCTCAGAGCTGGGTGGCAGTGCAGATAAGTTCAACCACGATGTTTGGATAATGGAACGTCCGTTCTCCCAGAGGCCTGGTTCCGTCATGCACAGTGGGTCTGCCATGCCTAGACCATGAAACTGCTACAGCAGAAGCTCTGGCTTGGTCTGCTACACTGTGCCTACTGCCACACACTGGTGGTGACAATAGAAGCTGCACATTGAAAACTCGGCCTGTGAACCTCTTGTTTAGCTGGCGCCAGCTGGCTTGTTTGCCTGAAGTCGATGAGTATATTGCCCTCGCTGTTGTTTTCTGGGCTCTGTCTAGGAAATTGTTGAAATGGAGGATAGTTTATCCCCACAATCACCTTGTGTGCAGTTTGCTATCCAAAGAGTGAACAGTTTTAAGAGCGAATGGGGACACAGGCCTCACAACTCACTAACTCGGGATACCGATGTACTCATAATCCTTGTTGAAAACAGTGATAAGGGCCTAGGCATCAGATGGACACATGGGCCATGTGGTAGGTAGTTTTGTCAGCTTGACACAACCTGTAGCTTCCTGGGAAAAGAATCTCGATGAAGGATTGTTTAGATCACGTTGTTCTGTACGCATATCTGTGGGTGGTTTGTCTTAATTATGTTAACTGGAGTGGGAAGATCTGCCACCATGGGTGGCACCACTCCCTAGACAGGGAGTCCTGAACTGTACAAGGAAAAAGAAAGAGAACTGAGAAGCATGAGTGTTTGTGTGCTCTCTCTCTCTCTCTCTCTCTCTCTCTCTCTCTCTCTGTCTCTGTCTCTCTCTCTCTCTGTCTCTCTCTCTCTCTCTCTCTCTGTCTCTGTCTCTCTCTCTCTCCGTCTCTCTCTCTCTCTGTCTCTCTCTCTCTCTCTCTCTGTCTCTGTCTCTCTCTCTCTCTCTGTCTCTCTCTCTCTCTCTGTCTCTGTCTCTCTCTCTCTCTGTCTCTCTCTCTGTCTCTCTCTCTCTGTCTCTCTCTCTCTCTCTCTCTCTCTCTCTCTGCTTTTGACTGTGGTTATGACTGTTTTAAGTTCCTACTTCCTCACCTTCCCACCATGACGGACTGTGATCCAAATGAACCTTTTCTCCCCTAAGCTGTGTTGTCATAGTGTTTTATTAGGCCAACATAAACAAAATAAAGACAGACCAACCAGGCCCTCGAGGGACAGGAGGACCCTCTGTACTTACTCTATGCAGGGGTCATGAACTGCACTTTCTCATGCACTCCTTAGTTGGAGGTGGGCACAAGCAACCACGTGGGCTGTCTCAGTACAATGTAACACATGTTTTTCCTTTTTGGTTTCCTATTAGCAAATATCAGATATTCACAGATATCTGAAATTTCTTTAGGAAAGTAATATGAGCATTTCCTGCCTATAGATGAGGGGGGGAAAGGTGCAAACAACTTGAATATTTCTTTGGTCGGCTGGTTGCTTTCTGGAAGCAGCGTGTGACTCTAACGGCAGGATCTGGCGAGGCTAGTAAGCAGACACAGTGGTGTATGGGGTGAGCTGGGATTCATGACCGTAAAGTAGAGGTTTTCCTGTTCACCTTAGGCTGTCTCCTTACTGCCAGGCTTTGTTCCCTGTTCTAAGTAGCTGGACAGCAGGGGGCAGGCAAGAGACACGGTCCCACTGAGGTCAGGGGAGGAGTCTCCTCCGGAAGGACCAAAGCCAGCCCTCAGCCAAGCTCCAACCTAGGCCTGGAGAACATGACAACTCTGCTGTCCGCCACCATTCCGGAGTTTCAAGACAATTAGAAAGATGTTGGCCGTGAGGATACTGAGGATGCACAAATATGGATTTCGCAGTCTTCTGGACCACGACTGCAATTGGTCCTGGGGGAAAGCCAAATCCTCATCTCTACTTGCCGACTGACTCCAGCGCAACTCGGTGACTGCAGAGTTCATGCAGGTCTGAGGCTGAGTGGGTCTCAGTGAGCCTCAGCCTCCCCAGTGGAATAAAATTCAGGAAGCCTTTAAAACATACATCTCCCGTCTCCCTGCGTGCCATCTTTTGCTACTTGACTTTCCATCGCGGTGGTTTTGAGAGATATCCCTGGTGGTCTTAAGGGCTTGAAATCAGAGGAGGGTTGGGGAATCACTGGGGGCTCGAAGAGAGTTGGACACTGGATCTACGCGCAGCATGACTTCCAGAAGATACCTTCCAGGATTCGAGCCTGGGGTTAGCATTCATGAATTCACTAACAAAATGCAGATCACAGAGGAAAGATGTGATCAGGACTGGACTCCAGTCTGTCTGCCTCCAAAGACTTTCCTCGCACAGCTTAGAATATGCATGGTGTCATTTGGTTTAATTAAGCAAGGCAAGCATCTTCTTCCCCGTATGCCTTTCTGGGAGAGGAGCCAGACTGGGTCTAATAAAGCTGGGTGTTTTCCACATTGTGTCTTCAACTGAGCTGACTTAGCTGGTTTCCATTGTTGTTCAACATTCCCCTAGCAAAATGTCAGTGCCCTTATCAACACGGTCCAATCTGCAATGTCCAGACAGGCGCTTCAAAGGACAGTCACTGCATCCATGCTAATGGATGGCAAGCCCCTTTTCTGACTTCCTGGGAGAGACTCAGAACGATGAGAGCTCACCACAGGGAATGATGGGAGCAGCAAGAAAGAACAGCACTGAAGGAAGCAGAATGACCAAGATAGGGCAGGCCATGGAGGCGCGGGGAAGGGGCGGGGCGGGGCGGGGAGGGGGCAGGCGTCCACTGAGACCCTGGGGGTGGAGCGTGGAGTCATGAGACTTCTCTCTTTGCTTCTGCTCTAGGGGGTGTACTGCTCTTTTTAACAGGGGCACCAGGCACCATCACTACATTTTATTACCACAGTCGTCTGTCTTTCAGTTTGGACATTTAAAGCACCCAAGAGGTCATGGAGGAGGCCTGTGGATAATGTAAGCAGGCTTGGGAGCAGATAAGGAGTTGGGTTAGGGGTGGGATGCCTCGGCTCCACCAGGTCTCCTAAGAGCCTGGTCATGACTCAGGATAGCCTCGTGGTCGGCCTCCAGTTCATGCTTTTCAGCTTCTCAGAGGTCAAAAACCGGACTCTGCTCGTGACTCCGCCTCAGCTGGAAGACCCAGCCCCGCTTTAGAAAGCACAGGGCACAGGGCACAGGACTCACTTCTCCACTAGCCCGTGGGCATGGGGGATACGGTGAAACACCTGCTACTAAGCAAACCCAAGAAGGACAAAGATGCAGCCAGCAGCCCATCGTGGGTAGAGGGGCTGGTGGTTAGGAGTACCGTGAGCACTTTTTAGTGTCCTAAATCTCTATTGTTTGGGGGGGCCATGATGAAGAAGAACATTGAGGTGGGGCACGTGTACAGAGGGAGAGATGGCGGAGAGGCTGAAGGAGGAGCCGACAAGGACAGGATATACTCAGGGACGTGCTCACAGTCGCTTGGACAGGATATACTCAGGGGCGTGCTCACAGTCGCTTGGCCGCACTCCCTGGAGGGTCTCTCATCTACCACACCCAGTTACAGACAGCGCAGCCCTCCTGAGGGGCAGCTGTGCCCAGGGGGTTTCATCGTCTATCTCTAGTATGAGAGATGACTTCCTCCTCACAGGCCCCCTCCCTGGTGGGTCTCAAGTTCCTTATTTTTAAAATAAGACTTAAGAAACATCAAGGTGGAATTAAATTAGACCGGTCAGTTTGACGATGGGCAGAAGAATGCGTTAAATGTTGTTATACTTTGTATTTTAATCGGTTTTCTTTTTAAAAAGAAGAGCATACGCAAGCTTGGGCACAGAGCACAGCAAAATGCAGGTGGCCCTGGGGGATGGGCAGCTGTGACCAGTTGGCCCTGCCCAGGCCCTCTGCCCTTCCTCACTGCGCTCAGGGACTAATGGGCTGGCAGGTTGATCCTGTGTCCTGCCGCAGAACAGTCACCCCTGCTGACTCAGGGACTAACAACTGCTAATCTACAAGAACGATTTGTATATGAGAGTTGTCAACAGCCCAAAGGCTTGTGGGCTACCTTCCATATCTGTGTGTCCCCCGGCCTTCATGTGCCTGCCTGGAAACCAGCCCAGTCCTCATGGAGAGAGACAGCAGGTGTGACTTGCCAGAAGCCAGTGGCCACAGGAAGGGACCTGCTCACCAAATCCTTAGCAGGCGCTCTTAACTAAGCTTCTGTCTGCCAGGCACATGGCTACCTGCAGTGAAGGGCCCTTCAGAGGCACAGGCTGCTACCTGTCTCACTGGAGGGAACTCAGTGCCTCAGCCTGCCCCTGCACTTCCCGTGGATAAGGACAAGGTTACTTTTAGCCTAGCCACCCCATCCCACCTTCTGACTCCCAGTTCTCAGGCTGTTTATGGGGACCACGCCTTATCAATAGCTTCTGAAACAGTATTTCAACACGATAAATGCAATATATTTGCTCTCATCAACAAAATACAAATAATTTCCAGTAATCATTCTAAGAACAAAGCATCTTTATGCTTTCTTTCCTACCTAAGTCCTTCCTTTAAAATACAGTGGAATTGTGATTTTTTTTTCTTTTAAATAGACTTCCATTTTCCTCTGTTCAGAGTAAAACTTCCCATGGGGGATGACTGGTTTCAGCTCCACCTAAAGCAACCTAAATGATGAACTGAGCAACAATTTTTTGAGGGAATAGGAAAGACCTTCTTAAGCATTCACATATAGAAATTAGTGTTGAAAGTTTTGATTATGTAGCCTCAAACTTTCATCTGAAACATTTGTGGTAAAATGAGGGAAGAAAAGGGTAAGAAAGCCCTGTGGCCTGCACAGCAAATGCCTTCAAACCACGAGATGGCGTGAAAAGTAAAGCCGAAAACAACTGAAAATCAAACATCGATAGGAACGCTGAACCTGTCGCTTCATGAATGGGTGAGAAACACAAAGGCTTGCGACACCATCAAGAACGAAAGAAAAAAGAACGGGACCTGGTGTGTTAGCCTCGGGATTTGCAGGCCTTGGGAAGTCTGAAGGCAGAGCAAGGCCTCTCTCGCCCTCTCTTGGTGGCTGAGAGTGAGGCAGGAGAGGGGACAAAGAGAGCAATGAGGGAGAACAAACAGGTGATGGAAAAGACTAAAGTTCATTATATACTTGTATGAAACAGTCAACAAATTTTAAAGAATGGAAAGGGCTATTACCATTACATAATTAAAAAAAGAGAGAGAGAGAAAGTGGGTTTCCTACTACCATAGAAGCTTCCTCGAATATACACATGCATGAAAGGGATTGAAATGGCATTGGCGTATGATGAGAGACACGGTGCACCAAGCAAAACCTCCAGTGCCAGGAAACCTCCAGCGCCAGGAATTGGTTGCACGCTGTTGAATTGTTGGCCAAAAGGGTCCCATAGAAACTCTCCCAAACATCCCAGGTATTGATTGCCAAGCGCAGTGGTTACTCTTTAGAACCTGGTGATAAGGCCCTATTACTGAAGATACAACATCCTTATGCCATTGAATATAGAGAATTCAAGCAGGTACTCAACAAAACCTTCACCCCTACTGACTAGCTCTCATGGTGCCAGAAGGTGCTCTGTGCACTGGCAGAGGAATAAAGTAACCATCGTTATCCAGCTGTAAACCCTGACATGACAGAGACCGGCCTGCAAGACACACTGGCGCGAAACGGCACAGGTGTTATGGAAGCAACCAGCCACGTTTCAAAAATCAGATTAAGGCCCACTCCATCAGATTGAACCCTTGCCTGACTCGGCTAATGAGGCCAAGAATCTTGAGACTACCCAGGGCATGGGCCCTAGAGGAAAATCCACTACTGTTATTCCGCTAAACAAATATAGTAACAAAATGGATCCACTGCTATGCCAGTAGAGAACCACTCAACCCTCGTCACAGAAGCTCCGTATTGGAATAAGCTTTCATGTATGTGTATATTTGAGGAAGCTTCTATGGTAGCAAGAAATCCACTTTCTCTTTTCTTTTAAATTATGTAACTGTAATATCCTCTTCCACAACTGGACAATGTGCAAAGAATGAGAGAATTGGGAGCATCTGAGCCCCAGATGGGATGTCTTCATCAAACTCCTTCCCTCAAGGCTTGTCAAGGATTTACATGCAAGAGGAAGCAGATGGACTTTAAGTCCGAGGTGGTGAATGACTTCAAGGACACAGTGCCTGCAGACACAACAGGGCTGACTCACATGACACACATGAACTCACAGAGACTATGACGGCACACACAACAACACACAGGTTCAAACCAGACCAAGTCACAGCACTGAGAAGGGAAAGTGGACACAAAGTCCCAATTCTAACCAGAAAGTTATTTGCAATTGATACAGGCTGGGGAAAGGGAAATTGGTTTTCTCTAATGGAGGAATGTCACTGTGTATATCAACCATACTCCAATGTATTTGTTTTGTATTCATTTGGTTTGGGTTTTGTCTTCATTTTTTTTAAGTTTGTTTTGATTCTCTGGCTTTGGGTTTTGCTGCTTTCTTTAGGTTTTTTTTTTTGTTTGTTTGTTTGTTTTTTAGAGAGAATAAGAACATGAACTTGGGTGGGTAGGAGTTGGAAGGAACTGGGAGAGGGGATAGAATATGATCAAAATATACTGTGTGGAAAAGTAAAATGGTTCATTTCCTTCCATCTAACAGATGCTGTTTTTCTATTCATATACACTAAGACTATTCATATGTATATACAAGCAGGCTATTCTGTTATCTGTACATGGTGATATCCAAGAGCATTTGCCAGCCCATCAGTGAGGAGATGGTTGACCAATCCAGGGTCACTCCACTCGGGAATATTACACAGTAAAGGGAACGCAGGGGATCTAAGTTGTTCCCTGTAAACAGTCTGTTCACAAAACCACATAGTCAATGAGAAGGAGCTTGTCTGCACAGCAAAGGAAAACACGTTAAAGACACAGTTCTGGGGCAAGAGAGCTTCCCGGCGGTTAGGAGCACAGTCAGGAGCACAGTTAGGAGCACAGTTAGGAGCACCGGCTCTTCTTACAGAGGACCTGGCTTGACTGCCAACATTCACGTGGTGGCTCACAACCACCTGGACATCCAGTGCCAAGGGATACCATGTCACGTTCTGACCTTAGAGGACTCTAGGCCCAAATATACACATAAAATAAGTCTTTAAAAAATTAAGCTGGGCAGTGGTGGTGCAAGCCTTTAATCCCAGCACTTGGGAGGCAGAGGCAGGCAGATTTCTGAGTTGGAGGCCAGCCTGGTCTACAGAGTGAGTTCCAGGACAGCCAGAGAAACCCTGTCTCGAAAAACCAAAACAAAAAAAAAAAAAAAAGAAAAGAAAAAAAGAAAAAAAAGAAGAAATTAAAAGCACAGCTCTATGCAACCCAGTGTACACATGTGTGCTTATAATGTATAGGTACATGTGCATGCATCTGTGTGAGTGTGCATAACAACAGATGATTCAAGATGGAGTTCCGGCAAAAGGCAAAAGTGTATGCGGATGTGAACGAGGGCAGAAAGCTATTTTTTTTCCTTCTGGTTTCATGGTAGATATGTGAGTTTAACTTTTTGTGCATTGAAGGAGCAAGAACCATTTTGCACTTCAAATGAATCCATCGTGTGTTAAGCCTTCGAGGCAATGAGTGTGGAAACCAGGCTTTAATTCCATTGCCATTTGTGACATAGGAATTAGACATGACTAGTCACATTGACCCAACTTAGGAAAGTTATTTTTAAAAATTTGTTCTAGGGGAGGGGTTTGGTAACCTGAATTTTTCTCTCTTATCTATTTAAAACCATATTAAATTCCATTATGTTATTTGACATTTTATATTACGTTACGATATATTATTATATTACATTATTGTATTGCTATACATAAAATCCAGGTTTTGAAAACAAAGGCACGTGGCTGGAGAGATGACTCAAGTGTTAAGAGTACTGGCAGTTCTTCTAAGGACCTGGGTTTGAGACGCAGCACCCACATGGTGGTTGACAGCCATCTGGAGAATCTGAGGGCATCAGGTATACACACATACAAAACACTCATACACATAAAGTAAAATAAAATTTTAATTAAAAGACACATTTCTAGATTCTCATATTTATGGGTTTTGGTTTTTTGTTTTGTTTTTTGCCATTAAAACTGAGTTTTAAAATATTTTAAACCAATGGTGGTGGTGCATGCAAGAAGGATATGCTCAAGAGGCAGAGGCAGGAGGATCACACCTTTGAGGTCAACCTGAACGACATCTCTAGACTAGGGACGGGGGATGGCTCTATGGGTCACAGTGCTTGCTGCCAAGCCTGACGACTTGAGTTTGATCCCTAGTGGCAGAAGAAGAGGACCAACTTCTATAGCTGTCCTCTGGTCCACCACACTAACACAGCAGCATGTTACGCACACACACACACACACACGAGTGCGATAAATATAAAAATATATTTCCAAATTATTTTTAAATCTCAAGGACATTTTAATTGCTGAAAAAACGAAGCCCCGAATGACTGAATGACAACACAGGTGGTGAACCACCCAGATAAAGAGATACACGGGAAACAGAGGTACGTTTTGTCTGAGGGGTGCTCCCTTCCTGAAAGGGGTGGGTCACAACTCGATCATTGTGAGGCATGAGGAAGCACTCATGATCAACACCACATTAAGGACCCTTAGCTTTGTAAAATAAAGTGCAAATATGTGGAAATCAAATGTACAAAACCACGTCAACCCAAACAAATGACAGGGAAATACCGTATGTTTCATTGAAATAGCAATTTCAAATAACTTATGCACATTAAGTTTGTTCAAATAATATCACAATTTTATACCATGAGAATGTTTATTTTACAGTGTTTATTTTCATCCTTTTATCTCTGTTTTCTTCTAGTGTCTCTTCCTAGACCCTCAAAACAAAATGTGCCAGGAGTTAAAAGAGAGAAGCGCATTCTTCCTGCTGAAGAATATCACATTTGAAGGTGATGTGACTTGTTCCATGCGGAATTGAAGTTCCCTGGGGGTGTTTACACTTAGTAGTGGGTCCCAAGTTAGCCCTGAGGTCGAAATAGGAAAATATTCTGTATAGACTGTAGCAAAACTCTCATCTCAAAATAAAACACTCTGGGATTCACAGTTGCATCCATAGCCAACAACTTTAGGATATCCAGAAACTGACAGGAGTTTTAGAAGTGACAAAGAAAATCACTTCACATTGAAAGAAAGAAAGAAAGAAAGAAAGAAAGAAAGAAAGAAAGAAAGAAAGAAAGAAAGAACGAGCTCAACCCAGGAGGAGGAGCCCGATCCCTGGGGGTGCAGAAGTCTGCCTCCATCCCTCACCATCTGGTTCCCATGCTGAAGACCCTCACACCCAGCAAACGCCGGGCACGACATGGTTTGCTTTCCAGAACTATCATTTGAACCTAGAAGGTTCCAATCGTAGTAGACTTGGCTGTCACTTGGATGGAGCTCTGGGTTCTAACTCCAAAGCAGGTTCCAGGATCGGAGTGGCGGGGTGAGGAGGATGGGACCACTCTGGACCTGTAATGTCCACTCGCTCTCCATAAAGTATACTCACAGTCGGGCCATTTTGATCTGGTTTCTAGAACTTTCTAACTGGTGTCGACAGGTGCCTGATGACTGATCGCTCTATATGAGAGGGCCAGCTCTGTTCTTCTATCTTCGTTTTCTTCTAAAACAACAGGAATCACACCACAGCCAAGAGAATGCTTCCAAAGCCAGCCCTGGTCAGCAGCAGATCGAATACTGAGGCAGACTAGGAATCCCAATGCTCCCTTAGAGTAAGATACTGTCCTAGGGTGAAACTGGGCCAGGTCCCACAGCATCTACCCCCATCCCCCACGCAGTAGGCTGGAGGCTATGGGAACTCTCCAGTGTTGGGGTTCTCTCAGGTCTGGGCCCCTCCTGCAATGTCATACATCAAAGCCAGAGCTGACGCTGAGGTGGCCACACTATTTCCTCTTAGCCGTCTGGGTCAGCATCACCTTCTAGAACAGCATAGGTTATGAAAACTCCAGCCATATCAGGTTTCACATTGTTTGGGGGAATCTGGGTAGACGTCTCGGACTCTGCAATCTAAATATACACCATCAAAACAGGTTACAGAGACGTTCCCTGGGGGTCCCTGTGAGTCACTGCAGCTAGTACATTTACAAGCACAGTTCTGGCCCTTTGGTTTGCATATTTAAGTGGATGTCATGCAAGGTCCCCATTAATATAACCTAATGCTAAGAGCTGCCAATGGTCTGAAAGAAGCTGCATCACAGTCTTGCTTCAGGCTGGGGTAGATGTGAGAACTGTATGTGTTGCACCCGGCATCCAACGGCAACACCTGAGAAATGGCCGAATCCAGGTAGCATTCCTGATAGCATCATTGCTTCTATAATAATAATAATAATAATAATAATAATAATAATAATAATAATAATAATAATGCCTCCAGAGTAATTTCCAGCCACTTGTCTAAGATATTCAGGAACAAACATAGGAATCCAAGGGTAAAGAAATGAAAAGGTGGCTCCAGTTACACCGACGTGCAGAACCGGCAGCAGGTGACCTAGAAGTAACTTTTCATGCTTTGTGGTTAACTCTGCCCTCGCTCTGATGGTCCCAGCTCTCCTTTTGTTATATATGTGACTTTGTTGGTTTTTAAGGATCCATCATGGCCAGGTTCCTTCCTTCAGTCTCTAGAAGCCGTGGCCCTCCACATGGTTGCCCAGTTGGAAGGGGCCAAGGGCTGGCAGCACAAACCACGATCCAGGCAGTGCGCTGGGGACCAGTTGGGGAATCTGCTGGAATTTCCCAAACAGTAGGAAAAGGAGGGAGTTTACAGTGAGATGTCATCACTTGAGCAGCTCGCAGGATAACTGATGATGCTTCCAGACTTCTGGGGATGGTGGGCTCTCCATCATTTGGAGACTGAAGCCAGCCCCCTCCCCACAAGCCTCTCTCTCACCTATAACTGCCTTATCTCAACTCCAGAGACCTGGTTCCAGCTGCCACTGGGAGGGAATGGGCAGAGAGCACTTTGCACACTTTTTTTCTGAGTCTATAAACCCATTTTCTAGCCGACATCATGAATCCTCTTTCCTGGTGTGCAGGATAAGCCTCCAGAGGCAGGGGAATCCAAAGCTGAGAGGGGACCATCTTGCTGCCCTTGGGGTCTCAAATGTGGCCTGGTAGGAGCTGAAAAGGAGGCTCAAAGTCCCTCCTGTCACCTGCTGTCTTCCTCTAGCGCAGCAAGCACACTGCCCATCAGGGACACAGTGGACCAAGTATGCAGAACTTTCTCCCGTCCTTCCGGAAGAGCATTGTGAGTTTCTGCAGAACGGCTGTGAACGTTTTATTCTTGAAAGCAAGGAGAAAAGACGAGAAGAGCAGAGAGCAGTTCTGGGGGCAGTTATGGATGGTTCATCTGGGAACCAGTTGTCTCTGCTTACCTGGAGGCAACTGTTTACACAAGGGTCACAGACAGAAGATGCAGCTGACACACAACTCTGGCTTCGTATGCACAGCCATTGCCATGGCCACGGTCCCCATAAATCTCCACGGAGAGACAAGTCCCAAGATCTCACTTAAAAGCAGCAGCAGCATTGACACTATCTTGGAAATATTTCTCCTGTCCAGTTTTAATCCTAATTGACTCAAACATCGACAAGATTTAAGACACACTTCAACCTTAAAGATTTAAAATACGCTTTAACTTTCCCCTAACTGTATTTATGTATAAATCCCTGAGAAGACACCTGTCAGCTTGGAATTCACTATTTACAGTAAATAAACATAGTGCAAGCCTAGCCCCGTGCCTGCCCCTCTGCTCGTGCAAGTCGGGAGAACGGACCGGGCCTTCCTTCCGAAAGCAGAGGTACAGAAGTCACAGCCCTACCCTCCATCCACTCCTGGGGACTTAGAGGTCCCAGCCTGGTAATGCAGAGAGATGACCGGCGGCTTCTCAAGAGCCTTTGTCCTGCCTTGTTAGATCTCAAGGCATCTGGAGCAAGGAGTTTGATAATCAAACTGGGGGAGGAAGTGGAAGAAAAGGTGGTGCCAGGGAGAGGTGATAACAACATGGACACACCTACTGGAGACAGCCGAGAAAGGGGCTTCCCCTCACACATAAATTTCTGCAGCTTTCACAGAGTCAGACACCAGGACCAACGTCATCCTAGTGCCTGGATGGGGGTGGCACACTTAGGCACCCTTCCAAATACTCGGGGAAACAAAGAAACCCCCATGAGTCCTTTGCTGCAACACTATAGACAGTCACTCGTGCTTAACCGGAAACTCTGAAAATGGATTATGAAAAGGTAGACTTGGAGGGACCGAAACTGTACGTCTCTAATTGGCCTGCTGCAGGGAACCAGGCTTGGCAGGGTAATATGTCATCTCTAATGTGACGCTAACACAGCGAAAACAGGATGTATGATTGGCGGTGCGCTGACCCGAGACACCAAGTCATCCTCAGCAGGACTGCCTCAAACTGGCTGTGTGACAACCAGGCACCGTACAGAAAGGGAGCCTTTGACGGGAGTCCAAGCTGGGTGTTCCCCCCGGAAGGAAATGAGGGCTACCCACAGCCCCAGCTAAGAAGCCTCAGTTTCAATACTAAGGCAGCGGTCACCTTGGTGCTTGGTACAGCACTGGGGTACAACTTCCCCTCTGCAGCAGGGAAATGGATTGAAACTGTTTATGTTGTATCTATGGGCAAGCAGCATGGGGAATGTGACTTGGAAGCCTTGTGGCACTGCCCTAGCTAGCAGTGGGGGGGGCCGACTTGTGACAAGCTAGGTGGTGCCAGGAGAGACAGGAAAGATGACCCCAAAAAATAACTGAGATTGGCTGCGGTCCTCACAGCCTCCAAGGAGATGTAGCTAAACCAAAGTCCTAGGTCCCAAGCGTGAACCCAGACAATTGATCTCAGTACTTTTAGAGGAGAGTCTAAGACTGCAGCATTTACCTTACTAAGATGTGATTTTAAAAAAAAATTAAATGGTGGTACCAGTGTCAAATCCACCTGGGAGCAGCTTAAGGTTCTGTTTTAGGGAGTTTTGGGGAAGGTTGGTGTGAGATAATGTTACTCAATACTTAATGGTACCAATTAGGAAGAAATAAGTTTAAGCCAGTTTGTTTCCCCCTCCCTATCCTGTGTAAGACAGACCTCAGCAAAGGGCTTCCAAATCAGTCTGTAATATTCTGACTCTCCAGCTTCCAAATCTTTACATTAAATATTCAAATAAAGTGCACGTGCAGCAGATGCTCTAAGACCCAGTTGGGATTTCTCAGTGCTTTGGAGGCAGAAGTATAGAAAGGAAACTTTTCACTGATGTGCTGGCATCCAGGATAAATCCCATCTCTGCCCCGTCAAAGTCCCCACATACTGCAAGTTCTATAAAGTTGGCGCAGGGATGAGCCAAACACCAGGGCCAGTCATCAGTGGAGAACTATCAGTAGAAAAACACACAAGGGACTCTCTGGACTTGAATCTGAAGGAGATGGAGTATAGCTCATTCCAGGAAAACTTTCCCCAAGCTACCCTGTGTAGTATCCAGTGTGTACTACCTGTTCCAAAAATCACCTTGTCTGCCCTCATCAGTTGGCATCATACTGACTGTCCTACCCTCTGCATCTCTGACAGTTTTCAGAATCCACATGTGCAGTTGGTAAGCACATAGGACTCTGTTTCTGCTACTCATTCATTAAAACCTGCCGTCATTAGATGATTGTCTTCCTCAAATCACCCAGAAGATGGATCTAGCCAAGTCCCTTGCTTAAAATGAGTTTGACCCTAGCAACGTAATATTTCTGCAGTGTGCCATAATCAGTTTTGATGAAATGATTGATTGGCAGTGGGGGTAGGGGGTGGTAGGAAAAAAAAAGAGTTTTAAAGAATGAAAGGAAGTAAGACTTCATCTCACTTCGTCACTTTGGATAGAAGCCGGTGCCTTTCTCAAGTACAGACAGGCATTTGGCATCAAGTTAACAGGAAAAGCCAGTGGGCAGGTGTGTCCACGGGACACGAGAAGGCAGAAGCCAGAACCAAACGGCAAGGGGAGAATCCCTTCTGTGTAATTCACACAGTCATTGCAAGTATTTATTGCTAGAGACAGCATTTTAAACAGAGGGTCTTCAAATACAAGTATTAAAACTGACTTAATTATAAAGAGCCTGTCACTTGTAAAATGCTGCAATTTTTTTATAAGTAACAAGATACAAAATTATGCGAAAATGTCCTTGGATAAGCTGGGTTTTTAAATTCCTAATTGGGGTTCTTTAAGGGTGACTTCTAGGTAAACTGACCTCTGAAATAGAATGCTCAGGAGAAGAACTGGTTTTAAACAAAACCACCCGTCCTTTTCCTAATTCTGTCTTGGGAGCAATGTGGATGGACCATCCTTTGTGGATCTAGGAAAGGTCAATGGCCTGGAGGCTGTGTGATGCAGCATGCACCGATGGCAGACAGGAGCATCGCTCTCCGCGGTGCTGTCTACAGCAGCCTCCCAAGCAGGATCCCTGCGCTGCTCCCCCACACCAGGCAGAGGCGCCATCAGAGTCAGAGCCCCTTTCACGTCCTTTTCCGCCAGCGTGGCGTCCGCTTTTCTTTCTGTGCCTCTGCCTGGCGCTTCTTCTCCGCCTCCTCCGCCTTCCTCTTCTCCTCCTTGGCTTCCTTGTACCGCCACTTGGGGATCTGCAGGTAGATGCTGTCCTTGGTGTTGCCCTTGGACGCTGCGCGCTCTGGCTGGAAGGTGGGCGCCGGTGCCTTGCTGATGCGCACTCTGGGGACCACCACGCCCGGCCGCACGCTGCTCCGCCGCAGCAACTGCAAGGGCAGGAGGCTGGCCTTCCGAGTGACAGGGGCAGGGGTGGTCCCCGAGGCCCCGGGCGACTGGGGAGACCGGAAGTTAGCTTTGGGAGTCTCCAAAATCTGGGATTGCAGCTCAGAGCCCTCTACCTTGTCGCTGTCCTGCGCGCAGGCATCCAGGTTGCCCCTAGCTGCTAGGATTTCCTGCACCGCCAAGCGTCGTTTTCCCACACAGGGAGGGTTCTCCGGGCATACAGTCTGACAGACTACAGCAATGGCAGGGCTGTAGAGGCTTGTGGTCATCCTGACCATGTGATCAAGGACGCCTCCATCCTCCAGGCTCTGGCCCGAGCGGGAGGTCAGAGTGGACCGCAGGAACGCGGTGAATCTCTGAAAGCAGTTTTTGGAACCTGCCTTCTTCAAAACCGCCTCAGCGGGAAGTGGCAATTCCAGCTTGTACTTGTCCCCAAACTGCTCTGGACAGGGTCGCTCCATCAGCCTCTGCATGACACGAACAGCCTCCACTCGGCCTGTGTAGGCGGCCCACTCCTGTGGTGACAGTCCACGTCGGGGATCCCTCGCTTGAACGTCCGCCCCTGAAAAACAAAAGCACACGTGCAGCAGCGGGGTGGGCAGCTAGGATGTTCTCTCACAGGCAGAGAATGGTGGCAGAATTCCGGACGGTACTTACAGGGAACCTGGCCCGGGCCAGTCACTGTCCCGTGCTAACAAGGCTCCACCCACAACCTTGCAAATGCCTCTTAGGCGGACCATCTTTCCTAGAAAAAAAAGCCTGCAACAAAGCCAGGCAAGGTGTCTCATGCCTGCAACCCCAGACACTTGGAGAGGCGAGAAAAATCTCAAGTGTGAAGCTGAGCTGGGTTAAATAATGCGTTCTAAGCAGCTGAGGCTCCTCTTAGCAGCGCTTGGTCTCAAAAAGCCAAAAGTAAGAGGATGAATTTGTTGGCTTGCTTGTTTGTTTTATTTTTAAAGAAGTGAGTCTCCAAGAAGCCGGTGAAATGGCTTTAGTTCCTGCCACCAGGATTTGATACCAGGAACCTAAGCATGATCATGACTGCTGCATGTGTTCCATGGTACTTGTGCTACCATGTCTGTCTGTCTGTCTGTCTGTCTGTCTGTCTCTGTCTCTCTCTTCTCTCTCTCTCTGTCTCTGTCTCTGTGTGTGTGTCTGTGTGTCTGTGTCTCTCTCTCTGTCTCTCTCTCTCTGTCTCTCTCCCTCTCTCTTCTCTCTCTCTCTCTCTCTCTCTCTCTCTCTCTCACACACACACACACACACACACATAAACACACACACACTCACATGCTCCCATACACACAGATACACACACATAAATGAATGAATGCAATTTTACAAAAGAATTTTTAACAGGCCCCACCATCACCTGAACAATAAAAGGAGAACATTCTAGCAATGAGGGCTGTCCTGACACTAATTGGCAAAGCCTGATGCCTGTCTCATCTCAGTGCATAGCTATGGTAGGTCTCCTATTGACATGGTAATGTCCTACTTGTTGTGGAACAGACAGCTACCTCCACGAGCCAGTGGGCACTCCAGGCTGGAGGTGTAACATATTGCCTAATGTTTTCTCGGAACATCTTACCCTGCACGTGGGAAGTACGCATTTAACAAAGATTCCTGGTGAAATGGTGTCCCAGCAGCTGAGGCAGTTACCTGAAGCTGTAAAGCCACTGCTGGAAGCCAAGCAGGCCCTGCCTTGAGTCTCCTATACTCAGATCCATAGGCTTCCTGCCCAAGGAACACCGTTATGCTGGCTAGTTTTGTACTCGCGTGGCTAGGCCATAGTACTCATGGTTTGATCAAACACAAATCTAAGCACAAGCCTGAAGAGATTTGACTCTAAGTCAGAAGGGTTACTTTCCAAATGTGGCGAGCCCCATCCAATCAGGTGCAGGCCGCAAGAGTAGGGACAGGTTTCCTGGAGCAGTGGCTCTCCTCTATACACCCTCTATGAATTCCAGACTTCTGAACCCCTACCATGGCCTAAGACGTCTAAAATGAATCATTTTGTGTATATGCCCTGGGGGCTAGAGAGATGGCTCAGCGGTTAAGAGCATAGACTGCTCTTCCCAAGGTCCTGAGTTCAAATCCCAGCAACCACATGGTGGCTCACAACCATCCGTAATGAGATCTGGCACCCTCTTCTGGAGTGTCTAAAGACAGCTACAGTGTACCTACATATAATAAATAAATAAATCTTAAAAAAAATGCCCTGTGGGCTGTTTCTTTAAAGACACCCCCTATCTTCCTTAGACAGTCACCTCCTGAAAATCTCTCTACCATGGCCCCTTCTGCAAAACACACTGTGGACTTAAACCCCAAACTCAGCTGAAATGGGCAATACATTTCTACTTCTGCCTTTAGAAATGGATACAGATTTGCTGTTCAGTTCATCTTAGTCTCACTGCAACATAGTTATAAATCATGCAGGAGTTCAAGTCCCATTACTCCCTACTGGCAAAGCAAGCAGGAGAACTGGGGCAATTAGCCTGTGAGCTCTCCAGGGACCCAGCAAGTGCATTTGCATTCATATCTCACACAGACCCACGTGTCTGACACGCGCTGGCTGCTTGGTTGTTCAGAGCCTAGGGTGGAGGTCTCCGCCACATCCCTGCCGTGCAGGCCCACAGCAGCGCAGCCTCACGGCTGGGAAGACCACCTTGCTTAAGCTTACCTGCTAACGACCTTAGTCCTGTGACACGTTAAAGAATAGTTGTCTTAGAAGAGTGACAATTGTTTGGAACTAGAATTCAGGGGGAACTCATTAGCCAGAGCACAATTTATAAACTAGCAAAAATGAAAAGGGGGCAGTAAAAACGCCACTGCAAAAATAGATGACACATTAAACCTTAATTAATTGCATGTCACGTTAAAAGGGAACAAACTGCGAAATTAAAACCGTAATGAACGCTTGCATGAAAGAGACATTTTTCAAATGCTAATGAAAAATGAAAGGAACGGCTGTCCAGAGCTTAGCAGTCTGCCTCCAACCTTTTAACATGATCAGAAAACACAGGCTATAAATCAAGAAGACAGGCCAACCCTATCACAGCAGCCCTGGACCTCTAGTCACATGCTCCAAGGTAGCGGCCCACTTTCTCAAGAAACCGCTGCTAATGCTAACAGCAACTGAACTGTGAGAGCTGTACAGCTGCCCCTGGCCTCCACAACGGACTGGGCCCAGGATCCTCACTGGGCATCAAATTCTGAGGTAGCTAAGGGCCCACATATAAAATGGTCCATTTGTAGAGCACCCATGCAGATCACCTGCCTACATGCCAATGGTTCTCAACCTGGGGGGTCGCAACTCCAACACAGATCGAGTATTCTGCATATCAGATATTTACATTACGATTCATAACAGTAGCAAAAGTTACAGTTATGAAGTAGCATTGAAATACTTATATGGTATCGGGGCGGGGGGGGGAGCATCACCAAAACGTGAGGAACTATATAAAAGAGTCACAGCATTAGGAAGGTTAAGAACCACTACTATTTACTGATACACTGAAACATCTCCTGATTACCCATAATCCTAACTCGATACAAATGTTATCTGTCGTTGTTGCACTGTGTTTAGGGAAAGGCAACAAAAAAAGGTCTATCCGTGTGTGTGTGTGTGTGTGTGTGTGTGTGTGTGTGTGTGTGTATGTTCTGTCAGAGCTAGCTAGCTGAACCCGCAGACATAGAATCTGAGACGTGGGGCAGGCAGAACATGTTACAGTGCTGGGGACTGAACCCAGGACTCTGTACATGCCAAGCAAGTGCTCTACCATCCTGGAAGATAGTTCACACTTTTTACAAATACCATTCGAGGAGTAACTATGAGAGTTTCAGAAGGGCTGCCTACCAGAAGTGCTGCTTGCTGGAATTGTTGCTTGATCTTAAAAAGGTAAACATCTGGGCTGGAAAGATGCTGGTGACCCACGGTAAATTAAAAAAAAAAAAGTAGATATCGATTCCTCACAGACAGAGAGAGAAGGAGAGGGGAAGGGGGACAGAGGAAGGAAAGGAGAGAGGGAGAAAGGGAGGGAGGGAGGAAGGGAAGAAGGGAGGGAGGGAGAGAGGGAGGGAGGGAGAGGAGAGGCGGGGAGAGAACTGGTGGAAAGGAAGCAGGGTCTGTGATGCTGTGGAACCAAGGTCAGGTCTGTTGACTTCATGGCTTCTAATGACATGTGAGAAATAGATATCTACCTTTTTATTATTATTTAATATGAGTACACTGTAGCTGTCTTCAGACACCCCAGAAGAGGGCGTCAGATTTCATTACGGATGGTTGTGAGCCACCATGTGGTTACTGGGAATTGAACTCAGGACCTCCAGAAGAGCAGTCAGTGCTCTTAACCGCTGAGCCATCTCTCCAGCCCAGATGTTTCCTTTTTAAGATCATCCCTGGGACATGAATTTTTGTTACTTGAAACAGAAAGCACTGCAAACATGTGCTAGGTGGGTCACTCAGTCTCAGGACCGCTCTCCCCTGGGAGGCGTGAAGACATAGCTGGCATTCCTGGCGTGTCTAAGTCCCACGATCCAGTCCCTGTCACCTCCCTCCCTCTGTGCCTCTTGCTCAGGTCACATTCTACAAACACTACACTGAGTCCTTTAAGCCAGATTTCCCGCGTGTAGGCATCCTTCTGGCTCATCACTGGAACAGGAAATTCCTGTCCTCCGTGCAAACTGGAAACAGCTACGTGTTGACGTAAGTCCCCTGGTTTGTGAGAAGCATGTCATGAGGGCTCATCTGAGATGATAACAAAGAAGAGTGTCTGCAGCTGTTCCTCACCTCCCTCCCAAGCACCACAGGAGGATGGAGGCTAGGTTTCCACTCCCTGCTCTTCCTCCCGGAGGCTGTAACAATTACATCACACTTCAGGAATAAAGTGAGCTCTGTTGAGCAAGTCGGGAACCTGACAAACTCCATGAAGAAAAAAAAAAAATCACATCGTTGACACGGCTCCTCAGAGCCACTTACGGAAACAGACCTGTCACTCTGGTGCATTAATATTCCACTGGGTTGACAAGGTGCTGCATGTCCCTTTCGATTCTTATCAGAATGGCTGACATTATCAGGAAACCTAATCCAAACAGCCACCAGGTTGGCTAGCAGGATTGGCTGCATTTGTCATTACGTTCAGAGCTCCGATAATTCTAACGTTATTTTATCCTAGCCGACAATGCAGATAAGGCCTGACACGTGCCTGTGTGTTATAGACTCTGGAAAAATCTAAAGGGTTTAGATGGTCAGCCAATTCAATCACTCATTATTTCTAGGTGAAGCGGTTCCAACTGAATGTAATAAAATTGCAAGTCAGAAACAAAACTCTGGGGTTAAAAGCACCCAGGAACTGAAGCATACTGAATTCTAACAACAAAAAAACAATAATTGGAGTGGGATGCATGTGTTTTGCTGTTACTGTGTAATATTACACATGCCTTTTGCTTTGATAACAATTATAGGATGATCATTCTTCAGTCTGCTACTGCATTAGGTCCCCCTACCATACACAAACTCATTCTGTGCTGCGAGGCCAATTTAAAGAAAAGCACAGGCAACTGGTACCTATGAATACCTCCAGTTACTTAATGCTGGTATATTTAGATGGAAATTAGAACCAAAACAGTGATGCAAACTTTTAAAAATATGTCAACAGGCATCCTTACTGCTGCCTGACAAACCCAGGGAGGCCATTCATTCACACACTGGTTTCTTATATATCTACACAAAAAGGAAAATAAAGTTCAGTTTCCTGGGAAGAATTATAAGCTAACAAGACAGGTGTAAGCGAGACTATTCTAAAAGTTCGGTGCTCCAGTCAAGGCTTCTCGGGGAGCTCAAATGCACCCTAAAGGAGCTCCCATGCCAGTCAAGGCTTCTCGGGGAGCTCAAATGCACCCTAAAGGAGCTCCCATGCCAGTGTGGTCTGGAGCAGAACAGGCCGGGAGGGAGGATCGTGTCCGAGGACAGACAGGTCTCTTCTGACTTTTTAAAATCCTATCTCACTTTAGTTAGTTGTATCTGTGGCCCTTGGTGGGAGACAACCACATACGTGGGGTCATTTGGCAATATCCGCAAGCATTTTGGGGGTGTCCTAACAGGCGGATGCTCCAGTTATCTGGTAAGTGGAAGTCATAGATTCTGTTAACCCCCAACTTTGGCAGAAAGGCCCCACAAGGATTGAGCAAACCCCACGTGTCACGGTGGCAAGAAATTATGTGCTTAGTGACACAAATATCTCATGGCAAGAATAGTTTTTAAAAAGAAAAATATACTCTACTTCTCCTTCATTTGCAAATAACTCCTGATCACATAAACGGATCAATAGTGAAAGCTGATTGTAACCGGCTTGTTCTGACAGCTTCCTCCAAGGTGGGTGGGTACCTTGGCCTCACATGAACAAAATCCCACCCGCAACTTCAGTCCAGGGAAGCAGCCCTCCTGGCTCAGGGGTGTTTCTGCTACAGTCTCAGGAACACAGCAGGCAAGGACCCGCACTCCTGAGGATTATTCTAGACTTTAGCAGAGGGGGAGACACGCACGGTGATTGTGGGGATCAAAAGAGAAAAGTGAGTTCAGAGGCCATTTGTTAAATTCGTAAGCAAATAACAGGCAGGGGCAGGAAGAATAGCAGCAACGTTACCACCATGGGCAAGCCGCCACTTCAAACGCTGTAGATGATGCCTGAAATCTCAGGAAGAGATGACAGAGTACCCATTGCCCCCTGCCCAAACAAGAGTTGATAATTCAAATTAATTAACTGTGGAAAGTGCACCGGATACGATGGACACCCTAACTTTTGGGTTGAAGAACAGAAATCATTAAAGATCTCCATCCAGGGCTGGAGAGATGATGGCTCAGCAGTTAAGAGCACTGACTGCTCTTCCGAAGATCCTGAGTTCAAATCCCAGCAACCACATGGTGGCTCACAACCATCTGTAATGAGATATGACCCCCTCTTCTGGTGTGTCTGAAGACAGCTACAGTGTACTCACATATAATAAATAAATAAATCTTAAAAAAAAAATAAAAAAGGATCTCCATCCAGTTAGAGTAAAAATGGACGAAGCTTTCACCCAATACAAAGCTTCAGATAATCACATTTTAAATTAGGAACAATTATTTCTCATTGAAATGGAACGGGGGGGGGGGCCTTACCTCTGCTGAAACTGATACCTAGCTTTTAAAAGTTAAATTCCCTGGTACAACCACTCTGGAAAGCAGTCTGGCGGTTCCTCAGAAAACTGGGCATGACACTCCCGGAGGATCCGGCTCTACCACTCCTGGGCATATACCCAGAGGCTTTACCTGCATGCAATAAGGACACATGCTTCAATATGTTCATAGCAGCCTTATTTATAATAGCCAGAAGCTGGAAAGAACCCAGATGTCCCTCAACAGAGGAATGGATTCAGAAGATGTGGTACATTTACACAATGGAATACTACTCTGCAATTAAAAACAATGAATTCACGAAATTCCTAGGCAAATGGTCAGAACTTGAAAATATCATCCTTAGTGTGGTAACCCAATCACAAAAGAACACACATGGTATGCAGTCACTGATAAGGGGATATTAACCCAGAATCTCGGAATACCCTAGACACAATTCGCATATCAATAGATTTCCAAGAAGATGGAAGGAGAGACCCCTTGTCCTGGAAAGACTGGATG
Organism: Tokudaia tokunoshimensis; assembly: GCA_036184795.1. NCBI lineage: Eukaryota > Metazoa > Chordata > Mammalia > Rodentia > Muridae > Tokudaia > Tokudaia tokunoshimensis. The sequence goes on from BTHU01000009.1 coordinate 75,393,869, forward strand.
TAGGGGAATGCCAGGTCAGAGAAGCGAGAGGGGGTTGAATGGGGAAAAAAGGGAGGGAAGGGGGCTTATGGGACTTTCGGGGAGGGAGGAAATGGGAAAGGGGAAATGATTTGGAATGCAAATAAAAAAAAACTTAGAAAATAAAAAAAAGTTAAATTCAGTTGAGTTAAATACGCAATTGGTGGGACTAATTTCAAAATACACTTTAGGCATATATATTTATTAAATGTGTGTATGTACACATATGCATGCACACATGCCACAGTTTGTATGTGAAGGTCAGAGGACAAATTGCAGGAATCACTTCTCTTCTACCACATGGGTCCTAGAGACTTAGCCATCCCAGGAGTCTATTTTAATTACTTTTTTTTTCTTATACCATCCTCTAAGATGTGTAGATTGAAGCAGGAGGAAGGAAAACCCAAGGCTGTGAATCCCACAAGTGCAAACTAATCAGTAATCACAAGGACAAGGTTGAAAGATGTCATACAATGACAAGTCACAAGCAACCAGTAAAGACAGAGCGACTGTCACGGGTCAGAGGGAAGGAGGACACGTGGGAACGGCATGGGGGAGCCAGCTGGGATTATAGAACACAAATAGGCCCCTCATGGAAGGACCAACGTCTAGAACAATGTTTCCACCCCTCCATAACTAGGATGGGAGGGGCCTGTGCGCTGACCTTGGTGTCCTCAAAACCTCATCTGCTGGAAGTTTGCACCCACTGTGATGAAATGCTCTGTCCTTGAGAGCGGGGGAAACCCACAAATAGGATTACTGCCCTTTTAAAAGAACCTTAGGGGAGACTCCCTGCCCGGCTATGTGAAGACACACAGAAGCTGGGTTCCTCGCCAGACATCAAACCTGCAGACACACGGATGCTGGACTTCCCGTGCTCGAGAACTGAGAACAGTGCAGGGCTACATTGGCTACGTCTCAAGCCAAGAACAAAGATAATGTAAAAGAACCACATTAAGCAACAGCAACGCCCTCCGAGGTGTTAGATGCCAACTCTGAACCCAGGGTCATGTGCAAGTGACATTTTCTTTTCTCTTCTCAGTTCATTCCTGAAGACACCGCTCAGGTTACCCTAGTGATGATCCTTTCCGTTTCAAGTCAGGAAAAGAACAATAGACCAGTCACAGGGACCTCCACGTGTGGTCCATCAACAGCTACAAAGTCATGGCATATTCATCCTCAGGGGGAAGGAGAGAGAGATGATAGCAGGTTTGGTGACGGTACTGTGACCAATTGGCCAGTACTGTGACTAATCCTTAGCCTCCCTGTGGAGGACCTATGAAGTAAGTGTACAGTCCTGTTAATCCATCCTTGGCCTAAGGATATCACACACACACACACACACACACACACACACACACACACACACATACAGAGGCCCTGACAGGAGCAGCCCAGTCCAGCCTCTGTCCCCAGCATCCCTGTCACTTTCAACACTTCTGTCCTTAGGACAGAGGCAAGGTCAGAATGACACTTCCATTTTTGCATGTATGTGTTCATGTATGTATATGCACATGCACCAAGAGGTCATGCACATGGATACCCAAAGCCGATCTGAAATCTTCCTTGAGCCCCGTTAGTTCATTCACAAGCCTCCGTAGACGGCTTGCTCTTGAGAACCCTTTATGACCTTATCTTCCAAGTGTATAATTACAACATGGGCTGCCACACCCACTGGGCATTTATGTGGGTTCTAGAATCCAATGTCCATCTCAGGCATGTGGGGCAAAGCTCTACCCACTGAGCAATACGCCCAGCCCTAAAATATACACTCTTGATGAAGCCAGTTAGAGGGCAGAAGGGTAAAGGGAGAGGGCAGCAGGGAGCAACAGGGGCTTCAGGGAATGGTCAGTACTGTGACCAATCCTTAGCTAGCTCTGAAGTCACTTACTCTGAGTCTCCCCACAACCCCCAAGACATAGACAAGATCTCCTGTATCCCAGGCTGGCCTAAGACTTGCCAAGTAACCAAGGATGGCTTTGAACTCCTTATCCTCATGTCTCTGCATCTTAAGTGCTGGGATTACAGACACTCATCACCACACCCAGTTTATGTCATGCTAGGATTGAGCCTTGGGGTTCTGTGTACACTAGAAAAGCATTCTGCTGATGGAGCCATAGATACCCTAACTGGCTTTCGGCTTTTAAACAACACTCAAATGATAACCATATAGCTCAACAACAACAACAACAATTAATTCCTTCCTGCCACTGTTTCTGTGAGAGGCGTGGGTCTGTTTAAGACGCATTCTTGAAAAGACTCCCCCGCCCCGCCCCCTACCCTGCCCTGCCCCGCCCTACCCCTGAGTGTCTAAGACCTTGCACCACCACCGGAGACTTACCTGCCAGCATCAGGGCTCGCACACATTCAGTTCTGCCCTGCATGGCTGCTTTCATGAGGGCCGTGAAGCCGAATATGTTCCTCCTTTCTAGGTCCAGACCAGGGAAATAGTTCAGCAAGTAGTTGGTGATGGTGGCATGCCCTGAAAGAGAATTGTCCATTTATGAAGGCGATCACTTCTATGCGGCAGAGAAAGTGACAGGCACTGCTCATCATTGGCCCGAGCTGGCTGTCACCTGTGTGTGCGCTCCTTAGATCTCCAAGGCAATTCTCCAGGATGTAGGAGAGAGTGGAATGTGGGAGACATTGCCCCAGCCACACAGGGCCGCTCATGGTGACTTGTCAGTCTGCCTCCCTCCCCAGGAGGCAGAGGCAGAGGCAGGCTGTGCTACCACATAGGAAGTGACTTCACTTCCCCACAGGCAGGGTACAGTCAACTCCCAGCAGGAGTCACCAGGGCAAACAGATGCCAGGCTGCAAGGGAGCCTGGGAAACGTTTCCAAGTATGGAGAGAGCCTCAGTAGGGAAATCCATCAAATCAGGAGTATATCTTAATTCATGGGGAACACCTCTGGTTACCACGCAAAGTGTGTTGTATTTCTCCCTTTTTTTCTCCCTACTCCCACTCCACATCAACACACACACACACACACATACACACACAAAGACCATAAAACCTAAGTAGGTAAAGACCTGCATTTGATTGTCCCAAACACAATCTGGTTTATACTCATTTCCAGGGCTTTGAAATGCCAGGCACTCACCCTGGGGGCCTCTCAGCAAGGAACGGCAGGAAAACAGCTACCTGCACAGCAGAAATAGCTGCTGGATCTTCTGCCCCAGCCACTGGAGGCCAAACAGCTCACCTTTACTAGCCCTGTGACATATTCCTCCCCACCCACCCTCCTCGGCCACAATCAGAGCCCCAGTTCCAGCAGTATGGTTACTGGAGCTAGATTTTAAAAAAGAAAAAAAACCATCCTGGGACTGACGTGCACACTACAATCTGGCTAGCAGGATTCTTGGCCTGTACCCCTAAAACAAGAGCAAGCAAACACGGTTCCTCCCCAGCCCTCGGCAACCAAGAAATATCTAGACATGACCTCATACTCCCGGAGGGGTTATGCAAGATCACTTCTGCTGCTCTGTTTCACGACCATCCAAACGTGCACCCCTCCCCTTAGCTTCCATCTTTATCCTGTAGAAGATGGCCAACAAGCCTCAGGCAATGAGACTGGAGAAGTCCCCCTTGCTGTGTCCCAGGGGTAGTTCTGGGTGCCTATGTCAGGAGACTCAGACTCTGCCGGCTCAACTCGACTCTACCCACACTCCTTTCAATCCCACTATCAGACCCACAGGTACAGGGCCTCGGGGGCATTTCCACCCACTATGTACTTGACGAAGTCTCTTTTCATGTGGGGAAGTCAGGCCTCTGTGTTCGACCCCTCCCCCCCCATTCCGAGCATGATTTCATGTGTGTTAAAGATTTATTTTATGTATCTGAGTACACCATTGCTCTCTTCAGACACACCAGAAGAGGGCATCAGATCCCACTACAGACGGTTGTGAGCCACCATGTGGTTGCTGGGAATTGAACTCAGGACCTCTGGGAGAGCAGTCTGTGCTCTTAATCGCTGAGCCGTCTCTCCAGTCCTGGATGTGTGTTACAACATGGAGGCACTTGGGAGGCTCTCTTGCTTGCCTGCAGACCAAGAAGGCCGAAGCTGGTGGCAGCTCTAAGAATCTGTTCCCCCCCCCTCCCCGCCACCCCCCCACCCCCCGAGTTGTGGCCGAGCTTCCAGTAGAGTGGGTTTTAGGGTGAAGTAGAAAGCTGGGGGCAGGGAGGGGGAGGTGTACATGCGTCTTTGGCCTTCAGCCCCCTCCGCGGTCCTTCCACTGTGTGAGCACAATATTAAATCTGCTTAATACGCCGAGTGGCTTCCATCAGATATGCCACACCCAAGTGGCACAGATATCCAGGTTGGAACCCCTGTGATCCTTCGGAAGGACATTATATATTCCAGCCATCTGCCCGCACCCTCCAAACTCAGTCCTCGGGATTGGCCTGCCACCAACTTACAGGTTAGAAATAAACAAGCCACATAAACTGGAGTGCTGATTCTGAAGAAGCAGGACTACAGCTTACCGCTGAGCTCAGCCACGGTGATGAAAAGAGGGGTCAGCACCTTGCCGAGGGTCCCAGCGCTAACAAGACCAGGCTGGAGCTGGCCAAGGAATACAGATTCCAGCTTGTGATGGTGCTGCTTGGACTCGCTGACCTCTTGACCTCCTCTGTGTGATGGGCTCAGGAGCCTGTGATAGCGCAATAGCTCTAAAGCCAGTAGGGTAGGAGAAGACCTTTGATCTAACGCTAGCTTGTGTTCTGCGGGAACACTTGCCACACCGGTCAGATTTAGACAGGGTCTCGGCGAAACGAATGGCGATTTGTTTCGATCTTTTTCTTGACAAATGTGACACTGAATGTCAGTTGAAATTTGCAGCAGGTATTTTCTGTACACACACACACACACACACACACACACACACACACAAGCTACCCTAGTCTCTATTGCCCTGACTTTTAAGAAAAGTTAATGTTTACAGTGTTAGAAGCATCAGGTCCATCTTTAATTTCTTTCTTTTTTTTTTTTAAAAGATTTATTTATTGTTATATTTAAGTACACTGTAGCTGTCTTCAGATGCACCAGAAGAGGGTGTCAGATTCCATTATGGGGCTGGAGAGATGGCTCAGCGGTTAAGAGCACTGATTCCTCTTCCAAAGGTCCTGAGTTCAAATCCCAGCAACCACATGGTGGCTCACAACCATCCATAACGAGATCTGACGCCCTCTTTTGGTGTGTCTGAAGACAGCTACAGTGTACTTACATAAAATAAATAAATAAATCTTTAAAAAAAAAAAGATTTCACTACAGATGATTGTGAGCCCCCATGTGGTTTCTGGGATTTGAACTCAGGACCTTCGGAAGAGCAGTCGGTGCTCTTAACCGCTGAGCCATCTCTCCAGCCCCCAACTTTAATTTCTACTGAAAACAGTCTGCATGGTAAAGTTGCTGTTCTCCCTTCTGGAAAAAACCTGGGGAGAGAAAGGGCTCTCAGATCATCGAGCTCCAGCCTACAGTCAGAACACAAGCTCGCCACGCAGGATATCCTGACTTCAACATGATAGACATAAAATATCTGTATAATGGGCAGTTCACTTTATAGATTTTTCTGTTTTCTTCTCTCTGCCCATTCAACTTGCCAAGGGTGTGTGTATTTATACTGAATACATAGTCTTTTTAGTACAAAGGCACCCAGATACTCAAAGCTTGTTTAAGTCTAACCCAACTCACACATGCAGGAGTTGGTTCTATCTTAAGGGCAGGCTCACCCCAGAGACTCCCTACTTTCCTGCAGTGAGCCTTACCCTACCCAAGGAAAGGGCACAAGTGGTACCCAAAGTTACTAAGAGGTCACCCCTATACTTTAGAGAGCTTCCTCTAAATATATAGAGTCCATTTCCCAAACCTGCCCCCTTAAAACTCTCAGGTAATCTTGAGAAGGGGATCAAGTTCTCTGTGTCTATAAAATGGAGAGATAATATCAATGCACAATTACAAAAGGCACAGCAGGGAAAGTGTGCAGAAAGTTTTCAGCCAAAAAAAAAGGACAAATAGAAAAGTCCCAGTCAGACCTGTACTCCCAGCATGTGGGAGGCAAAGGCAGGATGATCAAATTCACCTGAGCTGTGTAACAGGTCTGGAGTTGGTCTAGAATACATGGGACCCTGCCTCAAAAAAATCAAAGAGCAAACAAAAAACCCAAACCAAAAAAAAAAAGAGAAAAAAATCAAACCATACATAGAAACTGAGCAGGTGCCAACTGACCGTCACCAGCAGAAAGGGACTCCTTACTCCTGACCTGAATGCTGGGCCTGCAAACCTCTCTCCAGAGCATATAGAAGACAGGAGAAGGGGCGTGGAACTCAAGTTCACAGTGGAGAAGCTGGCCACCACTCCTGAGGCAGGGGACCAAAGTTGTGTTTGTAGCACGTTCCCTCTGAAGCTATGACGAGGGGCCCTGTGCTCTGTGAGGCTCCAAACAACTCTATCTGCAATCCAATTCCAAGGCATGGCTCAAATAAGAGACATCCTACAATACACCGATCCTGTATGCACACCTATTAAAACCATCAAACCCAAAGACAGTCTGAGAAAGTATCACAGCCACCAGGAGCCTAGAAATACGGACATGCGATACGGAATCGTGGATGCGAACCTGGAACTGAAAAAGGACACTAGAGGCCAAATGTGGTAGCGCTTATGTGTTAGCACGGAAGAGGCAGAGGCAGGAGGATTGCTGCAAGTTCTGTGGTCTAACCTAGTCTATATAGCAAGCTCCAGGACAGCCAGGGCTACATAGCAAAACACTGCCTTGGAAAGGGGAGCACGGGAAAGGACAGTAGGAAGCATCCAAGAAAATCTAAATAAAGAAGGGGATTTAGTTACTAACTGTCCTGGTTAGTTTTATGTTCATCTGACTAAGAGTCACTTGGGAAGAGGGACTCTTAACAGAAAAATGCCTCCGTGAGATTGGCCTGTAGACAAGTCTGTGGGGAATTTTCTTGATTGTCAGTTGCTGTGGGTGGGCCCATTTCACTGTGGGTGGGTCTATCCCACTGTGGGTGGGCCCGTCTCACTGTGGGTGGGCCCGTCTCACTGTGGGTGGGCCCGTCTCACTGTGGGTGGGCCCGTCTCACTGTGGGAGGCCCGTCTCACTGTGGGAGGGCCCATCTACTGTGGGTGTGCCCATCTCACTCTGGGTGGGCCCGTCTCACTGTGGGTGTGCCCATCTACTGTGGGAGGGCCCGTCTCACTGTGGGAGGCCTGTCTCACTGTGGGTGGGCCCATCTCACTGTGGGTGGGTCTATCCCACTGTGGGTGGGCCCGTCTCACTGTGGATGCTGCCATTCCTGGTCAAGTGGTCCCGGGTGGACAAGCAAGTTGAGGGAGGCACTAGGAACGAGCAAGCGGCTATCCTCCGTGGCTTCTTCGTCAGTCCCTGCTGTCAGGTTCCCGCCTTGACTTGTGCCCTGGCTTCCCTCAGTAGACTGTGGCCTGGATATGTAAGCGGACTAAAGTCTTTAACAAGTTGCTTTTGGTCATGGCTATAGAAATCTAACTAAGACATTAGCAGTGTGTGGATATTGGCTTTCTCACTGTGTCAATCACACTAATGCGAGATCTTAATGGGAAACCGGGTGAACCACATGCAGGAATTCTGTGTGACATCTGCTGCTTTTCTATTAAATCTAAACTACTCTGAAATGGAAAGTTTATTTTAAACAAAGAAGGAGAACAATCAATCGTGGCAGGAACAGAAATGTGTAGCTGCTGCTAAGTGTGGATCCTCCCCACTGCCCCCCAGGGGGAGATGCACTGTTTACAGGACACTCAGGAGCGGGGCTGGACCATCAAGAAAGGAGCAGAGATCAGAGGCTGAGAGAGAGCACTCCTGAGAAGCAAGTAGGCAGGCCTCTGTGAAACACAAGAAGACATGTCAGCCTATCCCCCACATGTCAGCTTCAGCATCCCCCCCCCCCAGCTCGGGATCCCCGTGTGCTGGGGATTGGTTCTAACACTTTGACTTAATCAGGAGTCTATATGTCCTTGTCCCCCATTGGTTTGCCAGCGACCAATGGCTGGGCAAAGGGAGAAAGGGGGGGAGGGGAGAGAGGGGGAGAACGTAGGAGCTACAAGAGAGATCATCAACCAGTCATGTGAGAATTCAGGTGGGTAGTCACTGGACCCTTCCCGACTGGGCCTGGGGTAGAAGGGAAGGTTTAGGAATGCCCAATCTTTGAGCTAGCCAAGGCATTTTAAAATTAAACTGGTGTGTGTGTGTGTGTGTGTGTGTGTGGTGTGTGGTGTGTGTGTGTGGTGTGTGTGTGGTGTGTGTGTGTTGTGTGTGTGTGTTCCACTCGAGGATCCAAAGAGTTCCTGGGTGGGTGGGTGGAAGCTCGAGACCAGGCGAGAGCACAAAACCATGAAACTAAATTCACCGCCACACACATGCACAATAATGTACACACATGCACAGTAATGCACACACATGCACAGTAATGCACACACATGCACAGTAATGCACACACATGCAGTAATGCCTTCTCTGCGTGAGCAGGTGGATTAATGGTTCTCAGCCTGGCTCAAATCTGAATGTCCTGATCAACTACTACCCAAGCTGCACTTGGGGAAATTCTAACCTTGTGGCTTTGTTTTGGTTTTGGTGTGTGTGTGCCTGCCTTTGTGTGTGTGTGTGTGTGTGTGTGTGTGTGTGTGTGTGTGTGTGCGCGCACGTATGTGTATGTGCATGTGTGTGTCCATGTATGTGTGTGCATGTATGTACATGTGTGCATATGTGTACATGCGTGTGCATATGTGTGTGCATGTACATGTGCAGATGCACCAGACTGTGGACTTGAGAAGGCCAGAAGACAACACTGAGTATCTTCCCCAACCATCCCCACCTTAGTGTTTGAGACAGGGTCTCTCACAGAACCCGGCACCAGTCAATTCAGCTAGGTGAGCTCGCAAGCAAACCCCCTGCCTCCAAGGCCCCAGAGCTCGGCTTGCAGATACATAATGCCACCCCTGAATTGTTTTTTTGTTTTTTTACATGGGTTGTGTGGATCTTAACTCAGGGCCTCCTGCTTGTGTGGCAAGTGCTTCAGACTGAGCCATCACTGAAGCTCAACGCTATCAACTGTTAAATCACCTGCCTCAGAGTAAACTTCACGGGGGACAAGAAACACAAGAAGGGAACCCCTCATCCCCCCCCATCACCCCCACAACATCCCCATATTCACAAGGGGTCTCTGCGTCCTCTCTCCCATTGAAACCCCAGGTGACCCTGCACCCATTAGTGTTACCAACCTCCCAACACTTCAATAATAACAACAATATTTTCTCTTCTCTCATATGTATTGCGCATGATGCATGTATATATGCAGATTCATATATGGGGGTGTGGCAGTGTGGATATGCAGGGGCAAATGTGTAGACAGCCAAGGTTGACATTGGGAGTCTCCCTCAATCACTTTCCACCTTATTTCTTGAGACAGGATGTCTCAGTTGAATCTAGAGCTCACTGGTGCTGCTCCAGGACTCCATCCTCCACCTTCTGAGTGGGATTACAGGTGGATGGCCACATCTACTCAACATTTACATGCACTGTGGGGATTCAAACTCTTCTGACCCTCAACACTTGCACAGCACCACTCCTACCAAAACCAACATTACCCAAAATCTTGCCATCTTCCCAGTTCTACGGTAGTTAACAGCAGCAACAACCATGATAACAACATAAGCCAAGCTGCCAACCGACCCTCTTACACCTCCGGGCTTGGGAGCCATTGCGTGTCTGCTTTCCTGGAACAGTCACCCACCGTTTGCCTCTGCTCGTCAGTCTCACCATCCTTGCAGACACGCTCCCACTAGATCACACGAAAGGCCCAGAGCTCCTCCCCCTCCCCCTTGCTATGTGACAGACATCATGGTTCTGTCACAAGGAACACTTCTGTCTTAGTCAGGGTTTCTATTCCTACACAAAACATCACGACCAAGAAGCAAGTCGGGGAGGAAAGGGTTTATTCAGCTTACACTTCCACACTGCTGTTCATCACCAAAGGAGGTCAGGACTGGAACTCAAGCAGGTCAGGAAGCAGGAGCTGATGCAGAGGCCATGGAGGAATGTTTCTTACTGGCTTGCTTCCCCTGACTTGCTCAGCTTGCTTTCTTATAGACCCAAGAATACCAGCCCAGGGATGGCACCACCCACAAGGGGCCTTCCTCCTTGATCACTAATTGAGAAAATGCCCCACAGCTGGATCTCATGGAGGCACTTCCCCAACTGAAGCTCCTTTCTCTGTGATAACTCCAGCTTGTATCAAGTTGACACACAAAACCAGCCAGTACACCTTCCCCCAAGGAATATTTGCAGATAGGAAGCCAGCAGATGCTCAAATGTACTAACTCAGACTCTCCTCATCCTGGGGCCTCAACTTTCCCCCCTGAGTAGATCACACCCCAGCTGGCTCCTAACTCCCAAAAGGAGCATGACAAGAAATTCTAGCAAAAGCCGGGCAGTGGTGGCACACGCCTTTAATCCCAGCATTTGGGAGGCAGAGGCAGGCGGATTTCTGAGTTCGAGGCCAGCCTGGTCTACAGAGTGAGTTTCAGGACAGCTAGGGCTACACAGAGAAACCCTGTCTCGAAAAACCAAAAAAAAAAAAAAAAAAAAAAAAGAAGAAGAAGAAAAAGAAATGCTAGCAAAACAGCTGCACTGAATAAAATGTCCAAGAACGGGGTCCACAGTTTAATCATAAATGAAAGCAATAAAATCAAGACCTCAGCATGTGTGGGTGCATGAGTGTATGCATGTGTAGGTGCATGAGTGTGTGCGTGTGTGCATGTGTGTGCGTGCGCGTGAGTGTGTGCATGAGTGTGTGCGTGAGTGTGTGCATGTGTGTGCGCGTGTGCTGTCCACAGAAGCATGAGCATTAATAATGTCTGAAAGTCAACACTGCAGAGACAGTTGCTGGCTGGCGCGTATCTAAACCTCTCATCTTTCTTAGTCCGAGGGATGGGGGTGGGTGGGCTCAGCTGTTAAGTGAGCACTGTTTTTTGTTTTTTGTTTTTTTTTTTGGTTTTGGTTTTTCGAGACAGGGTTTCTCTGTGCAGCCCTGGCTGTCCTGGAACTCGCTCTGTAGACCAGGCTGGCCTCGAACTCAGAAATCCGCCTGCCTCTGCCTCCCAAGTGCTAGGATTAAAGGCGTGTGCCACCACCGCCCGGCGCACTGTTCTTACAGAAGACCCGAAGTCAGTTCCTGGCGCCTAAAGAGTTACAAGAAGCTCCCAACCTCTTGTAATGCCGGTTCTATGGGATCTAGTGCCCTCTTGTGGCCTCCTCGGTACCCACACTCATATACACAGATACATACACATAATTAAAAATAGAAAGCATGTATTCCCAACAATAACCTTATGGGTCTACCTTCACACACACAGCCACCCGAGTACCACCAGTCATTTCACTCTTGTCAGTCCTGTGCTCTCCGGCTACTGACACTCATCCAGCTGCGCCTGGACAGCCTCCCAACAGCTGTCCATCAATACTGTGGTGAACCTGATGCTTGTTCTCTTACTTGTCACCCTCACAGCACTGACCGCTTTCCCCTCCCTCATCAGCAGAACTGTGCTCCCATGAGAGCTCTGGAAGCTCACCCTTCTGACCCTCCACCTCTCTGCTTTTCTTGTTTCTTGTTCAACCAAGAAGCTGCTGCTCCTTGGTTGATAGAAAGGCCCTCTCCTCATCCCACATGCTCTCCCTTCCATGATCCCATGTGCTCCATGTATTCAACTATTACTTCTAAATCTCCAACACACCCACATCTACTTCCATTAGTTTCTCGTCTACATGTCTGCTGTGTATTTATCCTGGGTATCCCTCAACTAAGCTAAACCCATTGCATCAAACCTAAAACATCTAGCCCTCTGGCCTGTTCCTCTCCCCCGGTGCTTTTTCAGTGATGGATACCACCAGACATCTGTGCTCCATCCCAAACCCTCCCCCATCTCCTGCATGTCATGAGACTGCCAATCTCCAATGCCAGGAGCCATCTAGGAGAAGCTAAAACCTAGCCAGTGATCTTCCCAAGATGGTTCTGCCACGGACTGTCAAAGTTAATGACGGAATGGCTTCTCTAGGCAAGGCCAAGGAGAATTTCATTATAAGAATGATTCCTGCTATTAATATGCTTTTCCTGTTGTGTGTGTGTGTGTATGTGTGTGTGTATACATATATATATATATATCACTAGGTAGTAGTCCACCCTTTTGAACAGATATGTCTGCAGAATGATGAAGATGTACTATCTTATAGATGATCCTATAAGAATTCCTAAAATTATTAGTAATTATTGCGCTCTTTTATAATAGTACTGCTATTAAGTCCTTTCTGTTGTCAAAACTGCAATGAGAACTCTGCCAGTCTTCAAGTGTCAAGAGCTAATTGCTTCTGAGATAACAAGCAGGCATCCGCAACTCAGAGCACATTCCAAAATGTTGTAAAACCATTAACCAAAGGCCATTAAAATGGAGCTAATGATTTACTCTAGGTTCAAGGACAGAAGATAAAATATTGACTGGGTTTCTCTATACAAACTTCACTTATAATTTAGTCACAAAAGTTATGGTCTTTAACTCTCCATGAACCTAGGGAGTTAGTGACAGGTGATGAATGTTCAGTCAGATAATTACTCCTAATGGATATGCATGTAAACATTCTTGGTTGTAAACTTTTTTTTTTTTTTTTGGTTTTTCGAGACAGGGTTTCTCTGTGTAGCCCTGGCTGTCCTGGAGCTCAATTTGTAGACCAGGCTGGCCTCGAACTCAGAAATCCGCCTGCCTCTGCCTCCCAAGTGCTGGGATTAAAGGCGTGCGCCACCACCGCCCAGCTGGTTGTAAACTTCTTATTCAATTTATGATTTGAATTTATGTTTGAACTTCTAGAGACTTAAACAACTAAGCCACCTCCCCCAGCAAAAATAATGTGAACTTTTGTAAAAAAAAAAAATGTGATTTATTCTCCTAGAAAAGGTTCGAAAGGCTCAGAAAGATACATTGGCAGGCATAACTTTGGAGAGAGAGCACTGGGAGCCAGGCTACATAGAGCAGGAGGGGAGAGCACGAGTAGGAGAATGCAGAGTAGAATAACTAAGAAATTATAAGGCAACATAAGAAATTAAGAAAGCAATAAGCAAAATGCTCTATGCCCCAACCAGAGTCTTTCTCTTTCACCTGGTGACTTTACAGCTCTCCTTTATATTATGGCTTGCTTTCAGGGTTTTCTCTCTTTTTTTTTAAGATTTATTTTTATTTATATGAGTACACTGTAGCTGTCGTCTTCAGACACACCAGAAGAGGGCATCAGATCCCATTGCAGATGGTTGTGAGCCACCACGTGGCTGCTGGGAATTGAACCCAGGACCTCTGGAAGAGCAGTCAGTGCCCTTAACTGCTGAGCCATCTCTCCAGCCTGAGTTTTTTCAACCTTTTGCACACACATACACACACATACATTTACACTCACACACACACATACACACTCACATACATTCACATACACTCACACAATACATACACTCACACACACTCACAAACACACATCCATTCACACACTCACACTCACACTCACATACACATACACTCTCTCACACACTTACACACATTCACACTCTCACATACATACATACACTCACACACACAAACACACATCCATTCACACACACTCACACACTCTCACATACATACATACACACACTCAAACACACATCCATTCACACACTCATACTCACATACACTCACATTCACACAGATACACACTCTCACACAGTCACACTCACATTCACACACACACACACACACACACTCATACAAACACACATCCATTCACACACTCACACACATACATACACTCACACAAACACACATCCATTCACACACTCATACTCACATACACTCACATTCACACAGATACACACTCTCACACAGTCACACTCACATTCACACACTCACATAAACACACATCCATTCACACACTCACACACATACATACACTCACACAAACACACATCCATTCACACACTTATAGTCACACACTCACACACACACACACACACACAAACACACACATGGCACATTGGGCACACTCTTGCTCATGCCCTCACTCTTCACCCACCCATCCTCATTTGTCCCCGTTGTTCCCTAGACCAGTGGCTCTCAACCTTCCCAATGCTGAGACCCTTTCGTGCACTTCCTCATGTTGTGGTGACCCAAGACCATACATTCATTTCATTGCTACCTCATGACTATAGTTTTGCTACTGCTATGAATTGTAATATTCGATATGCAGGATATCTGATATGCAGGATATCTGATATGCAGGATATCTGATATGCTATCCCTGTGAAAGGCTCGTGTGATTCCCCCCCCAAGGGGTCACAACCCACAGGTTGAGAACTGCTGTGTTAGACAGTTTTACTTCTCTTCAGAGTTGTGTATGTGTGTGTGCTTGATCATGTAGTTGTAAAGAATAAGGAACCACAAAGGAAAAATGACAAAAAATATTTGTCTTTTTGGAAACTTTTGTCTCCAGATGTATCCATTTTCCTGCATCTAATGTAACTTACTTCCTTCTTTATGGCTGAAAAAAATCCGTTATATACACACACCACATGTCCTCATACATTCCAGCTGCCAGACACCTAGGTTTGTTCTATAACTTGGAGGTTATGGATAATGCTACCATAAACACTGTTATGTAAGTACCTCTGTGGTGGCTACAGCTCCTCTGTTAACTTGTGGCCCCTGTATACACCCTACCCAGAACATTCAGCCTCCCTTCCTCTGACTACCTGACGGACCATCCTTTCCAATACTCATCCCCTGGTTTTTGCAACAGTATTCGAACCCTGGCCCACAGTGTGCTAAGGTGAACCAGAGCCCTCTAACTGGCTGACTGCAGACTCCAGCCTCAGTGAATAAAAAGACCAACTCTGGAGAAGCTCTCTTATCAGATACTTGATAATCATAAACCATGACCCATCATTTAAGATTAAATGGCCGCCACAGTAAACAGTCACTGACTCGTTCAACATTGCCACAGGCGCAAATTAAGGCTAAGAGTCTTCCTGTCACTAAAAACAGGGACAGATGAAAAATATCTTCCTTTATTTGTGCAAAGCTGATTTAGAAATGGAAGACGTTAGAGCAGTCGTCTCAGCTTCTGGGCCTCACCCCTTTCACAGGATCACGTAGCAGATACCCTGCATACCAGACACTTACATTAGGATTCATAACAGTAGCAAAATTAGTTATGAAGTAGCGACGAAAACAACTTTATGGTTTGGGGGTCACTACAACATGAGGAACTATGTTAAAGGGTTTCGGCCTTAGGAAGATGAGAGAACCACTGTATTAAGAGAATTTGGTTTTCCATAATCTTGTCTGACTCAGTGTAGTTCTCCAAATCAGGCCAGTAGAGGGAGCTGTTGACTTTGGGAATGCAGAACCCCAGTAGGTGTGCTGGGATGTCCAGGGAATCTCTTTATAGAGGAGGGGAAAAGCTAGAGTCAGGGCAGCAGAGCTGGAGGAGGGGAGGGGAGGGGAGAGGAGGGGAGGGAAGGGAAGGGAAGGGAAGGGAAGGGAAGGGAAGGGAAGGGAAGGGAAGGGAGGGGAGGGAGGGATGGGGAAGGGAGGGGAGGGGAGGGAAGGGAAGGGAGAGGAGGGAGGGATGGGGAAGGGAGGGGAGGGGAGAGGAAGGGAAGGGGAGGGAGGGGAGGGGAGGGAGGGATGGGGAGGGGAGGGAGAGCAGTGTCTGCCCCCCCCATCCCCCCGCCCCCTCTGCTCTGCCTGACTGCACTGTAGGCATAGCATTAGTGTGCCACAGCTCTGAAGGCTGAGTTTACTGGAAGAACAGGCAAGGTTAGGAAAGCAAAGACTTGCCAAATCCTAATCTTTTCTTTAAAACAATAGAAGAGGGAAGGAAGAGGGAGAAGGAGGGAGGGAGGGAGGGAGGGAGGGAGGGAGGGGAGAAAACAGGCTCTTCCTAAAACTAAAAGTAAAACAAGATCCTTATGACTGGAAGTGATAAAAAATATTGTTTTAAAAATGATGGGCTTGGCCTGTACTCACATGTGCATGAACACACACACACACACACACACACACACACACACAGCATTTTAAAATAACTAAAGGAAGTCTCTTTTTAAATGGGGCTGAGGAGGCGACTGGATGGTTAAGACTGCGCTGCTCCTGTGGAGGACCCAGGTTTAGTCCCAAGCACCCATATCAAGTGGCTCTCCAGCACCCCAACTCTAGTTCTGAGGGAATCTGATATCTCTGGCCTCCATGGGCACCTGGACTTGTGTGCACACATCCCGCCACCCCACTACCCCCAAATACACACACACAAAACATAATAAAATGAAATGGTTTTACAAACAAAGTGCTGGGCCCAGTGGAACAAGCCGGTAATCTTGGTTGTTCAAGAAGCTTTCACAGGAGAAGGCTAAACTGAAAGTTAGCCGGGCAGTTTTGTGTGACCCTGCCTCAAAAGAAGAGCCGAAGGGCTGTGGATGTGGCTCAGTGGCCTTCTGACAGCTCCTCGGCCTCCACCTCCTAAGGTGGTGGTGGTGGGGGGGGTGATGGCTCACTGTTAAGAACACACTCCCCTCTTCTAGAAAACCTACGTTTGGTTCCCAGCACCCGCTGCCCTTACAGTGGGGTCCCCACATCGGGAGCTCACGGCAGCCACGACCCCACCTGTTTTTCTTTCTATTGCTGTAATAAAATGCCCTGGAAAAAGGCAATTTAGGGGAGAAAGGGTTTACTCAGCTAAGAATTCCAGGTCACAGTCCATCACTGAGGGGAAACTGAGGCAGGAGTTCAACCAGATAGTCACATCACATCCACAGTCAAGAGCAGAGAGAATGGATGCATGCTTGCTACTCAACTCACCCTTCTGTACACACCCAGAACCCGGACTCAGGGGAGGGAGAGGGAGCTGGGTAATGGTGCCACCCACAGTGGACTGGGTCTTCTTGTATCAATCAATTAATGTAATCAAAACAATCCCCCCACCCAGACATGCTCAAAGTCAGGATAATTTAGAGCATCCTTCATTAAGACTCTCATCTCAGGTGACTCTAGATTGTGTAACATTGACAATTAAAACTAGCCATTGCCCCAGCTCAACACTAGACATCTAGGTGGGAGATGGAAGAGAACCCGGATGCCATGAGAGCCAGGCAAAGCTGCAAGAGTCTCACAGAAAGAGCTCCTAGTCAGGTCAAGGGGGGAAAAGATGAAAACCACAACTCCAACAGCATTATCTTAGCCAATTACAGTTGTTCGAATAAGATCAGCCCCCACTGGCTCATATATTTGAATGTTGGACTCCAGTTAGTGGAACTGTTTGAAAAGGATTGGGAGGCGTGGCTTGTTGGAGAAGGCCCGTCACTGGGGACAGGCTTTGAGGTTGCAAAGGACAGAGAATAAAGGATGGTGGTGTAATGCCTGACATTGGGTGGCATGGTTACCATGGTTACTTGGTGCAGATTAGTAAAACAGTATTAAAGGAGGGAAGGGGTTCTCTCTCACATGCACAATCAGCAATTTCTAGACAAATGGCTGAAATTAAGAAAATCAAGCTGTGGCCTCCCTGGAAAATCAACAACCTTACTTTCCTTTTCTTGCACATGAACTTACAGTGCCTTTGTGCCTCTCTAAAGGCATCTCACAGGGGTCGCTGCCGCTGGAGGAGAACCTGAGTTCCAGCGCGTTCCCTAATTAGCACACTCGCTTCCCGGACACTTGGGGACACTTGAACACAAACACCTAGCGTAGGGACTGGCAATCGGGGCTTTAACCAGCGCTGTATTAAACTGTGAGTGGATTAAGCAGGGCAGGTCCTACAGATGCAGGAACCCGGCTGCGAACGCGACTTGCCATGGGGCTAAGGCTACCTCTGGCATTTCCAAACAAACTCTGGAAAAGATCTCCATCAGGCTGAGATAATTAAGACCAAAAAAGGGGTGCTGGGGATGCCAGGGGTAGGGGGTTTGCAAGCACATAAGAGACCCCGAGATTGGCCCTCCAAGCACCAAGGAAAAGCTTTTCAATTTACATTTTATTAACAGCTGTGCATACCTCCTCCCTACCACATCCTAAGCAATTTGCAGAGCTGGAAGCCTGGGCAGGCAGAAGCAGGTGGGAGCCTGGGCTGGTGGGTGTGGGCAGTGGTGGGGTAGATGGGGGACAGGCACAAACAATCCAGCCACCCACGGGGTGGATGGGGAAACGGGGAAGCAGGAACCCGGAGACTGAGAAAAAAACACTGTTGGAACAAAAAGGAAAAGAACAGAAAATAGCTTTTCTTTTTTTAATTCAGGAAACCCTTATGCAGATATCAGGCATGAATTATGGCTGCCTCGTAACAGACCACCGGCCAGATGTGACCAAGAACATCTGCCAGTGCAGCCCAACCCAAAACTGGAGCTGTACTGAGGGCGTTAGGAGGGTTTCCTTGTTGCCGCTCTGTGTGGCTGTGGCTGTTTTGTTGGTGTTTGGTTAGTTTGTTTCTGTTTTTTTGTAACTGAATCAGTCAGATTCAGGTCCCAGCCCTCTACCATGACCACGTGAACTCGGCTGAGGCTGCGCTCCAACCAGGTAAACACCCAGTGCTCCTCAGAAACTGTGTCAAGTGGGTTTCTGTTTGCCAGGAGAAGCGATTTCTTTCCTCTCCCCTCCAACCTCCGTAGAGGGCATCGAGTTCTCTATTAACCCCAGCAGATCAGAGCTCCAGGCTAGCTCCCAGGCTGTTCTAGCTGCCCCCCAGACACCCCCAGACACCCCCAGACCCCAACCCCACCCCTGCATCGTAACCCCTTATAACTGGTGGGACCCTTTTCCATTTTTGCTATCCTCTCTGCTCCCATCGCCCTGGCAATTAATTGCTCCTCTCTCAGCTTTCTTCTCTCTGATCCTCTCTTCCTCCCGGAAATGTAGCCGTGGCAGGCCCCACCCCCACTCTCTATTTTACCAATAATAAAAACCTTCCCACTTAATTATGGAGTGGCCATTTCCACGGAGGGTTCCCCCCCCCCCCGCTTGTTTATTTTTCGCTACCCGCCTTGCACATATCCAGTCTCAAGTGTGAATGTGAACCCTGTAGACAATAGCTTCATGTTGCAATGTCAGAAGGTTGGACCCTTCTGGGAACCCGGAAGCTGGGAGAGAAGTCTTTGTTCCCACTCCCTTGATTGCTTGCGTTTCTTTCTAAACACTGGGTATCACACTTACACAGGAAGTGCACTAGAAGAGCAGTCAGGCCTGCGGCAGGAGCCTCATCACCCTCCAAGTACTCATGCTCAACCCAGGGTCAGTGGATGTGACCACGCACCCACAACCCTCCGCGCATGGCAGCCACCCACTGACAAACCCAGGGTTGTCTGAAGCAAGTCCCCCTTCCCTGGGCCAGCAGGTACCAAGCACCCCAGGCAAAGTGGCTCAACTTCAGCCCTCACAGACCCCACACCGCTGAAAGAAAAGAGTTGAGGCATTGGGGGAGCAGAGAGGAAAGAGGACAGCACCAGGCCACTGAGACAGTCCCGTTACATCCACTGACCCTGGGCCCAGAGCACAGCTCCAGAACCTCCAGGTCAGGACTCAGATCATCAGGAAACTAAACCAGGACTGGAAAACACGTCCCTGTATAAAGAGGAGATGCAATCCTCACGTGGGCAGGAAGACACCAGGACTCAAAACAAAGAGGGTTGTTTAACGGAACCTTAGCAATATCCCCAGGACCTAAGGGTGACCCCAGGACCTAAGGGTGACCCCAGGACCTAAGGGTGTCCCCAGGACCTAAGGGTGTGCACAGCTGCAGTGTAAGAATCAGGACACTCCTATGACCAGACCGTAGGTCTCCTTCAGGACATCATGCAGATGGGGCATGGCGCCTGACTGCAATGTGTGGGACTGATGTCATGTGGTTTGAAGAGCAGCCAAACTACTACGGATCTAGCTCTTGAGGAGTCCTTACCTATAAGGATGTAGTAGGGACAGGGAGGACGTCTCTTCTCAGTTTGGAGGTACATAATCGGTGTCTACTGTAAATGGTACTGTTCCCTGAATGTGGGTCCCAGATTGAATAGAGTAGACAAACAGAACTGAGTACCACACAGGCAGGCCTCATTCAATCTGCGCCTGACTGTTGCTATGACAGACCCAACCGGTTTAAGTT
Source organism: Tokudaia tokunoshimensis (assembly GCA_036184795.1). Taxonomy (NCBI): domain Eukaryota; kingdom Metazoa; phylum Chordata; class Mammalia; order Rodentia; family Muridae; genus Tokudaia; species Tokudaia tokunoshimensis. The sequence goes on from BTHU01000009.1 coordinate 75,414,092, forward strand.
CTTGTGTCCTTGACTTCCTCACTACGATGGATGTAACCTGGAACTGTGAATTAAAGCAAGGCCTTTCTCCTCGGAGCTGCCCCTTTTAGGGGGCCATTTTATCACAGCAACAGAAATTAAACTGCGGCAGAGGTGCGGCCACACACCCGCTGCCGGTGGCTGAGATCTGGGCTTCTAAACTCCGGGATCCTATCACAAACACAAAATCCCCACTCTAGAACTGGGGGAGGGAAGAGGTGTGCGCTCACACAGTGACTTTGGGAAACTCTCCAGCAAGAACGTCTGGACTGGCCTGCGGGTACCCAGACCACCTCCTGCTAAGGAAGATGACGTAGCCAGATGCCAGTGTTTCTCCTCCCTTGCGTCACCTGATGAGACCTGCCTGGAGTGACCTTGACATGGAGTCAAGGAAGCAAGAAGGACGACAGTAGAGGTCTCTTCTCTCTGGGGCAGCTGTAGATACTTCTATCAGTCTCACCACACTTGGACACTTTCTCCAGCTTCAGAGCCCTGAGCCCAGTTCCACCTGTGTGGGAGAGTCTTAAATCAACTTGACACAGCTAAAGTCATCCGAGAGGAGGGGCCTCAATTAAGAAAAGCCACCATGAGATCAGCTGCAGGTAAACCTAAGGGGCACTTTCTTAATTAGTGACTGATGGGGGAGGGCCCAGAATGCTGTGGGTGGTGCCATCCCTGGGCTGATAGTCCTGGGTTCTATAAGAGAGCAGGCTGAGTAAGACACGAGGAACAAGCCAGTAAGGAACATTCCTTTATGGCCTCTGCATCAGCTCCTGCCTCCAGGTTCCTGTGGATTGAGTTCCCGTCCTGACTACCTTCAATGATGAACAGTGATATGGAAGTGTAAGCCAAATAAACCTTTTGCTCCCCAAGTTGTTTTGGTCATGGTGTTTCATTGCAGCCAACAGAAACCCTAACCAAGAAACCACCCAAGCTGCCCCACGGTCCTTCATGACACAAAGGTCTCTTCTCTCTGACACAGCCATGGGCAGCTGCACGGGTTACTTGCCACTAAGAATCTTGATTGAAGAACTATATTGTCATCCTTGGTATCTTTGGGGACAGGTTCCAGGACCAAAACCCTGAGTTTCTCAAGTATCTTATATAAAATGATGTAGTAGGGGCTAGAGAGATGGCTCAGAGGTTAAGAGCACCAGGGGTTGTTTCTAGCATCCACATGGTGGCTCACAACCATCAAGTAATTGCAGTTCCAAGGGATCTAACACCCTCTTCTGGCCTCTGTGGGCCTGGCTTCTATGTGGTGCATAGCCATACATGCAGGCAAAACATCCGTACACATAAGTACAATAATTTTTAATTTTTTAAAATGGTGTAGTATTGGATATAACCTACACACATTCCATTGTGTGCTTAAACCATCTCTAGATCATGTACAGTAACTAACGCAGTGCAAATATAACAAATGTTTATTATATTGTATTTTAAGTAAATAATGGTTAGGAAAAATGTCTGTGCTTTAGTGCTGACATACTTGTCATTTGAGTGGGTTTTGTTGCTGCTGCTGTCATTTGTTTCATTCAAGATCAAATCTGGGACCTTAGACTTGGCTAGCAGGAGACTTACCACTGAGCTATCTATAGCCTCTATTCCAGATCCGATTACAACGGTGTATTTTTTCTTAATCCATGTTTTTTTTTCTTAATCCATGTTGAATCTGCAGTTGGAGCATCTCAGGATACAATGGACTGGCTGATGTATAAAGACTAAAAATGTAGGGAATGGTCAGTAACACAACTGTTTGAAAGAGTATAAGCACTTATGGGGTTTTTTTTAAGATTTATTTATTTATTTCATGTATGTGAGTACACTGTAGCTGTCTTCAGACACACCAGAAGAGGGCATCAGATCCTCTGTACAGATGGTTGTGAATCACCATGTGGCTGGGGGGAATTGAACTCAGGACCTCTGGAAGAGCAGTCAGTGCTCTTAACCACTGAGCCATCTCTCCAGTCCATAAGCATTTGTGTTAAAGTGATTGAATGAAGTATTGTTTGTTTCATAGTCTCACATATCCCAAGCTGGTCTCTAACTCCACATGGGTGCCTTAGGATCTGAGCTTCTGGCTTTGCGGCGTCCACCTCCCAAGTGCTGACATCACGGGTAAGCAGAGACCGCGCCTGACCTGTGCAGTGAACCCAGCATCCCAGTTAAGCATCCCAGGCGAGCACTCTGCCTCCTGAGCTACATCCCGGCACTCTGAATGGACCGCAAATCCCTGGGCACCCCCATGCGCTTGGTAATGGTGGCGTATATATTCACTTCCAGAGATGACCTGACGTGTACTTGGATCCACTTTCACAGGACACTTACTAATTTACTCTCGCTCTGTTACATGAGTTCTCTGAAGCTCACAGATACCTGTCCCTGCTGTTTCTTTATATGTAAAAAGCAAGGTCACCTTCTCAGTGGGTCTAATTATGTAACTGTCAGTAAAGCATGGGACTGTGGCTCCAGCACCACGACACCCAGACTCAGGGATGTCAGTGCAAGCCTGCCTTCCCGAGGCGGCTCCACGGTGAAGACACTAGCGGGTGGCAGTTCCATTCTGAATCCTGCCTGAGTGGGTAAATGTGCTGTTCCAAGAGCACAGAGAGAAACGTGCACTCTCTCCTGCATGCCAGCCAGCCCCTTCCTGCATATGCTCCAGCAGATCTACATCCATCTTTGTGGGATGCCTCCAGGAGTCACAGGAGACCACGCCCACCCAGCGGCAGCACCCTGGGGGGAGAATGAAGGCCAACTCTTACCTGCCTGCGCAGCAGTGATCAGGGCTGTGTTCCCCTCGCTGTCCTGCCAGTTGACGTCAACGTGGGGACACTCTGCTAAGGCCACCACGGTATCCACAAAGCCATGGTAGCAGGCAACAATAAGGCCAGTCTAGAAATGAAGAGGGGAAGCAGTCAGAGGCATACAGCCCAAGTGTCATTAGTGAGCTCTGGGGACCGAGGGGAACAGCTGTCCTCCAGGAGGCTGGACCAGAGGCAACAGGGACTGTTTGTCTATGCTCAGCCCAGGGAGTGGCAATATTAGAAGGTGTGGCCCTGTTGGAGTGGGTGTGGCCCTGTTGGAGTGGGTGTGGCCTTGTTGGAGTAGGTGTGTCACTATGGGCGTGGGCTTTAAGACCCTCATCCTAGCTGCCTGGAAGCAGTATTCTGCTAGCAGCCTTCAGATGAAGATGTAGAACTCTCAGCTCCTCCTGTACCATGTCTACCTGGACACTGCCATGCTCCCATCTTGATAATGGACTGAACCTCTGAAACTGTAAGCCAGCCCCAACTAAATGGGTGTCCTTATAAGAGTTGCCTTGGACACGGTGTCTGTTCACAGCAGTAAAATCCTAAGACAGGGATCCCAGGTCCCCGGTTTTCAACCTTTTCAATTCTTAAACCAATCACTTATTTATTTGCCTATGATCAGAATCCATCCCATGAGGCCTTACACATTGTGTGTAAGGACATCAATGAATGGCTAGATCTGTGCCCTCATGGCTGTTTCCCCCAGATGGGATGCATGTACACACACACACACACACACACACACACACACACACACACACAGAGAGAGAGAGAGAGAGAGAGAGAGAGAGAGAGAGTCAGTATCATGTGTAGCATGAATGACAGCAGATAGGGTTACAGGACTCACAAGGAGTGTTTGGACCCAGATTCAAAGGAGGCAAGAAAACACAAGAAAGGGAAACAACTCAGGCAGAAAACCAGCAGGAGCAAAGGCAGCCCTGGGCTTGCGGGCCAGGGGATTCCCAGGTGACTCAAAGACTGGAGCAGAGTTGAGGGAGCAGTACCCAAGCCCACAGGGCCATGAAGAGCCCCAGACCTCTTTGATGAGTTGGTGATCAATATTCTGCACTAACTCGGTCTGCTGGGCAGAAATTGGCTCCAGGAGACCAGAGGGACATGTGCTGGGAAGCAGAGCAGGTGGCCCAAGGTGGAGACTTGGGTTGGAGACATGTATGGATTCTGGTATCTCACCAAGGACGGACCTGGGGAGTGTGAGAAAGACAGAAGAACCAAGAAGACCCTAAAGTCACACCCTAAGCAACTGAGTGGGTATGTCCACCATCGGATGAGGAGATGGCTCTGGGTAGAGTGGGTGTTTTAGGAGGCAGCAGGCGGACCAGAGCACACTGCGTCTGAGAGGAGGGTGCTCTGTGGCAGCAGGGAGGGGGCCATGCAGGGTCATGGTCGATTTTGGAGATTAGTAATCAAATATCTGCCAAATTATCAAGAGCATTCAAGCTGGGTGGCAGGAGCACACATCTCTAATCTCTGTACTCCACAGGCAGCCGGGGGGTGGATCTCTGACACTGTAGACACAGGCCTGGTCTACAGTGCAAGTTCCAAGACAGCCAGGGCTACACAGAGAAGCCCTGTCTCAAAAAAACAAAACAAACAAAAAAGACAACAATAAAAGAATATATAATAGTAAGAACCTTCTCCATTGCCGGTGGGGATGTAATCTAGTACAGCCACTATGAACATGGTGCAGAAGTTCCACATAAAAACTAAAAACAGACACCATCTGACAACGCTGTACTGAGTACACGCCCAAAAGACTCAAAGTCAGTACATGACAAAAATATCTGCATGTCATGCCATGCAGTGCCATTCGCAGTAACCAAAACAAGTACCTAGTTCACATGCACATCAACCCACAAATGAACGATAAAACGTGGTCCAGGGTAAATAGTAAGGCACACTTACTGCTCTTGCAGGGTACCTGGATTTTGCTTCTAACCACTCCCCTTCGCCCCCCCCCACACACACACACAGCCCTTCCTATTATCAGAAATTCTAGTTTTAGGGGTTCCTGTGCCTTCTTCTGACCTCTGCAGGCTACAACATGAATACATGGTTCACATAAACATATACAAGCCAAAGCAAGGACAGCATGGAGCCACCAGGCTTCCAGCCTGTGGGCAAACTAAGCCAGGACCTAAGGAAGCACTAGGAAGGCTGCTCTCACAGAGCGGTCTCTAGGAGGTGGTACAGGAGCTGGATGAGGAGGTGGAGGAGGAGGAGGAGGAAGAGGAGGAGGAGGAAAATGGGAAACAAGAAGAAAAAATGTTAAAACCCTAACCAACGAGTTCCTCATAATGTATCCAGAGAGGCAGACAAGGCCTCTGGAGATGTGACCAGTCAGGACGAAGTCAAATCCACTGTGGTGGATGCCCTTACAGGAAGGAGGAGGAGACAGTGGGGAGAGGGTCATATGAAAACACAGGCAGACTGGAGTGATGAGTCTTACAGCCAAGAAGACCATGGAGCCACCAGGGCTGGAAGAGGCAGGAAGTACTCAGAGAGTGGAGCATCTAAGTACTCTATCTTCCAGAATGTTCTCTCTCCCTTCCAGAGTGCCCTCCCACCCAGAATGCTCTCCCTCTACGAGTACTCTCCCTCCCCGAGTACTCTCCTACCCAGAATATGCTATCACCCAGAGTGCTGTGCTCTCAAACTGCAGGACAACATTTCCCTGTTGTTTGAACTAATGTAAGGCCAAAATTAACCTGGGAAAGACGAGGTGTACCTCTGTGATTGCCTCTTCTAAGGCTGTGGCTGTGACTACCATGATGCAGGAGAATGTCCATATATGAGTGGCTTTGAACACTTCATCACAGGAGAAAACTGGACAAGAGTTTTAGTGGGGACGCTTGTAGCCCCCAGAACTTGTCCTTTCAAGCCCACTTAGCACAGCTATTCTCCAGGGGATTCAAGTACCTGACCACCCCTGTGCATTTCCATAGGAGTAAGTCGTCCCCTGTCCATAGCTTCTAAGCCAATTACCTCCTCACCCAGATGAGGTCCAGAAAAGTCATGTGACCTAAGAGGCCCGGTGAGAAACTATAGAGGCTGAGAAGTTGCTGCATGAGGAGGACTGCTTTTGGCTCTAGCCAGTGGTGGGCGCATTAGGACAGTCAGGGTCTAAGCAGCCATTGTGACCCATGGAGGAGAAAGGCTGTTGCTGAAGCCTGAGGCGGCAGCTTCCACCAAGAAAGGTGAAAACACAGAGCCCAGGCTGCGTGAACAGCTGCACCAGCCCCACCTGCATCCAGCCCCGCCTGCACCCATCCCCACCTGCACCCAGCCCCGCCTGCACCCAGCCTCACCTGCATTTTGGGATTCAGTGAAACTCTCTCCTGTGTCTGAGGAATTACAAAACCATGACCTAGTAGATCAAGACAGAAATAGAAGAGAGTAGGGATTCCATGCTGCCCACTGGGAATGCAGAAGCGAAACATCCAGGCATGACATCCTAGCACACACACACACACACACACACACACACACACACACACCCTGCACAATTTTGAGAAATGTACTAATTAGGTAGATAACTCAAAGCACAAACATGAGATCCAAGGCAAGGAGTCACCTCTTTGTCCCCAGAGGCTCTACCTGGTGCTATAGACAGATGGCTGCGTCTTCCTTCAAGTCAACCATGGAGTCCTGATCCACAGAGCACTGGCATTACAAGGGGGGACCTTTGAAAGGTGACATATCATGAGGATGGAACTACCGTGAATGAGATTAGTGCCTACAGAATAGGGACCTCAGGCAGCTCTCCAGATCCTTTCCCAGCATTCAAAGACAGAGAGACACAGTGGCCATCTGAGACCTGAGGAGGCCCTCATCAGAAACTAGCCCCGCTAGAACCCTGACCTCTGTCTGCCACAGACTACAAAACTGCAAGAAATAAATTGCCATTGATCATTAGGGCCACACGGTCCACAGGGTTTTGTTACAGCGACCTCAGTTGGCCAAAACACTTATAATGGCAAAGACCCGGGGTTACCTTCTCTGACACACACGGTCAGCTAATACAGGCTCTTGAGAGCAAGATTTGATGAGTAAGCCTCTTTCAGCACAGTCACTGTATGCTCTGCTACATGGAGGGTGCCAAGTTTAAGTTCAGAGTACTCCCACAGTGGCCCAGCACAACCAGATTTTCAATAAAAGATCACTTACGAGTTGGGCATGGTGGCATACTGCTGTAATCTCAGCACTCAGGGGGCGGAAGCAACAGAATCTCGAACACAAAGCCAGCTTGAGCTACAGAGCAAAACTGACTCAAAAGTACAGAAAAAAAAATGATCTTCCATATGGTACCTTTCCCGTTATCATAATTAATTGCCCTGCCAAAAGAGTATTTGTTGAGGTTTGGTCTTTTGCTATGTATGATAATGCTAATACTGGCCTCCAAGATCTGGTTGTCACAGGGACAAGAGAATGATGTTATGTGACCTTGCTCCTTAATTTAAAACTATTGGCTGAATAAAGATGCTGATAGCCTACAGCTGGGCAGAAGAGAGGCGGGTGGGGTTTCGGATCTTGGGCTTGGGGTTGGAGGACCGTGAGGGAGAGAAGAATGAGGGTGGAAAGAGGAGAAGATACCATGAGGTAAACCATCCTGACAACTCGCCATGAGGGATAGCCAGTTGGAGTAATAGTGACCTAGACAGAACATGGCAAGTCATATCTCGGGGTTATTGATAGAGAAGTAGATACTAATATCTTAGAGGGTAGATATCTGCCCAGCTCTATTACTTTAAAGGCTTATTATAAATATAAAAGTTCTGTGTCTTTTATCTGAGAACTGAATGATCTAAGGTGGGGGTAGAAACCCCTGACTCTTATTATTACCGCAACAAATACTAGATCACGTGCTCATGTGTTTCAAGCTCTAAGGAATGATATTGGTGTTTCAAACTGACATCCATGACACAGCACAATCAACTCCATAAAGGCTACCTGATACTCTCTCCAGCTGGTGGGGATTTTGAAATAGGTCATCCATATACGAAGTAACACTTTTTTCAGTTGTTGAATTTTAAGGAGAAAGCGCACGGAGCAGCTGTAGGAAAGCTAGGTTAGCAAGCTGCCGGAGCTGGCAGTCACTGCACCGACTTCTCCATTCTCGAGGCTCAACTGTCAGCTCATGGTTGCACAAACGAGACAGACAGACAGACTGCTCTCAGCTCATCATGGGAGCACCCAAATCCTCCTGAACATCGCTGGGTGGAAGCGTTGCTCTAACATTTGACTGAGCACACTGTAACATCCTCCCTGTGTGATTATGTGCATGCACGTGCACACACACAGCTTTTCCTACATCAGCAAAAGCACCTCTGAAAGCAACTCTTAGATCTAGAAGAGGCACTCACAGTCATTGAACAAAGCCCTTCTGTTCCTCTCTTACCAGTGTATAGACACTGCTAAAGCCTAAGGGGCTAATGCCCTCAGGTTCTGATGCTCTTGGGAGACCTCCATGCAGCACGCCTGGATTTAAGCACACAAAGAGACTGAAAACATTACACACAGCCCAACTGCTCTTGAGAGAAGTCCTAGGCAGTAGCTGTAGTTGCCACCCGGACAGGGCCCTCCTCCTGTAAATACTCCAGTTCCGCAGGTGGTTATAACCAACCAACTCTTGAGGTCTCTGGGTCTTGACGAGCCCTTCTCTTGGGACCTCTATCACTTTGATCCTGCTCCCCTACTACTGAGGGGGTCTGTCCCACCTGAGGAAGAGTTCCCAGAAGAGGAACCAGGCTTCGGATGATGGCACCCTGATGGTATGAGCAAGATGTTTGGTCAGAAAGGAAGACAGAGAGAGAGAGAGAGAGAGAGAGAGAGAGAGAGAGAGAGAGAGAGAGAGAGAGAGAGAGAGAGAGAAAGAGGACTAAACCTGGGGGTTCTGGATGAGACAGCAGGAGACAGGAAGCAGTGACGCTGGTTCATCCACCCCCCCCACCCCCACCACCACCGCCTTGGTGACTATGCAAAATCAAGTCCCCTGTCTTTCTGGGGACTAGTCCAAATGGCCAGCATATACACATTTAAAATTCTAGTCCACGTTCCAGGATGAATGCAGAACTGCTCATGAGCTCCCAACTTAGCTAAGGAGCTACTGACAACTGAAGGCTGGGGGAAGATCAGATTTTCTCCAAGAATGTGGGACTTGGCGGGCTGCCTATGCCCGGTAGATGGACCTACGTCTATCCACATGAGGCAGCTCGGTAGGCAGCGTGAAAGAAGAGGACAGGAAGTTGGGATGGGTGTAGAGCAGGGAAGGTGGGAGGAAGCATTGGAGTGGATACAACAATATACATTGTAAACAAGTCTGAAATTCCGAAAGAATAAAAAGTAATTTAAAAAAAATTCCTCTTTAACTAGTTTAAATCCTGTCTTGGATGAATCGACTCAGGGCTCCCACGTTATTGTGATCTTAGTTTGTAACGCCCCAATTTAGACTAAGATTGACCATCGTCACTATCCATCAGCCATCTACATTTCTGTCCTAATAAACAGTGTATTTATATCCTTTGTCCGTTTCCGTCTGGCTTCTTCACCTTTTCCTCACTGATCAGACTAAGTTCTTTATCTATTCAAAGTCAGCACTGCCCAAGAGCTATAGAATGGGTGTCATCAATGAATGCCACATAAAATGTTCTAATGGCCCTATTAATAGAAGCAATTATCCTAACAGTGTCTTTTATTTAACCCAACCTATCCAAAAGATTTCCGTTTCAACAGCAATCAGTTTGGAAGGAGGGGAGATACTGTCCTTCCTTCCTTCCTACTTCCTTTCAATTTTGCCATCAAAATTTTCATTTTGATGTAATAAAATAGTTAGTGCTCTCCATTATGTAATGCTTTTTGTGACTTTAGAAATCCTGCCTGGGCCAGAGAAATGGGGAGTCAGCACAAACAGAAGGCATTGTATTAAAGGGTTGCAGTGTTAGGAAGGTTGGGAACCACTGGCCTAAGGGAATATTTCACACTGAAAACAGCAGTATCTAACTCATCCTTGATGTTCACTAGAGCTGACAGCTAAGAGACCATTTTGAGTCTTTGGGATGACTTTGAATTTTGAGTTTTGTAACAAGTTACGATGCTAGGACTGTGGGGACTCTAGAGATGGACTAATGCAGGCTGCATTGGGATCAACATCAGAATCTGGAGCTCTAGGGTTATGACTTGAGGTGTTGCATTTGGGTATCAAATTGACCAAAGATAGACTTGTGATGGTTAACATTAGTGTCAATTTGACTGGATTAAGAAATGACTAGGGCTGCGGTTCTCAACCTTCCCAATGCTGCGACCCTTTAACACAGTTCCTCATGTTGTGGTGATCCCCAACCAGAAAATCATTTACATTTGTTCTTCATGCCTGTAATTGGCCACTGTTATGAATCATAATATAAATATCTGTGTTTTCCGATGGTCTTATGAGACCCCTGGGAAAGAGTCTTTTAATCCCTCAAAGGAATAGTGATCCACAGGTTGAGAACCACTGGCCTAGGGCATTAATAGCATCTACTCTGGGGTTCTGTATATGAGGGTGTTTCCAGGGAGATTTAGGTCTACCCTAAATGGTACCCTCCCATGAATAGGGTTCCAGGCTGAATAGAAAAGGAAAAAATCCAGATGAATTCCAGCAATCGCTTTCCTCTGATTCTTCATCCGCCTAGATGTGGGCAAGTATCTCCCAACACTAGGCATGGCCTGGTCCCTCTGTCAGCCCTTTCCTGACTAGGTGGGTAGCATCCCCTGAACCATGAACCAAAAGTCTTACACCTTAAGTTATTCTTGTTGGGCACATGGTAACACTGGTAAAAAAACAAACAAACAAAACCAACCAACATACTGAAATACAGAATGATTGTTGTCATATCAATAACCGTGAAAAACAACTGGATGTTATATTAATTGTGGCTAACTACATATAATTAATGCTACTTAACTTGGAAATTTCCCTCTAGACTTCAACCAGGATTTGTTATATGCTTAGAAGACAAGGGATCAATGCTGGTCCCCGCCACCTCTCAAAAAAAATACGTTTGAAATTGGAGCAAAGAGTTAAAGAGCAATTTTTCTATTGTATCATCTCACTAAACATTTAAAATTATATATTGAAGGAATTCAATCACGAAGAAAGTATTAAATAGTAAAATAAAGTAAAAACAAGTAAACTTTTATAAAAATAACTGAATTTTAACTATTAACAATACAAGGAGAAAAACAGGAAGAAAATCACCAGGATCTCAGCATGATTGGTCCGAATGATGATATCTTTCTTCAATAGCAGTAAGTCTCATTCTTATGTAATGAATGGTGGGTCCTATTTAATAATCAAGAACTTATTTAAGAAAATAAAAACTTCAGCAAAGCTCCTCATCTCATGCCTTTAGCAAGTTCATGGGTTGTTCATGGCAAGTTCATGGGCGAGTTCATGGGTTGTGAAGACACACTACAGGGGAGAGAAAGCTGCTTTCTGTTCCACAGAAAGCAAAGGAAGGGTATGGATGAGCTTACCACACCAGCCATCAAACAATAAGGGAACAAGAAACAAGGTCTTGGGGCTGGAGAGATGGCTCAGCGGTTACACTGACTGCTCTTCCGAAGGTCCTGAGTTCAAATCCCAGCAACTACATGGTGGGTCACAACCATCCGTAATGAGATCTGACGCCCTCTTCTGGAGTGTCTGAAGACAGCTACAGTATACACACATATAATAATAAATAAATCTTTAAAAAAAAGAAAAAAGAAAAGAAAGTCTCTCAAGGCCTACAGCTTATGATCAACTTTATGGATTTCTTGGGGAAGAAAAAACCTCCATAAAATTCAATATAGGAACCCAAATTGCCCACTAGTGTCAGACTCAAAGAATGAAACCTCTTTGAACACGTTGAACACATTGGGTTATCTCCAAGCATTTCCCATTTCTTTGGTCTACTACAGGTCCTCAGACATCAACCCGTTCGGTCTACTTAGTGTGTCTGTGTATAATTGTCTCCATGTGTACATGTGTGCATGCATCTGTGCGTGTTTACATGCATGTGCATGCACACATGTATATACACACAGAGACTAGAGATTGATGTCACATGTCTAATTTAGCCTCTCCCCAACTTGTTTTTGGCACCGTGTCTTTTCACTGAACGCTCACTGATTAGCTAAACCGCCTGGTCAGTAAACCCTGGGACCCGTGTCTTACTTGCTCCCATACTCCAGAGCTTCTGGCATTTTGAGGCGGGTGCTGGAGATCCTACCTCAGGATCTCAGGATCCCTCACACTGGCCCAACAAGCACGTTATACCTTAAACCATCCCCCAGCCTCCCCGACTCCACACAACTTTTTAAAAGACAATATTTTCACAAATAGCCAGCTAGATCCGGCTTATACCAGATGAAGGGTGGCGGGATTCAATACAACCAGTCAAAGGGAAGAGAACGAACAAGCTGGTTGATGAGTCCCTCAAACTAACCCGGTTGGATTTACCCTCTGCCGCAGCCTCTCAAGGGAGGTCTCTGGACCGATAGCATCAGTGTCGTCAGGAGCTGGAGAGAAATGCACACCTCAGGTCCCAGCCCCGGCCCCCTGAGTCAGAGCCTACATTTTTTAATAAGCTCCCAAGTGGCCCGTGGGACAAAAGGCAGGTAGATGTACGACAAGGCTGTGAGGTGAATGAGGCTCTCAGCCAAATGGTGAAAGGACATGAGGAGGAAGATGGAGGTAAGGATGCTGGGTGAGCGAGGCTCTCGACTGGGCAGTGAAAATGCTCTCACTGTCCGGGAACCCGAATCCATACACCTACTTCAGCAACACCAGGTACCGTTCCCCTCGCTCCTCCGTTTTCCTTTAACTGAGCCATGTTTAACTTTAATGAAGAGGCAAATCCACTTGCCTAGCCCTGTCTTTCTCAAGGTATAGCCTAATAAACCTATTTCCAGCCCGCATACCCACAGTCACTCTCAAACGCCTCCTCCTACATGATACTACCAGCAGGCTGCCTCACTGAGAACAGACGATAGCCTGTGACCAGCTGGGCTGCAAAGGTCATAAAGAAAGGTCATGACTTGGTGGCTTGTATTTTGTCTTCTAGATTTAAGAATAGATAGGCATAGTTTTATCTGCTAAGAATAGGTAACTAGACAAATATCCGCAGACACCAGCTCCCGGGAGGGGAGTCACATTGCCTCTAGAACCGTCCTCCATCCGCTACCCTAACAAGCAGGTACTGATAGCCAGCTAGGACCTGGTACCGTGTGGAAATAAGAAGAGGAACCCAGAAGATGAGTGCATAAGGTCCTTTCTCTGGGGAAACCGGGTCTAGGGAAGGAGTCCGGGAAGTAAACAATGCGATGTGAGCTGACCCAGGGGACAGCTGGTCGCACACAGCAGATGGAAATTGGCCCATGCTTGGAGAAGGGTTGGCACAGGGCAGGCAGAAACTTCTTAGGCAGCCATCAAAGGAGCCACAGAGGTCAGGACCATGTCACATATGTAGAGAAGCCTCCAGGTCAAGGTGGCTCACAATTAGGCTGAGGCTAAGTCAGGGAGAACCACGACAGGGTCTTCCCAGCATGGAGTGCAATCAGACTCTTCCCCTGAAAACCTGGCTCTCCAGTGGGAGGTGAGGAGGAAAGACAGCCTTCCATTTTCTTTTATTTTTAAAACAGTCTTTAAATACATGCTTTTTTTTTTTCTTGCCACCTCATTTGTGATTTCAGACATAACTGAAACTGACATCTGTCTGTCTGATTCATAGCTGTCAGGGCAGATGACTTCGACAGGACATTCCGGGCTTTGGAATGTCTGCGCTTACAGGTGTTCGTTAATGTTTCCTAATGCTCTTTCTTTCTGTAAAAGAATTTAAATTATAACCTTTTTCCAAATGTGAAGGTGCTCAATATCATTGAGTCACCAGGAAAATGCAAATCAAACCCACGGAGAGACAGTACCGCACACCCACTGGAGCGGCTAAAATTAAAAAGACTGACAATACCAAATGTTGGCGAGAGTGTGGTGCACGCGTGTGCGCGCGCGTGTTCCCAGCAGACGGGGGTGTGGGCACCACTAGGAAGCCAGTCTCTGTCAAAGCTTAGCATGTGCCTGCCTCGTGATACAGCAGTGCCGCTCACAGACACGCTCCAGAGAAAGAATATCTGTACCCAAATTAAGACCGACATAAGAACATCAGAGCCTGATTCGTAACTCACGGCCCCCAAATGGCAAACAGTGTGGATGTTCATCATCAAGAAATGGAGCGAAGATGAGTGTGGCAGATCATGCTTTCTCTCAGCTGGGGCGGGAGGGGAGGGGGAGATGGGGAGGAAGGAAAGTGAAAGGGGGATTGAGTGAGCAGACCTGGAAATACACACATGTAACATCCTTATCAATAAAAGAAGAAAATCTTGCTACATGCAACAACACTGACGGGTCTCAAATATCCCACCGAACCTAACAACCAAACCCCAGGGAGTGCTTGCTGCCAGAAAACTCAGTAGTTCCAGTCCGAGGCACTCCTCCGAGGAGGCTCAAAGCAGGGATTCCAGGAGAGACCTGGGCACTCGTGTTCACGGCTGCGTCGCTCATGATAACTGAAACACCCAAGGTGTTGGCAAATGGATGAGTGTGTGGTGAACATGCACAAGACTATTTCTCCACTCTATGAGGAAATGGAATTACAATACATGACACAGCATACAAGAACCCAGGAGAATACTGTGCAAGTGACAGAAGCCAGGCACAAAGGGGCACATATATCCCCACATGCAATTGTTATTTTTCATTGCTGGGATAAAATAACTTGGGACAAAACAACAACAACCACCAAAACTCAAAGTTAGGGTTTCTGTCGGTTTACAGTTCTAAAGGGGAAGCTCATAATGGCAATAAAAATGTGGCAGTGGGCACCAGGAGCAAGATGGCTGGTCACACAAGAAGCTGGGAGAGCTAACTGCAAATGGAGTGACCTATAAACCCTTGAAGCACACACCCAGTGCCATCTTCCTGCCAGCAAGACCAACAGTCTGGTGACCCCCTCAAACAGCACAACCAATTAGTGACAAGTGCTCATTCTCCTAACCTGAGGGGGGTGGCGCCATTGCTCATTCAAACCACTACAGTCTGTCTATATGAAACACAGAATAAGCAAATCATAAAGACAGAGTAGGCTAGAGAGCGCCGACTCAGGGAAGACAGAATTGGTGATGCCATCACAGTTACGAGGGTCTGGGGCTAAAGCTTTGGAAACAGCAATAGTAGTTACATAGCATTGTGAAAGCCTTCAATGTAACAAAAGTGCACTCTCGCAACAGTGGCTAAGGGAGTCAGTTTTGTTACACACACTCACCACAATGTTTAAAAACAATGGAATATAAAGAAAAAAAACACATTGAGCTGTTTCTTTCAAACAGGAACTAACAGGTGAACCACTTCTCTCTGCAGCTGTTAAAAAAGAAAAGGGCTGGTGATGTCGGATCAGTAGGCTGGAACTATTGCTCTGGCAAGGATCGAAGCTGGGCTCCCAGCAAACAAGTGTGGTACAGCACGGAAGCCTCCAATGCAGATTCCTCGCTGTGGGCTCCTGCACTCAGACAAACACACACACACACACACAACTTAAAAAAAAACATAAAGAAATGCAAAGAAAAGGTAACTTAAGAGGTACACAGAACACAAATCTCAAAACCCTTTACAATGAATGAAGAAAGCAATGTTTTCTATGGTGTCTTCAGCACCTGAGATTCTTTCTTCTGTCTCTTGTATTCTGTGTTGTTGATGCTTGCATCTATGACTCCTGAATTCTTTCCAAGATTTTCTATCTCCAGAGATGTCTCACTTTGTGATTTCTTTATTGTTTCATGAAATAGTCAATTTTAATGTGTTTTTCTATATATTTCTTGAATTTTATCAGAAATATTTTCCTTGTAGACCTTCAATTTTATCAGAAAATGTTTATAATTCCACTTTCAATCAACTTAGGAATATTTTTATGTCTACCATTTTATCTATAATTTTCCATGATAATCTTCAATTTTAACATGTTATTTTATATTTTTCTACAATTTTGTCAGAAATATTTTCCATGTAAATCTTCAATTCTATCATAAAATGTTTCTACTTCCTTTTTCAATTAATTTAGCAATGTCTTTTATGTCTACCATTTTACTCTTTAATTTTCCATGAAAATTGTCAATCTTAATGTGTTTTTCTATTTATTTCTTCAATTTTGTCAGAAACATTTTCCATGTAAATCTTCAATTTTATCATAAAATGTTTCTACTTCCTTTTTCAATAAAAAATAATAAATAATAAAGAAAGAAAACAAGGCAGAGGGTGAAACTGTGTGATTCCATCAAGGCTCTGCCTAGACTCCACTGATCCACGGATTTAAAGCTACCCGACAGTGGCCATTTCTGATGGATAGGGACTCACTAGAAAGTGGGCAAAGGGAAGCGTGCTGGAGATGGAGACCTGAATCTTGGAGTGGGAGAGAAGCACACAGGTGCAGAAATAGCCACATGCCACGCATGGCATCTGGTCGACGATGTGCCGCACACGTCAGATGACCATGGAACTTCCTGCCACCCACAGACCCCACAGCCATCATGATATCCTACGGAGGATGAACTGATCGTGAGTAATTTACTGTGCTGACGGTCATGTGAGAGCATATAGCATAGATATGATATTCGGCCCATTATATCTGATGGTATGCATGCTCCTGGATTGCGCATTTCCTGTCTTACGCCTTTCATAATTTTTATTTTTGTATATGCGTATATATGAGTACACATATGTGCATGCTCCTGTATGTGAGATCGCACATGTACAGGTGTGCAGTCACATATTGTGCATGTCTATAGAGGGCAGGTGGCAACCTCTGGGTCATTCCTCAGACACCAACCACTCTGTCTTTAGAGACAGGGTCTCTCGCTGGCCTGTAATTCGTCAAGCAGACTAGCTGGCTGGTGTATGAGAACCAGGGAACTACTCGTCTCCACCCACAATGCCAGGATTACAGGTGCCCCCCACCACACCCACATGCCCCCAGCACACCCATGTGCCCCACCACCACACCCACGTGCCCTTCACCACACCCATGTGCCCCCACCACACCCACGTGCCACCACCACACCCACGTGCCCCCCACCACACCCACGTGCCCCCCACCACACCCACGTGCCCCCCCACCACACCCATGTGCCCTCCACCACACCTGGCTTTTCCTAGTGTGGGTTCTGGAGCTCATACTCAAAGACTGGGCTACCTCTAAAGCGCTGACCCGTATTTTTCATACATCATTTTACTAGCAAAAAGAATCGTATAGTAAAACCGGATGTTCTGTTTTAGTTGTTTTTACTGCACCACAAGGCCACCGAGGGCCAAGCCCACCTCGGCTCTCAGGAGCACAATCTAT
This sequence comes from Tokudaia tokunoshimensis, assembly GCA_036184795.1. Classification (NCBI taxonomy): domain Eukaryota; kingdom Metazoa; phylum Chordata; class Mammalia; order Rodentia; family Muridae; genus Tokudaia; species Tokudaia tokunoshimensis. Next base: position 75,431,352 of record BTHU01000009.1, read on the forward strand.
GGTTTCAGTATGCTGACAACTCATTCTCAGAGAGCACACCTACACTCAGAGCGTATGGCCGAAGCTGTTGGAAAGCAGCCAGCTGCTAGAATGCACACTCGCTGCCCGATGTAAGTGGCACCTCAGGAAAGCACTGTTAACACAGGGAGAAGCCAAGCAACGCGGTGCTAGAGGGCAGGGCTGAAAGCAGGAGCTAACGGCACTGTGGCCACTGAATGAGAAAGCAGCATCTCCTCAGGGTGGAGAGAAAGCAGCTACAGGAAGAGAAGCATGAGAGCGTAAGCAAGGCAGAGAGGAGGAGCAGAAAGATCTACCTCTCACTGGACGCCCGGAGAAGGGAACATTGAGGGGCAAAAAGATGTCCAGGACTCTTTGTAAATACAGCAAGGTGCAGAAATCCAAAACCATTTAGAACAACACCCATGCGCACACCCAACATACATTAATTTGAAGTATAGGTTCCTATTAGCACCAAGCTGAGGTATGGGTTCATAGTTGCGAATGTAATTATTTGCAAAGGATGCTGGGATTACAACTGCACTCATAATGAAGTTCTATTGCTTTGGTGTGTTTTCTTCCTTGCCTGGAAGAGATTGTCCAGCTATTCCAGGACCAAGAGATGCCACAACCAAGCCAGGGTCACCAACTGCTGAGCCGGCCACAGCAGCTCTACACCATGCCCCGGATTTAATTCTCTTAGAAAGCACTTGCCCCTCTGAGAAGGTGCTCTGCACCCCCCCCCCAAGCTGTTCAGCTTCAGACTGGAATCATTCATTCAAGAGGAAAACGCTGGTGACTTCCAGCGTCAGAACCATCCAGAAGGCTATGACCAGACAGACTGGGAAGTGACAGGGTTGGGACTCACAAGCGATGGCCCATCCTCAGGAAAACATGCAGATCCCTGAAGGATGTGCAGCACACCCTGTCACACACACACAGGATTCTGAGACATGCCCCCCTCTCCTTAACTACTGTCTGAAACAGATGGCACTACATACCCCAAAAAGGCACTCTCAGTGGGGCATAACGGCACAATGGCAGTCTTAGGCTTGGAGAAGCAAATGTGGGAGGACTCCAAGTTTGAGGCTAACACGGGCTTGTTGATGAGATGCTGTTTCAAAATATAGATTCATACAGGGCAGGGGTGCGTCTTAATTCTTGGTATAGATGAACATGGTCTGATTTGTAAATAGTACATTTGTGAGTAAGAATCTAAGGATCTTAGGGGGTCATCCCGAAGACGGAAGAGTACAGGAAAATGGGGGTGATGTCTGGAGCAATACCACTATACACCCAGGAGTGCCCGGCTATGCAGGGATAAGAGGAGGTATAAGAGTTATGCATCAGAGACAGGGAGCATGGCTCTGCAGTCTCCTGGGTCCCTGACTTCCAGACTTCAGGACTATGGGAGTGGGGCCCATCCAGTCTGAAACCAGCACCCCTCCCCCACCCAGCACGAGGCCAGACTGCCTTCTTACTTCCTCCCCTGACTCCCACCATGCTCAGGGTGTCATTTTCCACTTAGGAGTCCGCCCCCCCCCCATTCCAGACCATGGCTCAGCTTCTGCTGCTAGGTCCCAGACCCCCACTGTAGCTTATGCCTCCTCTATAGCCCCTCAGGTTCAAGGGCCAGGACTCGGGGTCTCAGGAAATCGACTCACTGGTGATGAGCAGTGATGTGGTTCACTGGGGTGACAGCCAGATAATGATGACAGGTAATCTGTCTAGACATCCCCTCCAAGAACAAAGCTGTCAGACCAAAGGGTGAGTGACTACCTCAGAACTACGGAGGGCCCCCTTCTCACCAGGGGCAGCAGTTCTCCTCTCTGTGGCCTGCAAGCTCTTGTGTCTCGTGCCTCAGTGAGGATGTCTGAAGACAGCAGCTTTTAAAAAGCATTCGCAGTCCTCTGCTTATTACTTCTTCCAGTGCAGCAACGCATCCCCATGAGCTCTGGAAGACCTTGGGGAGCCACGAGGGATGTGAGGGCTCCTGAAGTCCCTAGAGATGGTTCTTCTATTGGGCAGCGTAAGGCAGGAAGCTAAAAAGAACGACTTCTTGGCAGAAAATGAGGAACCGGGAAAGGAGTTCACACAGACGGGTGCCAGGAACGCGGCAAGGCTAAGACTGGGTGAGGTCAGCAGAGGGAGCGCACAGAGTGGGCACAGTGGGGGTTGGAAAGGTGGCTTCAGAGGACACACCAGCACAACTGCTGGTGTTCTCTCACGGCCGGATGTGTGCCAGGGTGGAGGGTGACTGGAGGAGGTAGCAGGGGACAGAATCTGGGTAACCTGAGCTGGAGGCATAGGTGAGTGAGAGACTGGCCCAGAGAGAAGCCAGGATTCCTGGGGTCCCTGGGTTCCATTCTTAACACCAGGAAATGTATCATAAAGATGAATATGATTTTGAGACAAAGAGGAAGTGGACGGGGAAAGCGAAGTTGGCTAGCTCTCTTATAAATTTTGGCATTTTAGGAGGCAAGAAGAAGTATGAGTTGGGGTCAGTCTGGGCTAAACAGTGAGTCCTACATATTCCTCAAAGGAACACAGAAATGGTGTCTGCAAACGCAACTCTTGGGAGAGTGCTAACTAAGTGGACACACCTGCTCCTGGGAGTGCTTTAGCTGTCTATCCGAGTGCCCTGGTAAAGCTATCAGGGAGTAACGGAGACGACACACACACACACACACACACACACACACAAGCAGAGGGCAGGTGCGTTTGTTTCATTGTCTCGTTGTTTCATTGACAGCTGCTTTTACTTTCTTTGTATCTATATGCAGAATCCAAGCTTTGTAAAAGGTGAAAGAGAAAGTGATCTAGACCCTGGGAATTTTTCAAAGTTTCTAGTAGACATCTAGTAGACAGACATTGTACCCCATTTCTTTAATCAAAGTCATTTTTTTTCTTGTGGGTAATATAAATATCAAACTCAAATAGATACAAATTGATCAGCTCAAATATATAGAAAGATATCAATTATACATAAAATAAACCAAAAAAAAGATGAACATTAAGTTAAAAAAAAAAAAACCACACAGCAATTTACATGACAGGTATAAAAAAAAGGGGGGCTATCCTGCAGCTCCTTTCCCTGGTGGGAAGTGGGGTCCTGTCAGCCTCGGTCGCACCCTGGCTATGGCACCTGTTGTAAAAGTAGGTATTTGTTTGGCACATTTGCAAAAGCTAAAATAAAATCTGACTGTACCACGCAGGCCCGTACTCAAAGCCCTTGACATTTGGGTACCTTTTCCTCTTCCAGAGACCGGAAGGCTGGATTGGCTCATACCAAGAGGGACAACGCAGCTGACTGAGCGAATACACGGAGCAAACACTTTGCAAATGTTCACTGCCGCTTTAAAACAACTAAAGGCAAATGAAGAGGAGGCCGTGGGGCAATGCACACCCCGCAGGGATTCCAGGGTTCAGCAAGGATTCCAGGGTTAAGCCAAAGCGCTTGCTGCCAAGTCTGATGACCTGAGTTGTCCTCTGACCTTCACCCATGCGCCATGACTCACCCACATGTGCACACAGTAAATAAACAAATCCTTAAAGGGACACCACAACAAGATCAGGAAGAAGCCATCCCAGGGCTTATGATTCTAGGAGAAGTATGGAGCTCTGGGTGGGTAGCAGGGCTCAGGAAGTTCCAGGCCATTCATTTAACCTAAGATCCTCACTATGTAGAGAATTTTATGCAAGAATCATTCACCCACAAGCGAACAGTAGAAGAACGATTGTTGTGACTTTACTGAGGGACTCTTGTCACCTCCTCCGGCTGCTCAGAGTCACCGTGGCCGCAGCTGTTAACGCTTAGTGCACGCGCCCCTTGGATGGCTCTAGACTCAGATGTATGGAGGTCAATGACATGCCTCAAACACTTGCTGTCTAAAACCTGGAGCAGTGCCTAGCAGAAGCTGCCAGGCTGGAGCTGGGAAACACCAGTTTTCCTTTATGTTTTGTAAAGAATAATGAGTTAATAACTAAGGCTTTACCACTAAAAAAAAAACAGATAAAGACCAAGTAAAAGAGAGGCCGAGGTAGCTTAAACCGTATCACCACACAGCAAAGAGGTCACCCAGTCCCACGCCGGGTGACGCTTCGCCAAAGCAATGCTGTGTTGCTACGATACAAGTTTTACTCGTTTTCAGTTTGTGAAATCAAACTTAGAAAGTTGAGGTCATGGCATAGTTGCAAAGTCAAGAAAATGTCATTAATCTTGTCTGCAGAAAGGAATGGAAGACAGAAGGAGAAGTGGACAATGAGGGGGGCGGGGGGCGGGGGGGCGAGGAAAAGCTGAGAAACAGCCAGAAGCAAAGTGTATGGAGCTGAGGTCAAAATAAAACAGGCAAGGGTAGGCATGGTGGTAGGCATATATATATACATCTACGATCCCAATACTCCGAGACCAGAGGAGCTCAAGTTTGAGGATAACCTGGACTACAGAGTGAAAACCTGGTCCAAATACACACATGCACACATGCACGCATGCACACACGCACACACCTACCCACCCACGCACGCAAGTATCCACGCATGCAATCATGCCCACCATCCAAAGAATGAGAATGATATATGCGAAATGATGCAGATGGCTGACTAGGTCTGACTCAAAACGGGGAAAATAAGGGATAGGAACAAAGATCTCCATCTGCCACAACAGCGAGTCGTGAACGTCACCGTGAACTGATAAATCAAGGCTCATCATGAGTTGGCAGGTTCCCTGCCAGAAGAGCGGGCCGCTTCAGGCCAGATGGAATGAAAAGTGGAAGAGGATATGGTGCAAGTGATCCATACACTGGGCGGCAGCCAGGCAAGCGGTGTCGGGAGAAAACCGCCACGATTCGCTGCAAGCTCACAGGCTTCTAAATGGTTTTCTAAATGCCTGTGTCTGTAACTTCAGCAAAATAAGAGAGGAAAACAAAACACAGGAGTGCAAATACAAATCGTGGGGATACAGGTAGACGAACCAGAAAACGGCCCTTTGTCTTTTAAAGGTTAAGTGTTAAGGAAACACCTGGACAGTGGAAAGAATACACAAACAACATTGTTGGGTGAGTTAATAACTAAGCAATAAAAACACATGCCTAAAGCCAGGTGTGGTGGTGGCATAAGCCTGCAATCCCAGATCTCAGGAGGAGGCAGCAGGATTGAGATCTGCAGGATAGCCTGAGATACAATTGACATGTCTCAACATGCCCACCCACCACACACACACACATATACACACACACACACACACACACTCACCAAGCATGGGAACTCATGCCTCAAATCCTAATATTTGACAGGCTGCGCTGTGCTTTAAAGACCAGCCTGGGCTACACAGTTATTTCTGGATCAGCAGGAACTACAGAGTAAAACCCTGTCTCAGAACACAAAGCAAAGGGAAAAAGTTAAGGAGCCCAGGAAGATGGTTCCTCAAAGAGAGCTTGCTGCCAAGGCTGGTCACTTAAGTTCCATCTCCAGGATCCACAGGGTAGAAAAATAGAACGGAGTCCCTGCAGGTTATCTTCTGACCTACACACACACACACACACACACACACACACCCCATAGCATGCATCCCAGCCCTTTCCACAAAAACAAACAAAAGAATAGAACATAAGAAATTAAGGACAAAAATAAAGGTATATGTACGTACATATACACATATATCCTAACACATTTTATTAATCAAAAGGCAAAGAAGCATTTCAGGAGCACAGAACCACTGAAATCAATATCTATGTAAGTGTACTAGACACACAAAAATAGAGCATTCCTTGGTTCTAAACATCACAAGCAAAACTAAAAGACTGTTAAAAAACAGCAACCAAATGAATGGAACAGGAACGTATTAGATATCAGTCTGAAGTACCAATAGTGTAATTATGATATTATAATCATAATTATCCAAATGGGTACAGGAAAAAGCAGGACAGCCCCAGAGCAGCCAAGAGCTAATACGCGCACCCCTGAGCCTTACACCCATCGGCAGGCAGAGAAGCTAAATTAAACCACTGGTGCAGTATCAAATACTCAACAATAAAGATACAGTTTCAGAACTTCACAGAAAGCACATCATTCAATTGCCGGTACTGGGCAAATGCTCCCAGTCATCTAAGAAAAAAAAAATAAGACTGGATCTTTATCTAGTGTCTTAAATCCAAAAATGAATCAACAGACATATGGTGATAAAGACCCTGGGAAGAAATTCAGATGACTCTTTCTATAAACTTGGCTTGAAGCTCAGCGGCAAACCCATAAGCAGAGGGGGTTGACTCTGGCTGTGTGAAAATTCAATTCTCCTCAGCAAGACACAAACCAGACACTGCCTGTTTCAATGGCAAGACCGGACACCCTGCGCATCTTCTCTTCCGCTGAAATCAATAAAAATGACTAAATATTTTCTAAAAATTCCACAGTTGAGTGTGGTAACCAATTGAGAGGAGGATGTAGCCAGACCAGCCTGGGAGTTCCACACACAGGAGTTCCAGGCCAGCCAGTGCTACATCATAAACCGCTGTCTCAACAAAACAAAACTCTAGTGGACACAACCTCCTTCCAGCCAAACAGGCAGGGCAAGCCCAGTTCCCAGAAGGGTGGTAGCGCTGAAACCAGCTCAGCTCCCCTCACGACAGTGGAGCAAAGCCGCAGAGAACCAAGCAGGCTTCCCTTGTAACACGTGCTGCAAGGCTGCAAAGAACCAAGCTGGCAGCAAGCGACGCGAGAGCAATGCAGCCTGACAGGGAGTTACTGGATGGGAAGACACGAGGACACGGTCTGCCACTGCCAGCAAGCTGCGAAAGCAGGTCATTACTCTAAGGAAGCCCAAAGCTAGCCCTAAGGGCAAGGTAAGCCAGAAGGAGGATGGACTTACTGCAACCACAAGTCAGCCTGCAACAGTCAGCCCTGTCCTGTGTGCCTGTGGCAACTCTCTAGAGGGAGGTCAGTCATCCAGGGCTACTTAATTATCATACAACAATATGGGAAAAAAATGACCAGATATACCAGAAGACAAGACCAAGAGAAACATCTCTAGGAGACACAAATATCAAAACTCTCGGCCTTTAAAATAACTTTTTTTTAAGATTTATTTATTTATTACATGTAAGTTCACTGTAGCTGTCTTCAGACACTCCTGAAGAAGGTGGCAGATCTCGTTACAGATAGTTGTGAGTCACCGTGTGGTTGCTGGGATTTGAACTCAGGACCTTTGGAAGAGCAGTCAGTGTTCTTAACCACTGAGCCATCTCTCCAGCCCCAAAATAACTTCTTAAACAACAAATAGAGAAATACATTTTCTTAATTTAATGTATTTAAGAAATAAATTAATGTATTTAAGAAATACATTTCTTAAATAACAAATAGAGAAAAGCATTTTTCTAGCAAAGACTGAAAGGGGAAGGGAAGGAAAGGGAAGGGAAGGGAAGGGAAGGGAAGAACCAAATAAGGGTTGGGAAGACATTTTAACATTGAGAGCTTGTCAGCATGCACCATAGTTCTAGAAGGTTCAGTACCCAGTACCGGGAGAAGGGGAAATAAAGGAAGAAGACAAGGAAGAGGAAGAGAACTATTTCTGAACAAGTCTACATCCTCCTCTACCCTATTAACCTTTCCTTCCCACTACCTCTGGTGGTGGTGGGCTACAAGGGAGGTTAAAGCATTTCAGTATACTTATTAAAGTGGGTTTTGAAAAACATAAGCCCATAAGGAGGCAATGGAGGAAGATGTTACAAATAAAACATTAAGTGAGGGTAAGAGTTTCAAAGCAGGGGGGAGGATTGGGGAGAAGTGGGTCAGTGGGTCAGTGGGTCCTGAGATAGCAGGAACTAGCAGTCCAGGGCCTGTTGCTCAGTGGGGTGATTAGGGCTACAGTCAGGCCCTGTGGTTTTCAACAAGCCAGAAGAAAATAACTTGAAAGTATTTGCCATAAAATGTGCGACATCTATTTGAGGAGACATTAACTTACCCAGTCTTGAACGTCACACACTGCGTGCAGGTATCAAAACGCTCCTTTTAATGTGTATAATTTGGATGTTTCGTGTATCCGTCCAAAAAACAATTTTGAAAAAAAGGAATTTAAAAACCAATAGATTTAGGCCAAGGAGAAAAGTAGCAAAAGGGCTGTTTGGTTACTCCCTAAAAATGGTCAGACAAGAAAAAAAAATAAGATCAGGAGCTAAGAGACACTCGGAGTACATTGTGATCATTAAGTAAAATCTTGAACAATTTGGATGCAATTGGGAGAGGGAATGGAAGAGATTCCTGCTAGGACACCAAGCGTAGACCCTGAGGGTGGCACGCCCTTGTGGGATCATTGAGGAGGAAGGAGCCACCCTGGAAAAAGCTCATTTAATAGTCCAAGCAAGCTGTGATCTAGAGTGTCACTAGGTGGTCTGACTGAACGAAACTGGATCGTTTAGAGCAAGCACAAAGCAAACCTTGGACTCTCTGGCTGCACGCGGGCTCCCCAGGTTTAAAGACGGAGCGGAGGGCACAGGCGGCTGAGAGGACAGGGCTTTCTCTTTCTGCCACATGAGAAAGGGAGCTCAGTAGACAGAGCTTTGAAGTACGGTGGTCAAGGGTAAGGAGGCAGGAATGGGAGAGAAGGCGGACACTGAGGTAGTCATGAGAGTCATGAGGGACAATTAGCGGTAAGTCATGATAAGTGCAGTGATCCCTTTTCTTGGGCTGCTGCTTGTCACATGTGCTGTCACATGGTGCCCCAGGCACCATGGCTGAGGCAGGCATCTCCTTCTTGTTTACACTACACACCCACTGCCTCTTTCTCCTGGTGCTTTCTCTGAGGCTCAGGGTGGTAGGATAGACTCTGCCCGAAACTGCAGGCCCCCTTGAAGAGGGAAATAGGGGATAATCTAGAAGGTACCCCCACCAGACCCCAGTAAGACCTCGGCAGCAGAGGAGCATGGGATAGGTGGGAAATTCATGTATCCTGTACTTTTGAGGGGAGGGAGAAAGACCGGGACCCCAAAAGGTCCCTCAGGGGTCATGACCTAAAGAACCTGTACCACGGGCTGGAGAGATGGCTCAGTGGTTAAGAGCACTGACTGCTCCTCAAGAGGTCCTGAGTTCAACTCCCAGCAACCACATGGTGACTCACAACCATCTGCAATGTGATCTGATACCCTCTTCTGGTGCATCTGAAGACAACTATAGTGTACTCATCATATAAATAAAAAAGAAATACATTTAAAGAACCTGTACCACGCTAGAAAGTCTTTCAAGTCATTAAAATCAGAAGCACTTTCCTACAATGAAGACTTCACGTACCCCCCAAGTACATCTAAGGGAGAAAAAGTGTTTCCCAGCTCTGTAGAGAAGCACACGCTACAAGTGAGTTAAAAGCAAGCAACCACATGAATAATGTCCTGGTGCATGTAAATGCAGGGGGAAAGCACACATTTGCACTGTAGAGTCAAACACCAGGAAATATGAGTAATGTCCTGGAGATGTAAATGTATCGGGAAAGGCCCATTTATTTACCCAGAAAAGATCAACATTTGAATCTGGCCCCGACTACAGGATATGGGTAGCAACTTTCTAAATTATGCATTACAGTGCCTTGCAGCAAAACTTGTTCAGCACTAAAAGACTGATGAGAACAGTTTGTTGATCTAAATGTCATCTTATGGACTGTTTGGAAAATTAAGAGAACACATACACATACACACGCGCGCGCGCACACACACACACACACAGAGGCACAGTGATGGAAGCCCTAGGCACACTGTATTCTAATGCGGCTGCATCAAATCCAAAGAGCGGTTTCTAAGCCAGTGACGCAGGGGTCACTGCTTCAGAACACTCCTGTTAAGTGTGTTACAGAGATGACAGGGATATCAAGAGCCCCATTAACACAGAGCCCAAGGTCTTCACAGGGACTGGCCAGGCAGAAGACTGATGCCCTGTCTGCTTCAAGCAAGGACAGAGGACAGGGGGGCGGGGGTGGACTCCACACACGGAGGTCAGAAGTGCAGCGCTGCTTTCTGCTTCCTGGGCCCCAGTGGTCACCTGCTCCATGGTCACTCATCACAGGCCATAGCTCAGAGTCCCTTTGAGAGGACCCAGGAAATTGGTCATCAAGCAAGCCTGGTGTACTCAGTAGCCAGGAGGGCCTTGGGCAGCAGGCTGTAGGACTTAAGAGGTCATGGTACCCATGAAGGGCTTTCTTGTCCCGGGCTTCCATATGCTTCCTTTCACCAGGATAAGAGAAACCTCCTCACACACAGACACACACACACAGACACACACACACAGACACACACACACACACACTCTCACACACACTCACACACACACACAGACACACACACACTCACACACACACACACAGACACACACACACATACACACACACAGACAGACATGCACACACACAGACACACACACACACAGACACACACACACACACATACACACTCACACATACACACTCACACACACACAGACACACACACACACAGACACACACACACTCACACACACAGACACACACACTCACACACACACACACACATACTCACACACACTCACACACACACAGACACACACACACACACACTCTCACACACACACACACACACTCACACACACACAGACACAGACACACAGACACACACACACATACACACTCACACACACACAGACAGACAGACAGACACACACACACAGACACACACACACACACACACACACACACACACACACACACACACACACCATACATCCCACAGCAGCAGCGGTTACCCAGGTAGACACTGTCACTGCTCAACAGCTGTGGCGAATGCCCAGTCCCTCCTGCCTCTATTCCTGGCCCTGCCCTCTCTGCTCTGCCCCAGCGCCTCTGACTGACTTCCTTATCACTTTAGCACAGTCCAAGCCCTCCTGCCCACTCCTTCTAAATGTTCTTACCCTAGACTTGCAAACAGCTCAGGGAGGTCCTACGATTCCAGTCTCGAATCAAGGGTTTCTTCCTCAGCAAAGACAGGAACCAAACACTGCAAGACCCATCACCGCCCAGGCATCTCCTTCCTCTGAGCACTCACCACCCTCCCCCAGGACGAGGTTCTCACACAGAGACTGCTTCTCTGCAGTCACTCCTCTCCCAACAGCACCCCTGACCTCATGAACGCAGCCAACTCCCATTCCTGCTCAGTATCTATGGCCAGAACCACCCAACACAGGTTTATTAATGAACCCAAAAGGCAACTTTATGAAGACTCTGGTGTGTTTGGGCATAACCTTTTTGTCTTGGAGTAATGCTAGCTACTAAAAATCCCTATGAAGAAGTCAAAAATGAACGCGTGTCAGGAAGGTGGTACATGCCTGTTCCCAGCCCTCGGAAGATGAGGAAGAGAAATGGCAACTAGAAAGGTGGTTTGGGTTATGTGATGAGTCACTCCCCCCCCTCCCCCTCCCCGTTCTCCCGCCCTCTCCCCGTCCCCCCCTTGTCTCTCTTCCCCTCCCCCGCCCCTCTTTCTCGCCCTCCCCTTTCTCTCTCCTCCCCCTCCTTTCTCTCTCCCCTTCCCCTCTCCCCTCCCCTTCTCCCTCCCTTCTCTCTCCTCCCCCTCCTTTCTCTCTCCCCTTCCCCTCTCCCCTTCCCCCTCCCCTTTCTCTCTCCCTCTCCCCTTCCCCTCCTTTTCTCTCTTCCCCTCCCCCTCCCCTCTTTCTCTCCCTCCCCTCCCCTCCCCTTCTCCCTCCCCTTTCTCTCTCCTCCCCCTTCTTTCTCTCCCCCCTCCCCCTCCCCTATCTCTCTCCCCTTCCCCCTCCCCTCCCCTCCCCTCTCCCTCCCCTCCCCCCCATACACACAGCAGGGTTGCAGCTTTCTTGTTAGACACAGTACAGTCACAGTAGGACAAGGCAGGCCATCTCCAGCTTCTGGCTAGTTCTGTTGTGTCCTCTCTGAGCACAGGCTTCCTCCACTTGTCCTCAGTATCCCTCACTGTAAGCACTGGATAATGGGGGGTGAGAAGGGTGGAAATTCAGAGGAACTTACAGAATTAGGAGTAGAGGTTTTGGCCTGATGGGGCTAAGTGCTTCAATTCAGAGCTTTGCAAATTCATTTATTCTATCACAAATCGCTAGAGGAAAACATAATATAGCATTAATATTCAAACAATAAGGAATCCAAATAAAAAGCAGCTGTGTGCCAGACGTGGTAGTGCACATCTGTGATCGCAGAACTTGGGAGGCAGAGGAAGGCAGATCTCTAGGAGTTTGAGGGCAGCCTGGGCTACATAGAGTTCTGGGTCATCCAGGGCTACATAGTGAGGTCTGGTTTGGTTTTTTTGTTGTTGTTGTTGTATTGTTTTGTTTTTTGTTTTAAAAAAGGAAAAGAAGAAAAGGCAGCTGTGTTTGGAGGGCCAGGACCCCTGATTACAGGAGGCTGTAACAGGAGTGTTCTGAAGGAGTCAGTGGGCAGTCTTCTTTAAAGGCATTGACATTCTTCAACTTTCTTTGTTATTGTTGTTGTTTTTCAAGATAGGGTTTCTCTGTGTAGCCCTAGATGTCCTGGAACTCACTCTGTAGACCAGGCTGCCCCAGAACTCAGAAATCCGCCTGCCTCTGCCTCCCAAGTGCTGCGATTAAAGGCATGAGCCGCCAATGGTCTCTCTGGGCTACCCTGGGCTACACACAACCGTGGAGCAAGAAAACAAATCACAACAAGGAGTGCGTCATAAAAAGAATGACTACGTAACTAAGAACCATTTGGCCAGACTGTTGCTAAGGAAGAGGCAAGAGAGAGCAAACAACTCCTTCCCAGGTGGGGCGTCACGGCTACCTGCCCTGGCTTAGGGACTTCGACCCCAGGGTAGCTATGTCCCTATGGAAAACGTGACAGTGTCTGGACAGTTCTATCACCACTGGGGAGTGCTTATTGTATCATCTCATAGAGGATACAGGATACTACTACACATCCACCATGCAGAGGACAGTCTCCACGTGAAAGCTGCAGGGCCAAACACACCAGGAGTGCCGAGCTTCGGAAATCTTACACTGTTGTTAAATAACGGCAGCCCGTGTGACTTACAAGGATGTGTCTTAGATTCCTGACGTCATGGTGATAATGAAGTAAGTTATGTGCAAAAGAAAGTGCTCTGGGTTTTGAGTTTGTCTTTTCCGAGGCTAGTACCATCCTCCTGCTCAATATTTCATGGCAGCAGCTCCAGCAGCAGCCTTGAAGGAAGAGGCTCCAAAGACAGTCTGGTTAGCAAGGGATGCACGTGTGGAGGCGAATCCAGATGTGGAGAACGGTAAGATGGAAGTGCAGAGAGAAAGCGTGCATGTAAGCGAAGGCCGGTCAAGCAAGGGGAGCCCAGATGCTGAAATCGCTTTGAGGGACGTGAGGGAAGGTGGGCTATTTTCAGGGATGCATCCAGGAGCAGGGTCATAAGCAGGGTGGGATGCAAATTTGCTTTTTGGCGCACATCCCACCAGGCACCAGGCACGGTGGAACATGTCTGTAATCCCAGCACTCGGGAAGCAGAAACAGAAAGATCATGAGTTTGGGGTCAACCCGGTCTACACAGTGAAGGTCAGTCTCTAACAAAGAACGAAGGGGGCGGGGGGGGGGGAAGGGCGAGGATGGGGGAAGAGAAGAAGAGGAAGTAACAAGGCTGTCAGAGTACAGCACTGGTCCAGGGGTGTGGCTACATAGGCCACACCCAGCAGCCTGGGAAGCAGGGGAAGCTGGGAGAAAAACCAACAGGAGGAATCGCGCCGATCTGTCAGTGCGACCCTCCCCTCGGGGCAGCAGCGGAGCTGAGATGGCAGCTTCCAGAGACATGCTCAGCCAGCAAAGCAAACTGCTAAGGCAGAATCAGTGCGGGTTCTCCAGAGACAGGGAAGCTATTGGAGACTCAGATGTGGAGAGATTTATTTTAAGGAATTGGCTCGCATGATTATAAAACCGGCCAAGTCTAAAATCCACAGGGCAGCCCTACAGGCTGAAGATGGGCCGGAGTTCACGCTGGGACGCTGTTGGGTTTCTGTTTGTCTGTTTACTCTCTGTGGTGCTGGGGGTGGTGTGTGTGCACATTCCAGTAGGCGTGTGTGGGTGTGTATAAGAGCGCACATGTGCATGTGTGTACATGCAGGTGGAGGTCAGAGGTTGATAGAAGGGGTCCTCTCACTGGACACTGGACACGAGCTCCGCAGGTTGGTTCAGGGAGTTGCCAAGGTTACCAACACATACCTGCCACACCACAGGTATGTGTCCACAGGTGCTGGGACCTCAAGTCACTTGACTCAGTGAGCACTCCCCTAAGCCGTTCTTTGGTTCTATGAATCAGGGTCTCGCTCTAACGCATGCTGACCCCTCAGTTCAGCATGAACTTGCCACCATAGTGTGTGACCTTATGGAACTGTCTTAGAGAATCTCTTTGCTTTCCTGGACACCTCCGGAGCTGGAAGCCCTAACTCTCCTTCCCCCAACTCTATCCAGGACTCTCTACCTCCCACAAGACAACCCCTGCCTAGAAGACAGCTGTGCTCTGTGCCCCCCAGATGCATGATGGCTTTCATGTCATGAGTGCAGTCTAGGGCCGGAAGGTAGCTCAGTGGGTAGAGCATAGGCTATGCACACATTAGAACCTGAGTCTGGATGCCCACGCGCTCAGGTAAAAGACAGGAGCCGCGTGTACATCTGTAACCTTGGTGCTGAGAGGTGAAGGGGCCCTCAGGGGCGGGCGGATCTGTGCTCACTGGCTAAGCCAGTCTAGCTGAAATGAGAGCTTCTACTTCAGAGAGAGACCCTGCCTCAGAACCTAAGGTGGAGAGGGGTGAAGGATAGCCTCCCAACAACAACTTCCAGTCTCCACATGCACCTACACAGTAAGTATACACTCAAACACACACATAAACACACACACACACATGTATGTACATGCACACACAAACACACAATAACCAGTATAAGTGGAATGCCCCCTTCAGTTGGTGCCTTGTAACCTCCTCCCTACCATCACAATCAATATGGTCTAGCCTGGGCTACCACTGAGGAGAGAACACACTGATGACTCCTTCCCCTGTTCCACAGTGCCCACAGATGGCCTTAGGAACTTCTGGAAACATGTCCCTGGCCTGCTCAGGTATTTGTACTCCAGAGAAAAGAAGGTCACCACAATTCAGTAAGCTGGGTTCAATTATTAACTGGAAGAGGGAGCCGACTTTTCCACACCCAGAACTCGCTTCCTAGAAACCCACCCATGTTCTCACACCAAGGGGGGTGGGGAAAAACTAGCACCACTAGCCAAAGGAGGGAGTGCCCACTATTTTTAGTGAATGACTATTGTCCTATGAATTGTCAAATAGCAACATTGAAGGTTCAGATGGACGCAGCAGGGCAGGAGGGTGGGGTCCTTTAGAACTGGCACTGTGCCCGCACTGAAGTAAAAGGAAACTTCTGAAATAAAGCTCAGACCTGGGGCGGGCCAGCACCACTGCCCCAATGCTGACATTTTTGCTCTAACTTGTATTTGAGAAAGAAGAAAGGCCGTGGACATCGCTAACAGGACAGCTAGCTGCAGTCCCTCCAGGCCCCTTTGTCCCTCCTCTGCCTTCCACAGCAGCACCTCAGTCTCTGCTCGCCCAGACTCAGAGTTCACCCAGATATGTGCCCAAAGCTGCCCCATCTCCCTGCAGCTGGCCTTTCTAACAAGTCCTTGACTTGTGGGCATGTGTGTATGATAAAGGGTGACCTTGAACTCCTGATTCCTGCGTCTCCCCATCCCTCCCTCCAAAGTGCTGGGACTAAAACATGTGCCACAGCACCCACAACACATGACATCACACCAACACCCCACTTTTTTCCCCCTTTTCTTTTTCCTTTCTTGTTCCATTTTATTTTTGAGACAAGGTCTCACACTAGAGCTTTCAGATTCACAGCAGGCAATCCTCCTGCCCCAGCCTCTAGACCACTGGGATTAACAGGTGTAAATCACCACACCCAGCTCCATTTCTTTAATCACTGCTTTTTTGCTTCAAACATTTGCTTCACTAGTGCCTTTTTCGGGCGGATAAAAATGCAGCCAGCAGTCCTGAAAAATGACCTTGATGTAACTCACTCACAGAAACAATAGCTGCTGAACAGGCGGCTACCGCGGGACAAATGCTTCCTATTTAAGGAGCTTTCAGTATTCCCCAGGGCAACCCAGAAGGTGATGCTAAACTCTGGGCCTTTCCACTTCAGACCTACAGGAAACTTGCTCAAAAGATCAGGTGCTCAGTGGGTAAGGGGCTCACTGCGACCTGTTCAAACTCTGGACCTCACAAATTGGAGAACTGACTCTTGTATGCTGCACTTAGACCCCCAAATGAGCACCCTGGTACACCTATGCCTACATACACACACACACACACACACACACACACACACACACACACACACACACACACACACACACACACACACTCACACACATACACACATACACACATGCACATACACACACATACACACACACTCACACACATACACACACACACATACACACACACACACACACACACACGAAAAACAAATAAGTATAAAAATATTTTTAAGGGCTGGGGAGTTGGCTTAGCCATTAAAAACCACGTTTTCCCTCTTGCACGGGACCCCCATGGTAGCTTACAACCATCTGTAACTCCAGTCCCAAGGAATCCAAAGCCCTCTTCTGACCTTTGCAGGCCATGGCACACAAACACACATGCAGACAAAACACTCACACTCACAAAATAGTGAGATAGATAAATCGTTTAAAAAATACATTTTCAAAGAGCAGATGGCTTGTGGAGGATCACGTGACCTGACGCTTGCACCTTGGACTACCAGACTCAGTATCTACTCCAAGAAATTCTCCAGAGCTCCTCCGCTTAAGGGTACATGAGGCTCATCCAGAGTCCTCCCAACAGACCCGGAAGCGAGGCCTGAGACCCTGTGCATAGGAGAGCGGTCAGGAGCCACCAATGCCCCCCGGCTCAGATTCCTTCCTACATATCCACTCTCTCTGACGATGCTTCCATTTCCAAAAAAAACGAGATCTCATTGTGGCAGCAAGCCCAAAAATAAATGTACGCCTTCTTCACCTTTATTTTTTAAACAAATAGCAAATGGATTTAACAACTAAACCACCCACCATCATTGAGTTGCCTGACCAGATCATTCACTAGTGACTGGCATCTGTGCGTTAATTTTAATTACTATGAAATAGCAAACATGTAACAAGCACCATTGTAGCTGCCGGGCTGGAAAGCCTGTGTGCACCTGATCTGCTGCAAAAATCTTCAGTTATTCCACCACAGTAGAAATGCCAAGGAAAGAGGAGAGTTTACTAAACGAACATCACAACTGTCTTTGGGCACAAGCAGCCAGAAGGAAGATCTGGGAAGGGGGTACGGGAAAGACACGTTGGAAAGATGGAAGATGCCCGCTCAACTGTGGCTTCGCTCCTGCTTGCTCCGACCTGGTAGAGCATCTGGCAGAGATCGGTCACTAGGGCTGGCGAGGATGGCAAGAGTGTGGTGTCCAGAGGTAAAGGGCACCTACCCAGCAGCATCAGCTGTTCCAGCATCCAGCAGTGGGGGCTGGAGTGGCCCATAGCACCCAGGACACCTTGGATCAGCTGCCTCTGGAGGCCGGACACCCTGCGCTTAGGAGGCTCCTGCTACCCACACGCTTTTATAACACACTCATGGGTTTGGCTGTCACAGCGCTGAGCCAGGTTCCTTCCAACCACATCATCAAAGGTAAATTCAAGCAGAAAGTGGAGTGGGGAGGTGACATCACAGGGGAGCCCCATTAACCACTTGAAATAGTTAACTGTCCCACAGGAAGTTGTACTCTGAAGAGTGAGACATTTGTCCTTGATGCTGCTCCCCTGAAAATGACATAACAGTAATACCAGAAACTTGACATTGCTGCAAATCACAGACGCATTCAGATGTCACCTGACGTGCAAGTAAGTGTGTGTGTGTGTGTGTGTGTGTGTGAGGGTGAGTGCGTGTGTGCTCAAGGGTATATACATGCATGTGCCGTATTCAAGTGTATGTGTGTGTGTATATGTGTGTGTGTGTGTGTGTGTGTGTGTGTAAAGGTGTGTCCACACATATATGTCCTAGAATATGTGCATGAATGTATGTGAGATGGTATGCACATGCATGTGTGTAAGGGCGTGTGCTGGCACTGTGGGAGAATGTGTTGTGATTACACGTACATAAGGGTTGTGCTTGCATGTATGTGAAGGGTGTGTACATACGTGTGTGAAAGGGTGCATGCATGCTTATGAGAGAGTATTACATACATACGTGAGTGCATACATACGTGAGTGTGTTCATGCATGTAGGGGTCATATGCATGCCTGTATTTAGTTCCGTGTACATTTAGCCCACGTATGTCTTCCCATAGCCACTACAAGCAAGGAGCAGAACTGCTCCATCCTCCCCAGGGCTCCTCCATTATCTTTCTGGAGCAGCCCCACCTTCTCCAAGCCTGAGTCCTCTTCTGTCTCTACAGCCACATTATTCAAGAGTGTTACCGTCTTCCACGGGCTCCTTTTCACTCAGTGTACCTTTGTCTTCCTCCCCGACTCCCAGAACTGGATACTGAACCCAGGGCTCCATTCAAGCAACATGAGTTCTTACTGCTGAGCTATATCATCCTTTTTATTTCTTATTTTGAAATAACTCTCACTAAGTTGCCCAGGCTGGCCTTGAACTTTTGACCCTCCTGTCTTAGCCCTCTCAGTAACTGAGATTACAGGCTTGCACTATGAAGCCCAACTTCTTTATTCTAACCAACTTCATGGAAGGACATCTCCCCAGCAAGTGTGAGGCCCCAGGGTCTGTCTTCAGCATCACGAACTAAACGAACACAACAAATGCATATTGTTGGAGAATGTGGTACTAAAATTTTAACATTCTTAAATTCCCACTCCCCACAAGCACAAGGAGATGGACCTCTCCATCCATCCCTCCATCCACAGACCCCATCTATGCCTCTCTCGGCTAAGACATCCCAGGACAGGTGTAGTCTCCCACTGAAGAGTCAGTTACAGCTGATTCCCTGCCCATCCGGTGCCTGTTTTGGGCATGAGCTTCTCTGCCTCCGACATGAATATGTCTTTGGAAGCCTGTGTGCTGATTTTGTTCTTACTTGGAAATTACTCTAAAAATCCCACCACTCCAATCCAATTTCCCACAAAGCCAAATGTCACATGGGACTCCATCTCTACCACATTTTATTTTCTCTGATTTAGTAGAAATAAGTCTGTTTCACTTTCAACTGTCCTTTAACTTAAAAAACAACATTTAAAAACCTTTGGTCAAGATTCTTACGTACACATACACACACTGACATCGAAGATTCTTAATATCACTTATAAAAGATTTTATTATGAAAGGGGAAATCATTTGGAATGTAAATAAAAAAATATAGAAAATAAAAAAAAAAGATTTTATTATTTGTGCGTTTGTATGTGTGGCGTGTGTGGGTACCCACAGAGACCAGAAGAGGGCATTGGATCCTCTGAACCAGAGTTATAGGCATTTGTGATCTATCTGATGTGGGTACTGGGAACCAAACTCAGGTCCTGAGGAAGGGTAGAAGTACTCTTGCCTTCAAGCCATCTCTCAAGCCCCAGTCTCTTAATGTCCTACCTCATCTAACTACAAGCTCCTGAGAGCTACAACGAGGCTGGGGCCACATTCTCCATCCACCTCCCCCATGTTACCCAGGCCGCTGCGGTTTCCCTCCACCACCCTCCCTGCCCAGATCTCCCTCTTAGTATTGCTAAGTAGCCAGTTAGGTATCAGCAGACTTGATAGGCACTGGGTAAGGTCCTCTCCCTCATAATCAATACCATGTAAAACCAAGAACGGGAGCAGTAGGACTCAAATGACCAGTCAGAAGAATGGGACCTGAATCGTATCTCTGGCCCGGGGAGGAGACAAGACATCCCAGACTTCCTGGCAGGTTACCAGTCGATCGGTATCTAACCCTGGTTCCAGGAATCCTGACTCCTCCAAGATCTAACAGGAGTCTTTACATACCTTTGCTCCCTCCTGTAAAAGTCAAGCCAAGCATGCCTGTCAATCATCTGGCCGGAAAACGACAGTTGGGCAGGCTCTTCCGGAGACTTTTGAAATAGCATAAAACCTGTCTGAAATATAAGTTGGGGAAATGGCCTCTCTAGCCACTCTCCACGACCATCCATAAAGAGTGCACTACGGAGCAGTCTCTCAGGCCAATGTCCACCCTCACCTATTGAGAGTTCTCTGCTCTGCAAGGGTCTCTCGGGCAACCTCACCCACTAGGAATGATGCAATTTACTCAGTAATAAACTATTTATTCTCTACACTGTATTCTATGTGTCTCATCTGAATCCTTTCCACAGAGATCAGGAAGCTAAGGGAAGGATCAGAATGACATGATTACGCATGTTCATGCACACACACACACACACACACCAGACTCCCTACATGAATTAATTCCCAAACTTCGTGAAAAAATACACTGTCTTCACTCAAATCAACAACTTCTGTTTTATTATTCTTTTTAATAAAATAAATACATACTGAACATTGTTTTGACTTCTGTAAGCCCCGTGGCTATGATGTAGAACTACTACCCCAAGAAGCTAAAACACTGGTCCACAAGAAAACTAACAGGAGGGTTAAAAACAATCCAAAGCCAAAAGACTAAGGCCTCAGCATGCCCATTATACTACAGTTATAGTAATAAAAACTGCATGGGGTAGGCGGCGGTGGTGCATGCCTTTAGTTCCGGCACTTGGGAGGCAGAGGCAGGCAGATTTCTGAGTTCAAGGCCAGCCTGGTCTACAGAGTGAGTTCCAGGAGAGCCAGAGCTACA
The DNA here is from genome assembly GCA_036184795.1 of Tokudaia tokunoshimensis. NCBI lineage: Eukaryota > Metazoa > Chordata > Mammalia > Rodentia > Muridae > Tokudaia > Tokudaia tokunoshimensis. Next base: position 75,452,203 of record BTHU01000009.1, read on the forward strand.
CAGAGAAACCCTGTCTCAAAAAAAAAAAAAAACAAAGACAAAACAAAAAAACAAGAACAGCATGGTATTAGCACAAAAACCAGACATGTAGATAGACTTAGAAGACCCAGATTCAATTCTACACAACTATAACTACCTGACATTTTACAAAGATGCACACTGAAAAGAAGAGAACTTCAATAAATGGTTTTCAGACAACCGGACGTTCACATGTGGCAGAAAGAGACTAGGCCCTTAGCTCTCACTGCACGAGAATCAACCTCAAATGAATCAAACACCCTCCGTGTAAAACCTGAATCTGCTTGAAGAGATAGTACATAGTGTACACTAGGTCGAGCACAGGTGAGGGTTTCTAAAAAGGAATCCAATTACTCAGGAAATGAGGCCAACAGCTGAAAACGGGACCGCATGAAACTCAAAAGGCTTCCGTAGAATGAGAAAAACAGTCAATCGAGTGGAACAGCAGCCTACAGAATGAGAGACGACCTTTGCCAGCCATACATCCAACAGGGGTTAATACCTAGCATCTCATACGCTGGTACTGGTACGTGTGGGACCCAAAGCTTGTGTGGGAAAGTTAGAGGGCAGCTGAGACCATGAGATGTGGCTGCAAGTGCTTCTGTCCTCTGAGCCCTCTTGGCTGCTCTGTGAGCTCCACTTTTTACCTGAAAGGGCTCTATATCTTATTAAAAAAAAATGAACATTGAAGGTTCCCCTCGGTGTGTTGAAGGCTTGGTTCTTGTATCATCATCAGGATGTGACAAAACCTTCTGGAGGTAGAGCCTACTGGGAGGTGTAATAAATACTACCTCAGCCCTTTTCTCTCTTTGCTTACTGACTGCTATGAAGTGAGTAGCCTCCCATTGTATGCTCCCAAAAATGCTGTGCTGTGCAGCCCACAGGCCTAAAACAACAGGCCTGAGGGACTGTGGACTGAGACCTTTGAAGCCATGTGCCAGAATAAACCTTTCGGGGGGTGCACACGCCCCAGCATGCACATGGGAAGGATCAGAGGACAATATTCCCCAGTGAGTTCTCTCCGCCCACCCTGATCTCACTTCCTGGATTAAACTTAGATTTGTTAGCCTTGCTGGGCTAGCTTGTTGAGTCCCCTTGCCTGTTCTGAAACAACCACTCCCTCATCATATCTCCTGGGAGCTGGATTCTGATCCAAGACTGTTTCAGTGGCTTAGAAGTCCCAAGCATCTTGCTGATGTGGTGGTAGCAGATTGTGCAACATTAAAAGAACAGAGAGAAGCCCCACCCAGCTCAACCCCAAAGGTCAAGGAAGGTCACCCTCAAACCATGACCTCTTTAGCCCTCAAGCCCTTCCCCATGAACTCAAACAAATACATGCACGTACACACATATACACATACACACATATCATTGCTCAACAGCTATACATACAAGGGTATGTATGATATCATTGTCTTAGACTCGCTCATCTTCCCTCTGGTAGACTGATATAGCAAGAAGAGTTGTTTCCTCTCTTCAACTCCTGCTTCACAGCTCCTCCCCAGAGAAGAAATCTGTCTTCACCACATGAACCTGGACTTGACCTGTGACTTACTTCAGCAGAAGGAGAATTAAACCTGAGCCAAAAATGGCCCTCCTGGAGCCTGCATGTCCCAGGGAAAGCCAGCAGGGCAGCTTGCTGGAAGCTGAGTAGTCACAGGGGCAGAGAGGGGTCATCAGCAGAGGCAGCCTGGTCTTACCATCAGCAGTTCACCAGCTGGGTGCAGACAGATGAAAAATCTAGCCTTCATAAGCTAGACTTGGTCATCCTCAGCAGAGAGGTTACTATTGAGCCCCTGGGGTTGCCTAGGTGTGGGTTACATGGTGCTCTGGCTTGCAGAATGTCCTCAAAGGCCCATGGGTTAGGAACCAAAGCTTGATTCCTAAAGTGGTACTTCCTGAGAAATGATCCAACCATTAGAAGGTGGGGCCCGCATGAGGTTATTAGATCACCTGAGGTGTGTGTCCTCGAAGGAGACTATAAGACTGAGGGGCTTATCTGCTTTGATGTGAGCAACTTCCTGTACCTTGGGGCTTACAGCCACTGCCATCTGGAACTCAGAGGCCCAAAGTGATAGGCCTGTTCCGGCCAGGGCTGGAGTTGCACAAGTATGAACCCAAACAAATATCTTGGTTTTTTTTTAATTTTATTTTATGTATTCACCATTGCTCTCTTCAGACACACCAGAAGAGGGCATCAGACCCCATTGCAGATGGTTGCGAGCCACCATGTGGATGCTGGGAATTAAATTCAGGACCTCTGGAAGAGCAATTAGTGCTCTTAACTGCTGAGCCATCTCTCCAGCCCCAACAAATATCTTCTTATAAATATATGATCACTGCTGGGTGGTGGTAGCACACACATTTGGTCCCAGTACTCAGGAGGCAGAAGCAGGCAGTTCTCTGTGAGGTTGAGGCCAGCCTGGTCTACAGAGCTAGTTCCAGGACAGCCAAGGCTACCCAAAGAAACCCAATCTCAAAAAAAAAAAAAAAAATTTTACAGGTAGTTTTTGCTATGGGTACACAGGGCTAACATACACAGCACTACCACAGTCATAGATAATGGATATCCTTACACCTAATACACGAGCCCCTCTCCACGTCTGTTAGCCTGGACACACCCATGTCAGATAAGAGGAAGAGCCGGCTGATTGACAAGCCGGTGTTCCAGACCCCCTTGAGCAGACTCACTTTTGGTGTGATCCTTGGAGTTCCTAGTGCACGCTATTTAGTTCACCTTCTCTCTTTCCCCACACTGGAGGATGACACTAAACCAGGCCAGGGGGATGCCTCAGTAGGTAAAGCTTTTGCCACAGAAGCCTGAGGGCCTGTGTTTGAACCCCTAGGTCCCACATCAAGCCAGGCACTGTACTGTGTGTGTGCGCCTGTATCCCAGTGCTATAGTCCCGGTGTTCCGGCAAGATGGAAGGCAGACACAGGAAAACCTCTGAAAGCTTGAGGGTCCCCCTGACGTATGCAGAAGCAAAATAAGAGAGCTTGACTCAAAGGTGTAAGGTGAGGACAGACACCCAAGACTGTCCTCTGACATCCACACAAGCACTGTGATGAGAATACACACACACACACACACACACAGAGCAGGGCGGGGTAGGGGACAGAGGAAAAGAGAGATTAAGGAGGGAGAAAACACATGAACTGAACACATTGTCCCGAATTGCAAAGCAAAGCTCTCCCCGTGTCCTCTGACCCCTGGCAAGCACCAGAGGTTCAAGGCCAGAACCCACTGTCCACAGTAACTAGCAAAAACCCGAGAGCTCAGCTTCTCTGAGAAGCAGCCTAATTCCAAGCTCACCCCAGCTGCACACACTGAGGCCTGGGAGGTTGGAGGGTTGTACATGAATTCCAACACCGTGACCCTCGCTTCAGGAAGACGGGATTTCTACATTCATAAATCTTTCATTTAAAAAATTTGCAACAGATGCCTCCGTTGTATTCCAAGGTAAAGTTTTCACACCCAAGTACTTGTAAAACGGAGATGTAAGCCCCCACACTGGTGGTGTGGAGGGGGGTTGCTGTGCCGATAAAATCCTTGAACAGTGACTTTGGAAAACTTCCTGAGATTTCAGCTCACCGAGGCACTTTAGCTTTACTGGATGTCTGACGTGCAAAGTGCCCATCCACGACAAATTTTAGATGCCACGAATGTGTCTTCCATTTCCCTGTCAACTAAGGGAGAGCCACCAGGGCTGCAGGAATAAGCCTGACATACTGACATGCAAAGAAAAGAATTAGGAAAAGAGTTCCTGGAGGGGCCGTCCTTTAATGAGAGGAACCAAACCACCTGCATCCAAAAACACAGAGCACGTGTTCCGAGTTACAGGAAAATTATGTAACAAATATTTAAACGTTGAGATCTTTCCAGAACAATGTTTCTGAAGCAAAGTTGCTCGGGCCAGCCACATCCTCTCGTCCCCACATATGGTCCTCAGCTACCTGTGGCTCAGGCTAGACTCCTTACCTATTAAGTGAGCTATTCAGCATCGCCACAGCAACATCCATAAGCCTTTAGAGCTCAACCTTCCTAATGCTGCGACCCTTTAAGACAGTTCCTCATGTTGTGGTGACACACACCCCCCCCCCCCGCAACCATAAAATTATTTTATTGCTACGTCATAGCTGCAATGTTGCTACTGTTACGAATTGTAATAATAAAGGTGTAATAGGCAGGATATCTGATATGTGACCCCTGTAAAAGGGTGTTCAACGACCCCCCCCCATAGGGGTCACGACCCACAGGTTGAGTACCACTGCTTTAGAGGCTCCTGGGAAACCCGCTGCTATTATTTATTCCACCAGAGCTCCTGAACCTGCCTTAAGATTCTCATTAAGACCATTCAAGATCAACCAACAGGAGCACCTCTCCTGCCTCAGGACCTTTGTACTTTTGCATCCCTGTGCTTGAAGGATACCTGCTTCCAAATGACCGTGCTTCTGACAACCTCAGCCTTCCCCACAACCGCCCCTCCCGTGTCTCAACAAATGGGCTACTTTTAGCCAGCTCTGGGCTTAGATGGGGGACGGTAGAAAGGCCTTCCAGAGAAAGTATCCTTAAAACAGAAACCTCCGGGTGGTGAGAATGTCAGTCATGTAACCATCAGGAGACTGTACTGAAGAACTAGACTGGTCACTGGCCAGCTGACACCCCTTTACTCCCAATTCCCCATACGCTGAGCCAACTAGGTTCTCGTCATCTGGCCTGAGTGGACCTCTCTAGCCTTAGTTCCTATGGCCTCTCCCCTCCGCTCCAGGTTATGACCAAACTATTCTGCACTGGCCACTATCCCTTGGTTCCCCACCCGCCTGACCTCTGCCACAAACCACCTCCCTCCCGAAGTCTCTTGCTTCCTCCCCTCAGGGCACACAGAACACAGGCCTGGCCCTCTGACCCAGAGAGGAAAAGCCCGGGTAGGACTCTTTCCGCAGGTCCGCAGGCACAGCTAATGGGTGAAGAGGGGGTGGAGACTCAAAGCAGAACCACAAAGGCCCTTCAGACTCTATCTTCAAAATCAAGGGACAAGAAAAACAGCAGGAGAAAGCCTGGGCACCAGACTGGATCGTGTTCTCTTCAGAAAAAAAGAGAAACAAATTAGGGAGAAACGGGAGACAGACCACAAGTGAAGGCCACATGTGTGGGACTTCTCCCGACTCTGGGGGTGGATAGTACTTCAGGATCACAAACCACACAGTAGGGATTGTCACTGCAGGTGACAAACAAAAGCCGAGGGAGGCTGCTACGGTCCTCTCCAGCCTCGGGGCCTGGGAGGGGCTCTCCAGGGGTCCTGGAATTCGGTCACTCTCCGCCTGCCTTCTGTGCACCATTTAACTCGTTCTCAATTTCCCTTGTTGTTTTCAAACTTTATTGTTCTGGAATTTTTTTTTCCTCCCTCCGTAAAACGTAATAGAGCTGAGAAGCCAGGGCCACTCACACGTGAAAGCTGCCAAGCAAAGACCACCCCAAGCCGCTGCCCCGCTTGCTCAGGAAGGGGAGGTTTCTAAGGCCAACACCTGACCCGGAAAACTCGCTTACTTAAACTGAAAGTGGAGCAGAGCCGTAGCCCCCTGAGCCTCTCCTCCCGCTGCTGGCCAGGGTGCTGCTGACCTCATCGGACCCGTCGCCTCCCTGTCATATCACAAGCACAAACCATCCCTCCAAGTTCAATGTCGGGTTATCCAAAGCAGAAAGTGGCACCCTGGCTTCACACTTGCCTAAGCCTGACCCAGACTGCAGTCAGGCACAAAACATCTACAGCCCCAGGATAAGCCAAAGGCGCGGGGTCCCCAGGTTAGAGCGTATATTTTCCGTCAGCTGTGACTTCCAAGCAGAAGCACAGGCGTCCCTAATTTGCGCAAGGCTGAGTCTGCAAAAACCATGGGGCCTCTGGGAACATGGAAATCAGGTGAGGTTGTTTGTCCACACAGCAGAGACTAATGGGGACACGGCCACAGCGGTCACTTTCCCAGTTACTATTCAGTGGGACACAGCTCTCCAACTTTTTTTTTTTTTTTTTGCAACTTTCTTGTTTTCTCTGAGTCTTGGCGTAATCAGTGGAGACCGCCTCCCTGCTTCCCCATGTGCCGACCCTGGTGTGTGCCCCGACTGAGCTGCGCAACACCCGGCCTGCCTCAAGGGTGGCTGTGAGGGCTCATGGGCTGCGACCCGCAGCGGTGACCGTACGTAAAGCTGGCTGGTCGCCGCGCGGGCAACTAGGAAAAGCAAGGAAAAGACGGGCGGTTTAGGTAATGAAAGGAACTGTAGCTTTCAAATCCTAATTCGAGCACCAACATGTTAGGTAAGGACAAGGGGAGAGGCCGAGCGGACAAATGGGGTTGGGGATCGGAAAATGTCCCCTGTGAGTACAAAGCACTGAGCGGAAGAGACACCCCCCCCACTCCCACCCCAGATGTCAACACATCTCCAGCGCGGAAAATTCTTCCTCTAGGGAGAATTCGGGGATCCTGGGGCGGTAAAGGGACCTGGATGAAGTAGGGAGCCGACTGGATCATCTCGTGCCCGCTCCGCAAATGGGGTCCCAATTGCCTCACAGGAAGGAAAGGGTGCTCTGAGCGGCAGTAGATCCAGGATCGGGGTGACACGGATATGCGGGCGAGGGAGGAGAGCGGAGGGAACCCAAACCCTGTCGGGACTTACCCGGCCGTTGCGGTCGGTTTCCCGTACCTCCTCGGAACTCGGCCCGCGCCGCACTAGCGCCCGCAGCAGCCCCACGTCGTTGGCGCAGGCAGCGCGCAGGAGGGTCGCCGCCTCAGGGACGCCCTCCGGGACGCTCTCCGCGCACACCGCACCGCACTCCTCCTCGCCTCCGGGAGGGTAGAAGGAATCGTCCGATGCGATGCTCCGGGTGTCCGGCAGACTCGAGAAGTCTTCGTACTCCTCGTAGTCTGCTGGGTCGTCCCCTGTCTGTACGCTCCGGGGTGGCGTCGGCGACTGCGGGGACAAGCAGCGTGTCCCGCCGCCCTCCGGCCCGGGCCCAGCCAGCAGCACCATGCTGGAGGCCAAGGCGCGGGCCGGGGGCTGGAGCTCGGATTAGGGGACACGGACACGGGGCGCGCCCCGAGGTCACCGACCCTTGTCCCCTGCGTTCGCCGAAGAGCAGGAGCCCCGCGCGCTCCAGCCTGGCGGAAAGCAGCTCCAGGCGGCTGCGCTCCCGGAGCGAAGTCACTGGCGACTGGAGAAAAGCCCCTTGGGTGGGAGGAGCCGCGGGGGCTTTCCCTGCCCCGCCGGGCGGGGTGAAAGCCAGGCAGCGGGCGGGGCGCCTTCCCAGCTAGAGTCCCGGGCGCAGCGGAGGTCCTCTCCAGACCGCGCCACCGCCACGCGGCCGCTCTGTCCCGAGCAGGGAAAGGCTCTTCCAGGAGATCCTGAAGCTGTAAGCGGAGAGGCGGGAAGCTAGCGTGAGGGACAGCGGGCGCCCCGCCCCTCCAAGGGCTGCTCTCTGGGGACCCGGGCAGAGATGGGGTCCCCAGACGCCGAAGGTTAAACAAGTTTCCAGCGTCGGAAAGTACCTGCAGCTGGAGACCCGCCCCTTTCCCACTCCCCACTGAGGACCGTAATCTGCCCCGGGGGACGGAGGAGGGGCAGCCGCAGGACCCCGGGGCAGTCCGGGTTCTGGGCCAGTTGCACTCCTGGGACGCACTGGTAACTCTCTTGGAGCATGGAAAGGCGTCCACTCTAGAGTGGATGGTGAAGTTGTCCACTTTGGAGGAAATTTCAACTTGGGGAGAACCTGCCCTAGTGACGATCCTGATCCAAATAAGGACCCGAGGCTGATTGGGGGGGGGGGGGGCTAACCTGAAAGGGAGACAGGATCTGCAGAGTCTCCAAATCACCCAAGCTGGCTGTGGCTGGCAGGTTGATAGGAAAGAAATCTTGGGGAGACGAAAAAAGTGATCAGGAACCTCAGGGTAGGACGTCTGGGTGAAGAGGGACAGCACCCCCCGGGCCAGAGCCGTGAGGGGGCTCCACTACCCTCAAACCCTGACCATTGTCATTTGGAGGAGAGGAGGGGGAAGTAACGTGTCGTGGCGGATGGACCAGAGGTGACCAGAGACCGACCGGCTTTAAACTCCAGGGCTAAAAACAAACTCTTCAGAAATCGAGATTACTGGCCATGGTGGCTTGTCGGGAAGCCTGTGTGAGAATTTGTCACCTGGAGCCCCTCACTTTAAAGAGGAGGGGGTGGTGTGACCCTTTTCTAGAGGTAAACCTGGACATCCCAGCTGTGTCTGCGGCTAGAAGCTCCTCATTTCTCTTTCACCCCTCTACCTCCTCTTCGTTTCCACCCACCCTGACAGCGAGCCCACCACGCACGTCAGCCCACGGGAGGTCCAAACGGGAGCATGACTGAGATCCTGGAGACAAGACACAAGGACCTGGATGTGGGTGGGCAAGTCAAAGGGCACGGTGGGAGAGCTCGTGCAGTAAACTCCAAACAGGCACCGTAGGCTGAAAGACTTTCTAGAGTTTTAGGGTGCCTGGAGCCACTCGCACTGGGCCAGTCACACTGAGGTTGTGAGAGGACCTGGTGTACTAGGGCTTTCTTTCTGAAAACCAAAATCCCCCACTCCCAACCACTGTTCAACTTCTCACTGTCTGTAACTGTCCACAGCTACATAAATTCCCGCTGGGAATTTCCCCTTTCCTGGTCAACTTCTGTTACAGGGAATCGGGGGATTTACAAGGGGCGGTTGCTCCCTAAACCCTGTGCGGCGTGGCAAGGGCTTGCTGGTCTCACCCTCCTCCCAGTTTGGCAGAGGGTTGCTTTAAATTCTGAATCCACCACCATCATCCTCAACCCCATGGGACCGCTTTGGGGACAGAGCTATTTTTGAGGATGGGGGAGGAGCGGTCCTGAAGCCAGCTGGAGCTTATCATCACTGACGGGAGGAGAACGGTTACTTATCTACTTCCTTTTTTCTTTCTCAGAAGTTTAGGTCCAAATAGCGCTGAGAATCATTTGGCATTTAAAGATAAACACTAATGGAACTGGGGTATAACTCGGCGGCATGCCTAGGGTATAGGTTTGGTCCTCAGCACTTGAAGGGTGGGAGGGATAAATAAAATAGCTCCAAAGAAGGAGTCCTAATAGGATTTGTTTGTTTATTTGCCCACCCTACCCCATCTTTTAAAGCATATTTTTATTCACCCTGAAAAACACGGTGCCTGTAATCCCAGTACTAAGGCACTGAGGAGGTAACGAGTTAAGGTAATGTTCAGCTACACAGCAGATGTGAAGTCAGCCTGGGCTACATAAGACTCAGTCTCAACAATAATCATGTGTATGTGTATAATACATGCACACTCCTTTCCCACAGTGGCAATAGATCCCTCGCCTCTGAGAAGGTGGAGAAGGGAGACGAAAATCAAAATGAGGCCTATGTGTGTACACAGAGGGAAAGAAAGATTTTATTTTTTTGTCCCTTTATTTTTTGTGAAGCTGATGTTTACATATTATGTGAACAAAATCTATGTGACAAGGGGGGAACATCTAACCAAGGCTTCAGGTAGACAACGGCTGGTTTTTAAATCAATAGCATTGTGAGAAGTCATGTTCATTCAGTGAATTGTCTGAGTTTTAAAGGTGATATGTCTATAACACATACACTAATTATATATGTATATGTGTGTATATATATATATCACTTTGTCCACATAGTTTAATAATTTGTCTTCACAACATTAGTGTGTTTCCGGCACTACCTTAAGATACTCTTCCAAGTCAGACTTTTCAGAGTTATGTTGCAAGGCTGATGGGAGGCCTTGCCTCTAACAACCTGGGCTTAACTCCTGGAACACACATGGTGGAAGAAAATAACCAAATCCCAAAAATTGTCCTCTGACTTCTACATAAGCACACAGGTGCGAGCGCGCATGCACACACCCACACACAAACACACACACACACAAGTGCAAAAATAAAGTGTAAAGCTAAGCACGCCGATGCTTACCTGACTGCTACATGTTCTAACTGAAACAGGACAGGGGTGGGGGGTGGCTGGAGAGATGGCTCAGTGGTTCAGCAGTTATGAGCATGTACTTCTCTTTATTTTTTTTTAAGATTTATTTATTTATTATATATGAGTACGCTGTAACTGTCTTCAGATACCAGAGGAAGGCATCAGATCTCATTACGGATCATTGTGAGCCACCGTGTGGCTGCTGGGATTTGAACTCAGGACCTTTGGAAGAGCAGTCGGTGCTCCTAACCACTGAGCCATCTCTCCAGCCCCCAGAGGGCCCAAGTTTGGTTCTCCGTAGCAATATTGAGCAGCTCACAATGACTTGTAGCTTCAAGGAATCTGACATCCTCTTCTTCCCTCCATGGACACTGCTCTTGTGAGCACAAACTCACACATGCAGACACACTTCAGAATAAAAAGAAATCTTTAGGGCTGAGACGTAGCTCGGAGGTTAGGAGCACTTGCCGCTGACTGGGATCTGTTTCCATGCCTCACGTGGCGACTCACGGTCATCTTGTAATTTCAGTTGTGAATCCAGCATCCTCTTCTGATGTCCTCAGGCACCAGGCACACACACACTGCATACATGTACACACATGCAGACAAAACACTCATACATGTAAAATAATAAATCTTTTTAAAATTAAAAGTAAATCTTTAAAACTGGCCAAGTGTTTATCCCTGAGGTTGTTGAGAATGTAGAGCCATCTACACTGTCCTCCTCCTCCTTATTGAAAAGGGGGATTAGGAAACCCTTACAGTAGAACAAACCCAAGCCTATCCCAGTGGCCCTGAAATAACATCCTACTGGTTGACCATGGTGGCATACTTGGGAGACTGAGAAGGATTGCCAGGAGTTCAAGACCAGCTTGGGCTACAAATTGAGATTCTGTCTCTAATAATCAAAATGGAAAAATAATAACGACCACTTACCACCTGTGAGGGCTGACTTCCTGGTCTTTAAACTTTACTCCTGGTCTGGCTGGAATTCGGAATTACCTTCAAGGTTCACTTTGCTACTGTGCAAATTAAAATCCATCCTCCACAATGGCATAAGTCACTCTGCAAAAGCCTCCTCTGAGTTGGCTAATTCGTTTAACAGGAAAACAGCCCACTTGAGTCAATAAGAAATATTTTTTATGTTGTCCTATGGAAGGCAGTATGCCTGGGGCCAAGAATGCATTATGCCATCAGGCGGCCTGGCTCCCAAGCCACACCCACCACTGCTAAGCCTGTGGTGATTGGTCCAGATTCTGCACGTCTGGTACAGTAAGTAAGCTTGCAGTGTTTGTTTGGCTAAATCTCCTATTCATTTTCTTGGGGTCTCAGGTAGCTCTGGCTGACCTTGAGGGTCAGCTCCTGACCCTTTACCTTTGTTTCTGAAGGACTGTGTGTGCAGGTGTGGACCACCATACCAACAAATGTCCTACTCTTGATGTTCAAGGTCCCAACATTCTCCAAGGAGGTTTACACGATTTCCTCGGTGTCTCTTTTGAAGGACATCCCACTTCAAGTGGCTTGGGCTCCTTAAACACCAAAGCGCTTGTTTGTTTGGGTTTCACTGTTTAATTACTCCTTTCAGAATTTTATACAACATATTTTGATTATATTTACCAACTCCTCCCAAATCCATGCCCTGCTTTCCTGTTGTCTTAGTCAGGGTTTCTATTCCTGCACAAACATCACGACCAAGAAACAAGTTGGGGAGGAAAGGGTTTATTCAGCTTACACTTCCACATTGCTGTTCATCACCAAAGGAGGTCAGGACTGGAACTCAAGCAGGGCAGGAACTTGGAGGTAGGAGCTGATGCAGAGGCCAGGGAGGGACGTCACTTACTGGCTTGCTTCCCCTGGCTTGCTCAGCTTGCTCTCTTATAGAACCCAAGACTACCAGTCCAGAGATGGCACCACCCCCAAGGGGCCCTCCCACCTTGATCACTAATTGAGAAAATGCCTTACAGCCGGATCTCATGGAGGCGCTTCCTCACCTGAAGCTCCTTTCTCTGCGATAACTCCAGCCTGTGTCAAGTTGACACACAAAACCAGCCGGTGCACCTATCCACCCAACTGTGCCTCGCTGTTGTTGTTGTTGTTTCCTCGTCCACCAAACCCAGTGTGTGCTGCTCATATGGTCCTCGCTGTGTGACCTTCTACTGGATCATTTAGTCAATTTAGGATGAGCTAAAGGATGAAAGAAAACTGACTCTCCCTCTCCCAGCAGCTAACAGTTAACCAATAGCTTCTCAGCTAGGGGCGGGACTTCCTGTCCGCCTCTCCTCTCCATGCTGGGGCTTGGCTGTGAGCAAGTTTGTACAGGTCCTGTGCGTGCTGTCCTAACTGCCTGGCGTGAGTTCACACGTGCAGCTGTCCTGCTCTATTCTGAGGACACCATTCCCTTAAACTTATTCACTGCCTCTGGCTCGTCCACACTCCACTTCCGGTTCCAAAACGACCCGCGAGCCTTGGGAGGAGAGGGTGCAGTAGCGATGTTCTATTTACGGCTGTGCGTTCTGAAGTCTCTTATTCTCCACACCTTGGCTGGTTGTGGGTCTCCATGTTGCTCCTCTACGACAAATAAAAGCTTCCCTGATAAGGACTGAGAGATGCATTAATCTATAGGTGTAATGATAAGTCATTGGTAGTCGGTTTAATCTTACATCAATTAGCAGAATATAGTCATAGGCTTTCTCCTAGGGCAATGGTTCTCAACTTTCCTGACGCTGTGACCCTTTAATACAGTTCTTCATGTTGGGGTGACCCCCCAAGCATAAAATTATTTTCATTGCTACTTCATATTGTAATTTCGCTACTGTTATGGATCATAATGTAATAATTATCTGTGTTTTCCAGTGGTCTTAGGTGACCCCTGGAGAGGGTCAGTTGAACCAATGGTTCTCGTCCCGGAGTCTCCAACCTGTCTACCTGCAGAGTCAATGCCCAACAAGAGAACCAAGTAAGGACCTCATTTCGTGAAGCATGACTTAAATCCAACCAGAAAGTGGTTATCTGTTTGGTTTTTTGAGATCAAATTTTGCTTTGTAGCCTGGACTTGCCTTGAATTCTTAGCAATCCTCCTGCCTCAGCCTCAGGAACACTGGAATTGCAGACATGCACCATCAAGCCTAGCTTTACCTTTAATACTTAACTACATTTAAAAATGGTAAATCGGCGACCAGGGTATTGGGAAGGCTCGGGGTTGTAAACGTCACAATTGCCTCACACTGGTCTAAAATGATGCAACCAAATTCCAGTGAAGACTCTCTGGGGAAGCCTGGTAAAAAACGAATCCTACGCCGATCTCTCGAGATAACGCACATCTGGCACGGTCCTTTGCTGTTAAGTTTTACAGAGTTGCTTTTCCATTTCTAGCAATGATTTTTTTTTTAAACACCAAATGGGATTTAAAAGAAAAAAAAAACAACAATCATTGGAAAAACATTCCTTGTGCTGTGTGTTGTGTTAGCTAGAGTTGGTTCACAGCCAAACGCAGAGGGATGGCTTGTGGATCAAGAGAACGTTGAACCTGTTTACACATTCTGTTAACCCTGACATCTCCAGGTATGTGGGAATTAAACGAAAAAGACCAAGCCTATAATTATCATACATATAATTTCGGAATCTAGGAGTCTGACACAGGAGGTTTGCCATGAGTTCAAGCCCAGCTTGACCTACAATAATGAGTTATCAGGAAGAAAGGAGGGTAGGAGAGCTGGGCAGTTTGCTCAGGGGTTAAGAGCACTTGGTATTAACTTGTAGAGGACCCAAGTTTGTCTCCTAGCACCCACAAACCACATCATATAGCTCACAACCAACTGTAATTCCAGCCCCAGGGAACTTGATACCCTCTTTTAGCCTCTGTAGGCACCCACATGCATATTGGTGCACGTGTGCATGAATGCAAACACACACACACAAGCACATACACACACAAATAAAAGTAAGTTTTGAGTTGATAACTACATTTTAACAACATGAAAAAGACCCGTTGGCTCAACTTTGGAGGCTGCCAGCCAAGTATGTGGAGAGGCCTACCCCTACTCTTAGAGGAACTAAATGAGCAGTGGTCTAAGCTAAAAGAAGGGGAAAGGAAACAGTCTATGAACCTGGGCCTCAAAAAGAAAATGGAGACTTGTCTGAGGAGGTGACCTGGAACCAGGTTTCAGGGGAGTGACTGTCGTAGTTAGGGTTTTACTGCTGTGAACAGACACCATGACCAAGGTAAACCTTACAAAGGACAACCTTTAATTGGAGCTGCTTATAGGTTCTGAGGTTCAGTCCATTATCATCAAGGAGGGAGCACGGCAGCATCCAGGCAGGCACGGCACTGGAGGAGCTCAGGGTTCTACATCTAGTTCGGAAGGAAAACCAGAGAAGGTTAGTGTCTCAAAGCCCACCCCACAGTGACACACTTCCTCCTACAAGGCCACACCCTCTCCAATAAGGCCACACCCACTCCAACGAGGCCTCACCCACTCCAACGAGGCCACACCCACTCCAACGAGGCCACACCTTCTAACAGTGCCTCTCCCTGGCCCACCACAATAGCCATGTAGTTTCTCGCACTCTCCTTCCTCTCAGCATCAGAAGCTGAGGCTGGAGTTTCCCCACACCCCCCTCCAGGGGTTTCCCTGAACCATCCCAGATGCCATAATTTTCCCAGCTCTGGCTGCCTGCAAAGAAGCAACAAGGCAGGGGTAGGGTGCATCAGTCACCCATGGGTTTAACTGGAGAACCCACTTATTCTCGAGACAGAAGATTTGGTCCCTATCTGGATCAAAAAGAATGGATTCTAAAAATGAGTTTAGGCTAAGGAGCAAAGTGGGAGCCTATTAAAATCAGCAGTAGATTCTCCATGACCCACCTCCTCCAAGAGCAGGGATGGGGGAAGGGGTATCCACCCTTCCCCATTCTAGAGTCTCCGTACAAGCTCTGTGATGGTTCTTTCTATGTATTTTCCCAATGGTTTTGTGCAGAACTATCTTCTCCCTTGTAACCGAGTATAGTGACCAGGTCTATTTGTCTTAATTCCATTATCCAGAAAGAAGGCTCACCATCTTGGTGGGTACTCAACAACCCACCTGGTTGAGTGACAAGATGATGTCCCCTGAAGTCCCTCACCTCCTGCCCTGTGTCTCATCTAGTGACCTATGAAGTCACATAGCATGCAGCACAGGGCAGCTGATTGGGAACCCAGCCTTCCTTTGTCCATTTACATCTCGGAGTCTTTGGATTGACAGTAATATTTTTGAAACCTAAGAAGGGGGTGCCCTAGGGTTACCCCAGATTATGAGACCAGTTCTAAATTTCAGCGGTTCTCTATAAAGCCAGGTTTATATCTTGCCATTGTTTGTAGACTGCTGGAGACACAAACCAAATGGCTTTGGGCATCAAAGTACTGATGCTGACACCCCAAGAGGGAAGAGACCCCAAATCACCCCCTGGCCTTTCTCCTAACAGTCAGTAATCCAAGTCAGGCTGCATCAGGATTAGCCAGCTAACTGCAGCACTGTCTTGCACAACTAACCACTGTCAACTGCAATTTGGCTTATTCTTTCTTGAGTACATTTCCAATCAAAGTGTTTCTATGGAGACAAAAGTCAAGGTGGGAGAATTTTGGCTGAGTGTGCAGTGCATGTTGGGAAGGCTGCTGTCTCTACTCCTAACCTTTTGAAGACCTCTCCATAACCTAAATGTGTCCTGTCTAGAAGAAACCAAATTCAATTTAAATTCTCTGCAGTATTCTCTGCCTGGGATTTCATGAAATACCACATTCTTGTTGTCCTAAACTACAGAAACTCACAGAGTCTCAAAGCTCAAAGTCAGAGATCTGCAGTTTGTTCCTTCTGAGGACTTCAAGGGTGACTCTGTACCATATCTCCCCACAGCCGTTTACTGGCTACCTATAGTGTACCTTGACTGTGTGGGAACATTACCCACATCTCTCCCTTCATCTGCATGTGGTCTCCGGTGTGTCAGTGTCTAATCTCCCTTTCTATGGGGAATATATTCAGACTGAGGGACCCACTCTGATGGTGCCTGTTTCCGAGTAAAACCACATTATATAGCCTAAGCTATAACAGAAGGAACCTCAGTTCCTCAGAATGTTGGGTATAACATGACTTTGGGAAGTTTAAAATTGAACCCACAGAATCTGGTTTTGGATGCCTTCCACTCCATTGGTGTTTAATGGAGACACTGGGGGTTCCTTTAGTATTTCTGGCCTTATTAAAAAGAATTTAAGGGGCTAGAGAGATGACTAAGCAGTTTAAAGTACTGAATGCTCTTCTAGAGAATCTGGGTTCGATTTCCAGCACCCATATACTGTCTAGAACTTCAGTTTTCAGGGGATCTGAAGTCCTCATCTGGCCTCTGTGGGCACTGGGCACACATGCATACACATACAAGATGGATAGACATACATGCAGGCAAAATAACCATACACATAAACATTTTTTAAAGTAAAAAAAATAGAAAAAAGAAATTAAAATCAGACTCAGAAGGTCAAGGGCAATTTTATTAGAGTTCTAGAGGAAATCAATAGTGTAAGTGAACTGAAAATCCTGGCAGCCTCCAGGAAGAGGAGAGGGAAAGTCCAGCTTTTTAAGTTAGTCACGGACACCAGAGACACAGCGAGGAGGCCCGTGGTATCAGGGAAAGCATTGGCACCAAACCAGAGCAAAGGAAACAGCAATGAGACAGAAAGAAGGAAAAGCACCCCGAGATGGACATGCTCTAATGAGCTGAGCAGTGAGCCCCAAAGCTATCTGGACACTCAGGGAATAGTGCTTTATAGGACCCCGATAGTCCTCACCTTCCCCATTCGTATGCTCTGTTCGTTAGATGAAGCTCAGCTAAGGAAAGGCTTCCGGTCTTCCTCAGCAAAACAGCTTCTTTGAAAAAAAATTTTTTTAAAGGCATAATATTTTACTTGTGTGTGTGTCGTTGTTTAACAGTTTTCCTCTGAGTGAAACATTCTATCCTGCAGGGAAATTCCTAAAGCAGAAAGGTAAACAGATCACAACAGCTTCAGGAAGTCCCTGAAACTGACCAGATTCTCCCACCCTGCCTGAGTAAGCATTATAAACTGAGTTTCACAGAAGACTGCTAGACCAGACCATCTGCATTGTGAAACCAGCAGAGGTTTAGATCAACCGAGGCACCTGGAGAGGACACTCTTCAGCCTGTCGAGCTGCCTGCAGGCTGTGTCGTGTGCTCCAAGTTCTCAGCTTTTGAGAGCTGTCACCCATGCTGTGGCGGGCCTTGGTGATTCAGCTGTCTTTGACTCATGCCTGCTCCTGTAAGAACACCAGGAAAACTCATTGATTCACCAAGTTGGACTCTGGTGGGATCTGTACTTTGGTCTGTCATGGATGCCCTATTTAGGGTTGAGTTCACCTGTGAGTTGCATCTCCCCAGGAAAAGTTTCGTCATACAACATGTGTGTTTTACGTATGTATGTGCACACATGCACACAGCTACCCCCCTGAAACAAAGAGAAGGCATCAGATTCCCTGGAGTTGGAGTTACAGTCTGTTGTGAGCCATTTGATTGCGGTGGTAGGAATCAAACTTGGGTTCTCCGAAGAGCAGCAAGCTCTCTTATACACTGACTGAACCGTCCCTCCAGCCCCTAGTGTGTTAATATTGTTATTTCTATTCAGTCCCTATCTCCTGACACATTGGTGGGACCTGTAAGTGAAAAAAATAATATATCAGTGTTGGTTTTTGATCCAGAGTCTAGATATAAATCTTTAAAAAAATGTTTTTGTATTTCTTGTATTTTATTTATTTATTGTACGTAAGTACACTGTAGCTGTCTTCAGACACACCAGAAGAGCATCAGATCTCATCACGGATGTACAAAGAAACAAAGAAACCGTGTCTCAAACAAACAAAAATCAAAACAACAGCAACACACACACACACAAACACACACCAAAATCAACATTTGATTGTTACTTTTTCTTTGGGTGGGTCAGCTTTTGACTTTAAGTACATTCTTTCTCAGGTCATACGTAATGTATAAACTTGATCTTCACTGGTTAATATGAGTTTAAATGGAGAACACTAGTTGTGTGTTTGCTCTGGTGGACGTACACGGGCTCAGGGAGGACTGGGAAAAAAATTTCAACAGGGAGGATTCCAAACCAGGCAGTGGAAAAAAAAACAGCAAAAGTCAAGAGTGGCTGACATGATGCCACGTCACACTGAGTCCGAATGGCTGGTATTTCAGTTCTGAGCTCATGATAGGCAGTTTATGGTAAACCTGGTCTTCTGGTTCCACCAGGAGGTAGACATGTTTCCTTTGGGCCTACAAAGGAGGCGACCTTGCTCCTAAAACTTCAGTCAGTTGAAATACACAGTATGTTGAGTAACGCCACATGCTAAGGGCCGGATTGAGCATCAAAAGAAAGCAAGAGGAGCCTCGGCAAGATTTAAGATGAGAAAAGCCAGGGAAATTCCCCCGAGAAGATCACGATCTAGAATGATGACCCTACGGGAGGGAGGAGCAAGGCATGCTGGTCTCTCTCGGAGCTCCAGGCCGCCTTCACGTCCATCCTTGGAGGTGGAAAGAGTTGTTCCAGATCAGCTGCTCCCTGGCCCCAGGGCCTGTTAGCCTCTCCCCAGACAACCTTAGCTCCAGCCGCCCCGCAGGTTCTCACACCCTGTCCTCACTCCCAGTCCCGAAGCCCTCAGGACTCTGGATGGCTTCACTCACCCCTCCTCCCGGGGCCTTTTGCCTCAACCACTCCCTGAGACTGAGTCTGACTCTACTCCCCCTTCCTGCCCAGACCCTGCTTTACTCAGAGTAACAGATAAACAAGCCTGAGTTTCTGCATCCCTAATCTTGTTTATCCATGAGAACAGAATGCCTGCAGACCCTCTTTCAGGTAGGATGGCTGAAACCAGTTGGGTGGTAGGTGGCTTGCCTGTGTGATACCAGACAGACTCTTAACTTCATAATAACCCCATCTGCATGCTAAACCTGTGCCAAGACGCCGGCCAAGGCTGTGGCTGAGAAAAAAATTAAAACACGAAAGAAGCAGTGCCTTAATTCCAGGAAATCCCTGTATTCCCAGAAAAGACAAGAGTATTCCTCACTTTTATTAGCCTATCCCTTCTCTTGACTAGCCTCCTAACTCATGGCAATCCTCCTGCCTCAGCTCACCCAAGTGTTGAGACGGCCAGACTGAGCCGCCATGTTTGGTTCCCTCATTTTTTTTTCACCCTATATCTGTAACCACTACCATTTCCTATACCTGTTCCTCCTCTTTCCCATCCTCCTCTCCCTCCTCCCTTACTGCTCAGTGGGTGCTCCACTTCATCATTGGTTCTGAGAAGAGAAAAAAGGTCCAGTTTGAAGGCAAAAACAGCAGGTATAGTCAGCCCCGTGCAGAACCTCACAGGCCACACCCCTTTCTTTGGTTTCCTTACTTAAGAATTTATTTGAAAATTACGAAAGGACTCCATGCTTCTAGGGGACCCGAGTAGGTACCATGGTCTGGAGAAAAAGAAAATATGGTCTCCCCTGGGTGTTTGCAACTGCTGCTCCTTCTTTTCCCGCCGCCTCCCTCCCCTCTGCAGCCCCCCCCCCCCCCCAGGAAGCCTAAACCGGCTTCTTCAGGTGCACATTCTTCGGTGCACAGTTCCAGCTCCGGGCCTTCTGTTCACTGGCCCCGCCCCCTCGTCTGTCTAAGCAGTGAGGAAATTCAGACTCCGTCATCTGGACACACTCAGATGGCCATACTGTGGTTACCCAGGTCTGCTGGGGACTCGCATACTCCTGTTATCCTAAGGTTACCAGAAAGAGGAGGGATCAGTGCAGTTCCCTCCTCCAGGGCTGCAGGGGCGCATACCCGCCCACACTGAATTAGACTGTGACTTCCCGGATTCCTGCGTATCTACATCTGTGTGGCCCCGCCTCGGGGAGCATGTCCAGTAACTAAGGAATGGAGGGACAGCTGAGCAATCTCAGCCTTCTCAAGCAACCTGCTCTCCTACCCACCAGGCCTTCTGAACCTGGAGAACCCGGTGTCCTAGCCTGAGACAGAGCCCAGCTGAGAGAAAGTAACATCTCCGGTTTGTTACTTTATACAGTTGCTTCTCATTTTATGCCTATAAGATCTCTTGGACAATTCTCCAGAACATTTTGGCATCTTATTTTCAGTACCAAAAATATCCCTTCAATAAAGATAAACATGCCCGCATCCTATGTGCCTCCCTCTTCTAACCCGTACACACTCAGTCGAGCGGCTTTGGAGCACAGCAGATGCACAGGCCTCTCTCCCAGGCACATTCCGTAGCTGATTTCCCCACTCTCCCTCCCTTAGTGACTCACGCCCACACTCCCTGCAGGCAGCGGGCTCCCTGGCCCTCGAGCCCTCAGGGCGCCCCAGGGGCCGGCTCCCGTTGAGACCTGGATCTGCTTTCCTTAGACCTTTTCCACTCCTTCATCTCCCAAGCAGTCACCTCCCGACTATGATTAATTAAGCACTGATTTACTGCTTACGTATTTCTTCCAGTGTCCACTGCAGGCAGGGAAGGACAGAAGAAGGTCCCAGCTTGGCTCTGCTTGCAGAAGCAAGGGATGAAAGCTATTTGAGCTGCAGCCTTCTCCCAGGGCGCGTAGCTAGAATTTGGAGAAGTACCAATTGCGGTGCCTTCATATCCCTAGGACAGGAAAAGTTGACAGATATTCCTCAAGAGAGAGAACAGTCCTGAAAAGACCAGGGCCTCAGTAGAGCCGTGGAGAGAACCGGAACTGGAGAACTATCTGGCTCCAGACAAGCCAGGCAGGGAGGGACTTTATTACCCCAGCAGTCAATGTGGCAGATGGGCAGTGGCTGACTGTAGCTGGCTGGTCTGATCACCGCCATCAGAACACAAAGAACATATATACAAGTCAATCCCCTGCCTCTGTCTTAGGGTTTCACTGCTGTGAACATGATCGAGGCAACTCTTTTTTTTTTAATTTATTTATTTTATGTATATCAGTGCACTGTTGCTCTCTTAGGCACGCCAGAAGAGGGCATCAGATCCCATTGCAGATGGTTGCGAGCCACCATGTGGTTGCTGGGAATTGAACTCAGCACCTCTGGAAGAGCAGTCAGTGCTCTTAACCACTGAGCCATCTCTCCAGCCCCCAAGGCCAACTCTTATAAGGACAACATTTAACTGGGGCTGGCTTACAGGTTCAGTCCATAATCATTAACCGGGAGCACGACAGCACCGGGCAGGAATGGTGAGAGAGGAGCTGAGAGTTCTACATCTTCATCTGAAGGTCTCTAGGAGAAGACTGGCTCCCACGTGGTTAGGAGGAGGGTCTCATTGCCCTCCCCCCACAGTGACACACTTCCTCCAACAGGGCCACGCCTCCTGAAAGTGTCACTCCCTGGGCCAACCATATTCGAACCGCCATACCCCTCTACTTTCACTGAGGCCTGACATGTGCCTCAGGATGTCGGTGCTGAGGTTGCCTAAGAGGATGCCTACGTCACAGACGACCAGCAGGCTGTTCCTCCCCATCTCCCACCTGTTAGGATTCTGTCTAAGCTCCTCCCACAGTTACCTGGCAACAGCTAGGTATGCTCCTCCCACAGTTACCTGGCAACAGCCAGGTTTGCCTGGTACACTATAAAAGGGGCTGCTTCTCCTTCTCTCTCTCTCTCTCTCTCTCTCTCTCTCTCTCTCTCTCTCTCTCTCTCTCTCTCTCCCTCTTGCCCTCTCGCCTCTGTTACTCTTGCTCCTCCTCTCTCCCCATTCCCTCCCCCTCCCCATCCCAGAGGTCATGGCTGGCCTCTACTTCTCTACTCTCTCCTCCTCTCTGCCTTTCTCTGCCTCTACTACCCTCTTAACTCCCCTCCCCATACCCTGAATAAACTCTATTCTATGCTATACTGTTGTGTGACTGGTCCCTCAGGGGGAAGGGATACCTCGGCATGGGCCCGCCAAGGTACCCCATTTCCCCATACCTACCCCTTCCCATACCTATTTCTCTTTTTACAATCACAATACCACCAGTCTCAAAAGAACTCAATGAAGTTCTCCTACCAGTCTGACAGAAATATGTCACATATGTGGACACACACACATGCACATACACAGACATGCATGCACACACACTCTGTGTAAGGGATCCAGATGTTATATGCATGCCATTCATGTATCTCTCTGGTGTCAGTGAATATCTGCCTCCCAAAGAGTCCAGAGCTTGAAGATGAAAGCAAAAGTGTGGATCCAAATGACAGAATCGAGAGGTCGGCTTCTACAGCATCGGTATTTTCCTGGGAGTGGGGAAAAGACAGGTGTACTGGCTGGTTCTGGGTGTCAACTTGACACAGGCTGGAGTTATCACAGAGAAAGGATCTTCAGGTGAGGAAATGCCTCCATGAGATCCAGCTGTGGGGCATTTTCTCAATTAGTGATCAAGGGGGGAGGGCCCCTTGTGGGTGGTGCCATCTCTGGACTGATAGTCTTGGGTTCTATAAGAAAGCAAGCTGATAGCCAGAAGCTGGAAAGAACCCAGATGTCCCTCAACGGAGGAATGGATTCAGAAGATGTGGTATATTTACACAATGGAATACTACTCTGCAATTAAAAACAATGAATTCACGAAATTCCTAGGCAAATGGTCAGAACTTGAAAATATCATCCTTAGTGAGGTAACCCAATCACAAAAGATCACACATGGTATGAAGTCACTGATAAGGGGATATTGACCCAGAATCTCAGAATACCCTAGACACAATCAGCATATCAAAAGATTTCTAAAAAGATGGAAGGAGAGACCCCTGGTCCTGGAAAGACTGGATGTAGGGGAACGCCAGGACAGAGTAATGAGAGGGGGTTGAACGGAGAAAAGAGGGAGGGAAGGGGGCTTATGAGACCTTCGGGGAGGGAGGAAACGGGAAAGGGGAAGTGATTTGGAATGTAAATTAAAAAAATAAAATTAAATTAAATTAAAAAAAAAAAAAAAAAAGAAAGCAAGCTGAGCAAGCCAGGGGAAGCAAGCCAGTAAGTGACGTCCCTCCATGGCCTCTGCATCAGCTCCTGTATCCTGACCTGCTTGAGTTCCAGTCCTGACTTCCTTTGGTGATGAACAGCAATGTGAAAGTGTAAGCTGAATAAACCCTTTCCTCCCCAACTTGCTTCTTGGTCATGATGTTTGTGCAGGAATAGAGACCCTGATTGAGACAACAGGGTTCAGTTTGATCTAGCCACGGACGTTTGGGAAGACACATGGCACACGCTTTTACACACACACACACACACACACACACACACACACCGTCTGCTGGTGCACAGTGAATGTGTGCTTCAGCTAACCTCACTTAGCTCTGCAGTCTCCGCTCAGCTCCACATTCTTGTTCGTGTCTTTCCCTTCTCCTGCCTCAGTTTACCTCTTCCAGGTGTCCTTTAAGTCCTCTTATCAAACTCGGCCTCCTTCCCTTATCCTTGACTTTCTCCTCCTGGAGCTCACACCCCTCCTGGAGAGCTCACCACAGCCACCCACCCTTCTCTACACCTCACCATGCAGTGGCACCCACAAGGCTGTGCCCACGGAGCAAGCATAACCCTGAGTGGTCTTCACACAGGGAGGTCAGGCCACAGCGGCTCTTCCTTCCTAATCCTGCGCTGCCCTCACCTGTACCGTGATTGGTCTGTGCTGGGGCCTCATCCCCCACAACCAGTTCCTGCCTCTTCTCTCTATACCCACTGCCACTCTTGGGAGGCCTCACTCCACTGAGATGCACACACACCCACGGCTCCAGAGTCGAGTTTCAAGTGTGGGGACAGGCAGCTTTAGACCAGGTCTCGCATAGCCCAGGCTGCCCACAAACTCTTCGTGTAGCTGAAAATGACCTTGAACTCCTGATCCTCCTGCCTACACCCCAAATGCTGAGATTACAAGTACACACACCACACCAGGCTCTCACAGGCATCTTGAGACTCCCCGGGGCCAAGCCAAACTCCTGTTTGCTCCACAGCAGCTCCTCTTTCCACCCTTACGTCGTGATCAGGGATCCTACCATCTACCCAGGAACCCGTTGCAGAGACCCTCATGCTTCTGAGCTACCCCGTACTGACTGCCTCATCAGGTGTCCTCTCCGTAGACCTCCACGTCCCCAGGGCTTGAGACACCATGGTACTTTGTGGCATCTGGCATAGCTCTTGAGTTTAGAGTGGGCACATGAAGGTTCAAAACCCCCATGTGGTCTCGTCCATGGGCCACAGAGTTTCTACTGCAGCACGTGCCCAGTGGTAAGATACATGTGTGTCTCACAAAAGAAAGAAACCAGAAGAGATAGGTAAGGTCCATCATGGGGTGGGTGGGGGGATGGGTGGGGAATGTGGTTGGGGGAGAGAAAACAAATGTTTACCAAGCACTGACTACATGGGATGGCTGCGGCCTATTCATTCCGTGGAGTACTACACAGCCGTGAAGATGGATGAGCCCTGCTGCACATGACCTGACTTCTCTGGATGGTGGACTGCAAGCTGTAAAATGGAAGGACTCTATTCCTCCCCAAGGTGCTTTTGATTGTGGTGTTTATCACAGCAACAGAAACCCTTACCGAGTCAGCCCTGCAAACAAATACAGCCAGGACAGCCTTGCAAACAGGGGTAAGTGATGCTTCTCAGCCAGAGTATGCCAGGAGCTCGAGTTGTAAGGACGGTCCTCCCTGGTCCCTCAGAACCTGTGTGGTCTCTGAAGCTGGGAGATGGTTAATTTCTGGGCTCTCACATCATTCCTGGCACTGTGGTGTGGTAACCTGGGAAACTGACAATTACCTATTATTCTCTGAGATCTAAAATAGCTCAGAGATGATGCTGGCATCAGGTGACCAGACGTTTCTGGTGTGAATAAGGACTCACACAGTGTTCCCCAATACTGAACCTCAGCACACCCCAAAACATAGAGTTTTACTGCCCCTCCGCACAGTAGGGTTACCTGTCCCCTGTATTCAAACTGCTGATTTCTCTCTACAGAAGTGCATGCTCCTCGTGAGCCCACCGACTGCTGCGCCTCAGCTCACGTGTATGTAGGGTGTTGGTGAGCCATCGCTTGTAACTGTTTCATGGAGGCACGACTCTACACTCCAAATAAATCTCATAAACATACATAAGCACCTTCATTCATAACCTGAGATGTTTTGAAATTTTGTTTTCATGCCCTTCATGTAAAAAACAAACAAACAAAAAAACCAAAAAAAACCCAGCAATACAGATTCACAGACTAATCCTTGTTCCTGATTCGCTGCTGCCAGGCTATTACACACTAAAGGTGCCTTCTTCCTTATGCCCCGTGTGGGGTGGATGTGTGAGGACGTGGACGACAAGCAAGTGAAATTCGATGAAACGTAGTCAGTACCCAGTATACACAGATGCCCCTCTGTTTCCCATGGGGTCGTACTCCTCCACACCCATGGCGAGAAGAATACAGTGAAATCCCCTTTAACCTTTAACTCACCAGCGCCTGATCTTAACCACATGGCACGATTCGGAGTTCCGGTTCACATAGGTTGTCCGGCCTCATGAGGGCGTGTCTTATCGAGCTTTCCGAGCCCCTGGGAGATGTCAATTCAAGTGGTTTCCAGGGAACGAATCACATCGTTTTATACAGCTGTTGTGCTGGGCATTCGGCTGTAATCATTCCACAACTGTGGGACCCAGCAGCTTGACCATCTTCATGATCGTCTCAAGGAGGACCAGAGAGCAGGGGCGATGGTGGGATTTGAGTGCCCCACAAAGGCTCTGCACTGGAAGCTTGGTCCCCATTGTGGAGATGTTGGAAGGTGGGGCCCATGAGAGCCATGGAAGCATCTCTCTTGGAGGGAGCTAAGTAGTTCCTCTCACAGGACCCCAGTTAGATCTCCTGCTCTTTGTGATAAAGAACTGTCCTTCTGACAAGCAGCTGGATGGCTTCCTGTCTGTGGTGCGACTTCTTTCCATCATGAGCCCCGTCATCATGATACCGTCCACCACGCAGTTCCTATCGGAGCCACACTGATGCTCGTGTGTGCAATGAACTTTAGTTCAAAAAGGGGTGTTGCTACTTTGTTTCCAATCCAATTCCCCAGTAAAAGAAAGCACAACTCAGTCAGTTAACAATACAAGCTAGAAGCCTAGATGGGCAGATCTCCCACTACACTACTCTATTCCCATCTATATTATCCCATATAACTTGCAGTTTCTCCAGTTTCTCGAGCTTCTCTCTCTGCAGCCTCTCCATCGATCCCTCATAGCTCCTCTCTCTCCTCTTGATCGCCCGTGGCTCCTCCTCTAAACTCCCAGCTCCTCCCCCTTCCTCCTGTCCAATCATTGGCTCAAGCCTTTATTTGAAAAGTTAAGGTGGGGAGAAGGTTCACAAGGCAACTCCTCATCTGCAGCCCCTCTGAGGAGTGGAATTAGCATCAAAATACAAGCCCAGGGCCATCCACAACAAAAGGGTGTATGCAAGTGTGTGGTTCTAGGAGCCAACCCAGGCATCACACCTATGCAGTCTACCGCCAATCGGTACCCTCTGCCTAAACCCGCTTTCTTTTCTGTTCTGTTTGTTCTGCCCTTCTCTGTTACTGTTGTTTTTTTAGTGCTGTTGGATATCCCAGGCTGACCACAAACTTTCTGTGTAACAGAGAATAAACTTACACTTGACCTTCAGAACTTCTTGCTACTCCTGAATACTAGGGTTGCTCATGTGACCACCACACCCAGTTTATGTAGTGCTATGCCCCTTGCATGCCAGACAAGCGTTCTACCAACAGCTACATCTCCAGTCCCAAACTTCTTTTCTTGATAAGTACTCAGCAACAGGTGTTTTTGTCATAGTAGCGGAAATTTTGACATAAGGAGGGTGTCGAAGATAGCATCAAAGACTTTTTTGGACACTGTTTCTTGTCAAATAGGGATTCATGCAAGAGGATGGATTATTTTAGTATATGTTGTTATAATTATGCCAGAAATTCTTGATTTAAATAATAATCAAGTCAAAATATTTTAAGAAGAATTTTTTGGTGTGCTTGTAATTTGTGTTTCCTGAAAAGGCTCAATTTCTGCTGCATGTGAGATCGGACAAAACTAGAATATAACATCAGACACCATCGAAGTGAAGAAGGTTCTGCTTGGTTCAGCTTTTTCCAGCACCAGGTTTACAACAAAGACCACAGTTGTGGTAGAGAAACCCTGTGAAAATCTGCCTTTTGACTACTGTCAACGTCCTTTGGAAAAGGATCAGATGGGAAACTGAAATGGTTATTTAAGCTAGTCCAGACTTTCAATCAAATAATGATTTAATTATTTATCTTACCATAGGAAGCTTTGAGCTTTGCCAAAGATTGAATCAACCCCTCTTTCCTTTCTGTTATTTAGGATAAAAATAATAATAAAGGAAATTGACCAGTGAATTTGTTTAGGCACCAAAGCCCAGAAGTTTTTTTTGGAAAAGAAGATTGGGTTAGAACAGAAGGGCTTGCTGGGAATGAGAGGGACATAAGTGTGAACCCAGGTATCATGAGTACCATGTCCCGCACTCACAGACACACACAAATATGAACAGAGAAAGAGACAGAGATAGAGGGAGTCAGAGACAGAGACAGATGCACAGAGACAGAAACAGAAAGACAGAGACACAGGGATACAGAAAGACAGAGACACGGGGATACAGAAAGACAGAGACACAGGGATACAGAAAGACAGAGACACAGAGATACAGAAAGACAGAGACACAGGGATACAGAAAGACAGAGACACAGGGATACAGAAAGGCAGAGACACAGGGATACAGAAAGGCAGAGACACAGGGATACAGAAAGACAGAGACACAGGGATACAGAAAGGCAGAGACACAGGGATACAGAAAGACAGAGACACAGGGATACAGAAAGACAGAGACACAGGGATACAGAAAGACAGAGACACAGGGATACAGAAAGACAGAGACACAGGGATACAGAGTGCTCATTAAGAAGAGCAAAGGAAGCAGCCAGAGAGCAGGTGACTTAGGACAATGCAGGCCTTTATTTGGGGGAACCTTGATGAGGAGCCCACTGTCTGCTCACAAGCTTCGGTGCTCATAGGCAGAAGCAGGAAGTCTCTCCCCAGGTTTCGACGTTGCTGTGGCCAACCAGTCAACAGCCAGTTTGAAGACATTAGATGATCCACATGCAGCTTTCCTAGTTGGCCATTGCTGGGACCCAAGAGGCAGGGAGGTAACTAGACACACAAGTCACTTCAGTCCTGGGGAGCAAATTGCTATAGAAGCAGGAATAGTTACTGTTAACCAAGGAGAACTGTGGCCCCTGGATAATGTATTGTGGAGGAAAGTGTGGTTTTCTTGGGTCTTGAAGATTATCACAAAACTTAATGTTTTTTAAGTGGTGTAAACATTCTTCAACCTGACCAAATAGGAAGAGAAGAAGAAAAGAAAGGAGGGAAGGGAGAACAGGAACGGGAAGGAGGAATGGAGGGAGAGAGGGAAGAAGGGAGGGAGGGAGGAAGAGAGGGAGAGAGGAGGGAGGGAGGGAGAAAGGGAAGAAGGAAGGAAATAAGGAAGAAGGGAGGGAGGAGGGAGGGAGAAA
Organism: Tokudaia tokunoshimensis; assembly: GCA_036184795.1. Classification (NCBI taxonomy): domain Eukaryota; kingdom Metazoa; phylum Chordata; class Mammalia; order Rodentia; family Muridae; genus Tokudaia; species Tokudaia tokunoshimensis. Next base: position 75,480,791 of record BTHU01000009.1, read on the forward strand.
GGGAAGAAGGAAGGAAATAAGGAAGAAGGGAGGGAGGAGGGAGGGAGAAAGGGAAGAAGGAAGGAAATAAGGAAGAAGGGAGGGAGGAGGGAGGGAGGGAGAGAGGAGGGAAAGAGGGAAGAAGGGAGGGAGGGGAGGAGGGAGGGAGGAATGATGGGAGGAAGGAAGGAGGAAGAGAGAGGGAGGAGGAAAGAAGGAAGAATGAAAGATACTACATACTCACTGGCACACATACCAAGCACACACACACCAAACTCTCTCTCTCTCTCTCTCTCTCTCTCTCTCTCTCTCTCTCTCTCTCTCTCTCACACACACACACACACACACACACACACACACAATGGAGCAATGGAGTCTTGGCTGATTGTGCATCAGAAATGCTGGGCTTTTCAGAGACAGCACGGAAAACCAAAAGAAGTGCTCGTCTCTGGTCCACACTGCATCAGGCTTAGTGCTACCATTAAAGACTGCCCAGCAATTGATACAAAACATGGATTGTGGTCATCAATTGCATGAGCATCTATCAGTCCCCCTATGACTAGCTTTGCTGAGCAGGGATCTAAATGCCAGAGAGCCCTGGTGCGTGGATCATTGTTAAAGGACAATAGACATCCTTACCTGCTGCACGAGGCAGGTGCCCTATTTGGGGAATAGTGGAGAAGGAGTCAGCCTGTAACTCCCGAATGCGATTTTTCAGTAAACCGTATCATATCAGATGACTATGTTTGGAAGTTTGACTACAAACCTCCCCTTGATGAAATATTCAGATCCCACAGGGAGCCATGAACATTGGGAATCGTTACTAAAATTATCCTTTATGTATGTTTTTCAGCTTCAAAACTTAAAAGACAATGTTCCTTAAATAAATTTTGTGGGAGGAAAAGAACCCTTTCGTTGAGCACGTGCACACGTAGGCTGAAGCCGGAGGAGCATCTCCAGGTCTGATGACTGAAGAGTCTTGTTTCGAAGCTCACCAACAGACTCTCCCCACTTTCCCTAATATCCATCTGTGCTAGGAAACATCTCCAAGGAGAATTTCTGAAGAGAATTTGGCTTCTTGCCAAAGAAAACTTCCAGAAGGTCATGGAGAAGGCGCCATTTTCGGCCTGCTGAGAACTTGTCTATTGACCTTTTCCTCTCCTCGGTGTTCACTCCCCCTCTCCCTGGGGAGCCCAGTCAGGGTTGGGGCAGTAGATGCTCCTTGCCAATCAACACAGTGCCCAACCCAGCAGCCGTCATTCTTCCTGCCCAGACCTTGCACACAGCTCCATCCATTCCTACTGCATGAGGAGGGTGTTGGGGAGGAGGTTGTGACTGTATCAGGCCTCAGAGTGAGAAGGGCTCGGGATAAAATTGTCCGTGCAAGAGGAATATCAGAGTGATGGGTGAAGCCTACCTGTGACCGTACTGCTTACCCTGCCTGGGGATCTGATGGCCCCTGAGCTTCTGCTCCCTGAGCTGGTGAGCAACTTTGTCACTCATGCCAGATTAGCTATAGAATTTTTTTTTTTTGCCAATAATAGAATCCATGAGGAACCAAAATAAAACATTTAAAAAAAATAAAAGAATCTTATTGCATCTGAATTTGGTGCCAGAAGGTGGGTGTGTCCCAATCATAGCACCAAAGTGTTAAAATCTCTTGTCAAGCATTGGGGCATCTTTAGCCTCCTGTTCTTTTCATAGCAATGGACTTTGAACTCGCTAAGCACTTACCACCAAGGACGCCGAGTAGCAGCTCCTTTTAATTCTGAGACGCTGCTCACTAAGTTGTCCAGTCTTACCCAAGCTCTGTAGCCTAGACAGGCCTCACGCCCCCTATCCTCCTGCCTCATTCTCCAGAATAGCTAGAGGTACATGTGTGAGCCATCAGGCTCCACCTCAGAAACTGGCAACTTTGGTTATGTTCTTGCAACACAGTTAATTAAGCTCCGTTCAGTTATATCATAGGAAACAGGCCATATGTCTACTGTGATAGCTTTATGGGATTTGGTAGGAAATGTTCTAGAATATGCTGGGTAATTCTTGAGAGTTTTTTTTGTTGTTGTTTTGTTTTGTAAGTTGAGAGAAAAACAAAGAAGAAGCAGCTGGGGTTGAAGGTGGTCCTGCTGATGAGCTGACTGATGATCTACTAACCATAACTGATTTACATTACTATATCAGTCCCGTGGAAGATTGCCAGGTCAAATATCCCTTCCAAGTGAGAGCGCTTTCCAGTCACCTCTCCATTTCCACCTGCATGTACAGCTAGCTCCACACCTAAGGTTTCAACTCGCTGTGGCTAAAAAGGATTGAAAACTTAACTGTTGGGCTGGAGAGATGGCTCAGCGGTTCGGAGGACTGACTGCTCTTCCGAAGGTCCTGAGTTCAAATCCCAAAACCACATGGTGGCTCACAACCATCCCTAATGAGATCTGATGCCCTCTTCTGGTGTGTCTGAAGACAGTTACAGTGTACTTACATATAATAAATAAATAAATCTTTAAAAAAAAGAAAACTTAACTGTCTCTTTTAAGACTTAGATAAGCATGTTTTAATCCAAATAACCACAGAGGTTCAGTAGCTAGTAAGAACTTGTGGGAAAGGGGGAACTTCCAAGGAAGAAGAAATAGACTATGGTGTTAAAAAGAGATAACAGGAAACTAGGAGGCATAGGGAGGGATGGGAGGGAAGGGTAAAAGAGGGGATATGGGGAGGGACAAGTAACACTTAAGGCCAGTAGAAAAACCAAGTGGAAATCTACTACTATACAAACTTACTAAAAATATATGAAAGGAATTTAAATGGAGACAATCCCCCAAACAAGACATCTTATACCACCAAGTAAAATACTCAGTACAAGGAATGGGATTCATCTTTTTTTTTTAAAGATTTATTCATTTTATTCTGGTGTGTCTGAAGACAGCTACAATATACTCATATACATAAAATGAATAAATACCACTGAGCCATCTCTCCAGCCTTGGGTTTCATCTATTTTGAGCTATTAACAAAAAAGGGTCCCTTCCTTCAATGTGCCTCCAACCCCCACCAAACAGCTCAGGGTACTAACAGGACTATTGGAATTTTATACAACCTGAAGGTTAGACCCTATTGCCGAAGATTCCACTTATGCCATTGAACATGGAGAAATTGAGCTGGTGCCCACCTAAAAGTATCACCCTTATTGAATAGCAGTCATAGTGCTTGAAGGTACATTGCATGCATCCCGAGGAGAAAAAGAACCATTAATATCAGCCAGCTACCCAGCTACAAACCCTATGACATACCACCAAGACTTGCTTGTAAAATCGGTGCAATAGTGGTACAAACGTTATGGGAGTGACCAACCACTTTTGTTTTTTGTTTTTGTTTTTGTTTTGTTTTTTTTTTGATTTTTCGAGGCAGGGTTTCTCTGTGTAGCACTGGCTGTCCTGGAACTCACTGTGTAGACCAGGCTGGCCTCGAACTCAGAAATCCTCCTGCCTCTGCCTCCCAAATGCTGGGATTAAAGGCGTGCGCCACCACCGCCCGGCAACCACTTTTAAGAATGTGAATTTAAACCTGTTCTACAAGATGGAACCCATACTTGACTCTGCTAAAGTGGCCAAGAACCCGAGACAACATAGGGCGTCGGCCCTAGAGGAAAACTATTATTCTGCTAAAGGAACACAGCAATAAATAATGACAAGCTGCTGTACCCAGAGATCCAAGCATCATTCAACCCTCGTTAGAGAAGCTTCATAGTGGAGTAGATGGGAACTAACACAGAGGTCCACACTAGATGATGTACAGAGAGTGAAAGACTTTGGGGCGCTCATCTGTCAGTGGAATGTCTTTAACAAATCTCTTCCACGAGCCTCGGGGATCCATGTGGAAGAGGAGCCAGGAAGATTCTAAGAGCCAGAGGTGATGGAGGACTTCAAGGAAATAGTGTCTCCCAGAAACATCAGGACCGAAGCACATATGAACTCACAGAGATGTGGCAGTATGCACAAGACCTGCACAGGTTCAAGCCTAACAGGGTCCTTATACTGAAAAGGGGAAGTGGACACAGTCCTATCCCTAAGAAGCTATTTGCAGGTTGGAGAGATGTCTCAGTGGTTAAGAGCACTGACTGCTCTTCCAAAGGTCCTGAGTTCAAATCCCAGCAACCACATAGTGGCTCGCAACCATTTGTAATGGGATCTGATGTCCTCTTCAGGTGTGTCTGAAGATAACTACAGTGTGCTCATATATATAAAACAAATAAATATTGAGGAGGAGGAGGAAGAGGAGGAGAAAAGAAGAAGAAGAAGAAGAAGAAGAAGAAGAAGAAGAAGAAGAAGAAGAAGAAGAAGAAGAAGAAGAAGCAGCAGCTATTTGCAATTAATACCGGCTGGGGAAGGGGAAATCAATTTTCTCCAGGGGAGTGTCACAGGGCATATCAACCACAACCTGCTGCCCCATTCTTGGGAGTAGTTGGGGAACACAAAATAAACTCCATGGCTTTTTTGAGTGTGTTTTGTTTAGGTATTTGTTGTTGTTGTTTATCTTTTTGGTTTTGGTTTTTGTGGTTTGTTTTTTGTTTCCTTGGGGACTGGGGAGAGATAAAAAAAACAAAGTTGGGTGGGTAGGGAGGTGGGGAGGATCTGAGAAGCTTTGGGTGATGTGCATGGAAGAATATGATCAAAATATTCTGCATAGAAAAAAACTTTAATTAAAAAAAACAAACAAACCCTGTTTCTTCCCTGACTATGTGGAAACCCTTGCTGTGTCCTTGCTCCCTGAGCAGGGCAGTGCAGGTGCTGTGCGTGCAGCACTGACTTGTGTTGTTTTATAAATCATCGAGAGGCAATTCAAACGCTATAAGAAAATATGCAGAGGTTACATGCAATGTAACATGTAAACAATGTAGCAATGTTACTTACTTTTTTGTTTGTGTTTGGAGACAGAGTCTCACTCATTAGCCCAGGCTGTTCCACTACTCCTAGTGATCCTTCGGTCTCAGCTTCCTAGTGTTTAGTTTTGGTTTGAGACAGGGTCTTGCTAAGATATCTAAGCAGGCCTTGAACTCCCAATCTTCCTCCATCAGGCTCCAAGGGCTGTAGCTGGGCTTAGAGACCTGTGCCACAAAGTCCAGATTGTTGATTTACCTTTGGCCATAATGTCACTTGTTTCACAATTTTAAGTACGAATAAAGGAACACATATGGTCTACTGTGTGTGGTGGGGCCTAAGAGGTGGGCTGTTAAAAAGTCATAGAATGTCCTGCTGGAGAATCTGGAAGAAACTGAAGTCACTTGTATGACTTAGGTATCCAACCAAACATAACCAGAACCTCATAGATCATTAATGCTTGGCAAAGGAAGCAAAAGAAAAGTCTCTAACTTTTATAGAACTTGTCTATTTGGAAAAGAATTAGTAATTGAACTGATTTAAGTTATCTTCACCTTCCCACTGACGACTTCAAAGCATCGTCAGTGCTTCTGATGGTGATAACACACAGGTCTCTCAGCAGCTCCAGGGGGCATCACGTGGGTTGCAAACCCTATATAACTAGTCCTGATCCTGTGCCCAAGTCCCTACCCACTTAGCTCGCCTTTCAAACCTGATTGCAACGCAACCTAACATGACACTGAGTCTCCTGCTGTTTGAATTTTAAATGCGGCGTATGAATATATAGAACAAGGATTAATTAGTCCAGGTTCTGGGTTGTAGACAACAAAATTCCCACCACAGCTGGTCGAAGCAGAAAATGAATTATTACAAGACCGAATAGTGTGTAGAATGTCCCAGAGCTCCTGGTTCCTAGGCTGACCATCCCCATGTATGTTGCTTGAGGATTTTCTTTTTAAGATTATTTTTAATCGTGTGTGTGGGAGGGTGTGCAGGTGAGTGATGGAGCCTGCAGAAGCCAGAGGCATCACATGCCTTGGAGTTGGTGGCACAGGCAGTCGTGAGCCACCTGATATGGGTCCTGGGAACCGAACCCATGTCCTCTGCAAGAACAGTCAGTATTCTTACCTGCTGAGCTATCTCGCCAGCCCCTGCTGATTTTCAAAATGGGGTTTTTAAAAAGAAAACATGTACTTATTTGTGGGTGAATGTGTGAGTGTATGCCGTCACACACGTGTAGATCAGAGGGAAGCTTGCAGGAGTTGGTTCTTTCTGTCATGTGGGTCCTGGAGATTGAACTCAGGGCATCAGACGTGGTGGTCAGTGCCTACTCACTGAGCCATGTCTCTGGGACAAAAATAAAATTAATAAGTTTAGATTTATAGATACATTGGGCAGATAAAAGACTTCCTATATTCCCTAATATTATCAGAAATAGTGTTTCTTGTTATGTGAACAACCAGTATTAAAACACTTTTGTATTCGTCCTTTGGAGCGTGTATGCACAAGTATGTTCGTGTGGAGTGCGTGTGTGTACATGTGTGGAGGCCAGAGGTCAATCTCAGGTGTCATTCCTCAAGCATCCTACTCCAGGTTTTGTTATTGTTGTTTGTTACCGCAGGGTCTCTCACGGACCTGGGATTCACCAATTAGACCAATCAGGTTCAGCTGCTTAGCCACCAAACCCAGGGCTCACCTGTGTCCACCCCCACCCCGCCCTGAGATAGCAAACACAGTGTCACCACCCCTAGCTTTCCCAGCTGAGGTTCAGAGACCCTCAGTGTTTTCTTAACCTATTCTTCCAGAATCCCACGCTGCATGTGGATGTCACATCTCTTTAGATTCCTCATAGGGGGATAGTTTCTCAGGCTCGCCGTGTCACTGTGATGACCTTGACAGCTGAAGGGACTACAGTCAGATATGCTGCAGGAACACCCCCCCCCCACAATGTACCTGATCGTTTTCCTTTGGTTAGATGGGATTGCGCATGGTCTGGAAGAGGAGCCGCCCAGGGGGAGCACTCCATTTTAAGCTCGTCACAGCCAAGTTTGATTCCCATAACCACTGTGGCAGATCACAACTGTCTGACTCCAGTTCCAGGTGATCTGGTGCTCTCTTCGAACTTCTGTAGGGACCAGGTATACACACATGGTGCACATCCACACATGTGAGCAAAACATTCATACACATAAAAAAATAAGTAATATTCTTAAAGAAAAGTTAAAATAATAAAATAAAATAAAACTTCCTTGGCAAATATGAGTCTAGCCCAAGCTATACAGTTAGTTCCAGGCCAGCCTGGGCTACAGAGTGAGAGTTTAATCTCAAAACAAAAACAACTGAAAACAAACAACAGGCCTTGCTTTAGAAGGCCTAGTTGGTAGAGGTTTTCCGTTTTTCTCTAGAAAGGGAGGCTCTCCCAAGACTCCCATGTGAAGGGATGGAGTTTATTGTCACAGAGGTATAAAGGTGGTGGACTCTCCAGAAGTCAAGACCTCTGGCCACACTGTGACAGGTGTCTTATGGGGAAAGGGAAGACCCAAGTGGAACTGGGTTAGGAAAGGTATCTTCCATAGGTCAGGATACCTCTGGCTATAGTTATGTGTAGTGGGTTAGCCTAAGGTTGCTTGTATTCCAATGTTAATTTAGAGCCCCAAGGCTCTTTGCCCCAAAGATAAACATCATGTTAAATACTGAGTGATCTTATCTCCAGTTGATTGTGATTGGTAAATAAAGATGTCAGCAACCAATAGCTGGGGAGAAGAGAGATAGGCAGGGTTCAGTTTTGGTAGGCTCAGGGCAGAAGCAGAAAGGGAGAAGAAGCAGCCACCATGGGAGAGAGAACATGCAGGAGAGGAGAAAGGAGAGATGCCGTGGGTCAAGGGAACATGTTCCGGAGGGCTGTCTAGTTGAAGTTAAGAGCAATCCAGATGGAACATAAAAATTAGTTAAGTAGTAACTTGGAGTTATCAATAGGAAAGTAGATTCTGACAACGTAAAGGGTAGGCAGCCATCTAGCTATTTTGCTGCCTAAGACATATTTAAAAATACAAGGTTGTGTGTGCCTTTCATCTGGGAATATAAATGGTCTAAGGCAGGTACCGGGATTTTTTAATTATCTCTTACTACAGTTGTGGTTCAGCCGTGCCCTCCATCTTAGGATAATGGCGCAGCCCCCCCGCCCACTGTGATGGAGCTGGAAGGTGATGAGGTATCCATTGGTTCGTGAAGATGAGGCCCCTATGACAATATTAGTGACACGAACTCTCTTTCTTTTTGCCATCTGACGACACTGAGACGCAGCTAAGTGCATGCTAGCAAAAGATCCAGGGACTGAGTCAACCAGCCCTCAACCCTAGATGTCCCCAGTCTCTAGTGGTTGGTCATGATAGCTCACCTGACCTCCCCTGTCTGTTGGGTTGGGTCATGACAGCCCATCTGACTTCCAAGTCTACAGTGTTAGGACATGATAGCCCAAGTGACTTCCCCAATATGTGGTGTTTGTATTATGATAGCACACCTGGCTTCCGAGTCTATAGTATTAGGCCATGATAGCCCACCTGACCTACATAGCCTGTTTCCTGGTAGCTTCCAACCTCAGAGGCCTCCGTACTCTCTAATTCACAGAGCCTCCCACTCATGGCACTGTGGTGAGACTAGGGCTCTGATCTGCCCTTGGATGGTGTCTTGACTTTCATTTTTGTTCCTACTTAACAAGCCTTCAAAACGGAGAGGCTGGCAACAAAGCCCCTCCCTGGCAGGCTGGAGTGCCCGGGGCCAGTGCTCTATAGCTTACCATGTGAGGTCTCTGGCTGACAGAACCAAGGGGAAGGCTCTGGCATTGGTGCAAGCCCTACGAGACGAAGTTGTGGCGTTGCAGGAAGCAGAGGAAAGGGTGACACAAGGTCAGACATGTTGCAGAATCACCTCAGGATGGGAAGACAGTGGGACTCGTTCAGTCTTAACTGCAACTGCTTCAACTCCACCCGAGTCCCCACAAGATTCTGCCTGGGGAAGGGATTAGCAGCATTCAACCTATTGAAATTATACACACACACACACACTCACGCTTTATAAAAACCAGCCCCAAGTTCATTGTCAAATGTGTCCTGCTCTGGGTTGAATTTTATTGGGCTATTTTTAAACAAATACTTGTGCATGTAGGGGTATGGAGCTCAAACTACAGCGACATTTGCACATTTGCAGAGACTCGTTGGAAGGAGACTGACAGGAAATAACAAGGAGCATTAATTAAGCCCCAGAGCAATGGAGCCTTGGCTGGGGTTGCGCCCACATCTGCCTAGGACTCAGCCATCAGTCACCCCCTGGCTGCTGCAGCCCCGTGCGTGGGAGGCGTGGGAGCTTCTATTCACTCCTATTCTATTTCACAGCATGTTCTTCCAGCAAGGAGTTCATTCCCATCTTAGCACCAGGGTGTTCTAGATGCTGAGGGTAGCTTGGAGTCACCCCAAGGGTACAGGGCACCTGCAGAGGATGCCACCACCAAGGTCAGAGGCCCCCCAAAAAAAGTTGAGAAAGGAGTCTTGTTCCTTCCAGAGGTCCCCAAACACAGATCATCCAAAGGTGTCTGCCTGCTGTATAATCACACACACACGTGCACACACACACACACACACACACACACACACACACATATGTCTTCTCACGCCCTCGTCCCACACTTCTCAGTCACACTCACACACCCAACTTCTTTCACAGACACACTCTTGCACACACTGTACACATCCGTACACTGACACACACTGGCTGTCTACAGTCCCACGTAGAAGACCCCAGGAGGGAGGGATGTGTGTATGAGAGAGAGAAAGAGACAGAGACAGAGAACAGAGACAGGAAGAGACACATGGTGAGAGTGTATGTCAGAGTGTGGTTGGGTACATAAGTGTCCCTGGAATCGTGGCCGTATGTGTATGCGTGAGAAAGAGCATGAGAACGTGGGAGTCTGCGGCGGTGAGTGGGAGATGCTAGTTAACACGGGAAGGCAGAGATGGCCCTCTATAGAGCAGGTGCTGGATTACATAAGAGTTTATATAAAAACGGAAAGGAGAGGAACCCTGGCAGAGATGCCTGTGTCCTGCTTTCTGTCTCTTGTGGCATGTGAACCAGGCAGTGATTTCCAAGATTCTGCATTTCTTCAGAATTCCGAAGCCCTGGGCCCTCCAGGGATGTCCTGTCAAAAACAATGAAGGCTGTTACGTCTCAGGAGACCATGGTGAGTGTCCCGTGGATTTTGCTGGACACCATCTTGTCTGAATTCAGAAGCAGACCTCCTCTTTCCCGTTTCAGAATGCCAGCCACCAGAAGTTTCTGTGAAGCACGTTCCACGAAGCCGAAATGAGTGGAAATTAAGATGTCACCTGAGGGAGAGATAGCTCAAAGGCTAAGGACTCATATTGCTTTTGCAGAGAACCCAGCATTCACACCAGGCAGCTCACAACCACCAGTAACTCCAGCTCTAGGGGATACGATCCTCTCTTCTAGCCTCTAAGGGCAACTGCACTTGTGTGTACATATCCTCCCACAAACACACGTGCACAGACATTTAAAAAAAGAAAAGTGTCACCTGTCTGTGGCAATCCCCCAGCTGGAAAGGAGATAGGCTCAGAAGCACATGCTAAGGGTGGGTGGAGTGTACGTTAGTGGATTTAAACCTAAGAAGTAAAAAGTCTGGAGGATGCAAATGATCACAGAGCAAGCTGCACTCTTGGGGTGCAGAGACCCTGTGATCAGAGTCAGAGGCAGTGGGAGCAGCACCCCCACCACCCCCAAGGGGCATCTAGAAGCACCTTCGTTAGCATGGCCACAGCGTGCCTGTATTGGGTGAAAGTCAGTTATTGGCTCCCTGCAAAGCACCAGGCGGGAAGTGATATTTAACTTTGGAGGCTTCCTTCCGTAGCCCTACTGTTTCTCAGCATCTCCTTCCTGCCCAGTCCTGAGAAACGGTGCTTGGAGGACAGGCATTCGCCTCACAGAGGTGAAGGGTCAGAGGTATCAGAGCTGCCCTTACAGAATGGTAGCCATTTCCCACGGGGAGCCACAAATCACCTGGAATGTAGCTGTCCTAAATCGGCTAAAAGCTGAACATGCAGAGAGAAATTTTAGGATTTAGTAACAAAAGTATGTAGACTTTGCTAACAAGTTTATGTTGGTTGTGTGTTGAAATGATAATCCTTTCAATGTTTCGGATGAAATAAGTTGTTGTAACCAACAGAAAGTTAGTGACTGCTATGGCACACTGTTATGTTGTCGCTTGTTGTCAACTCAACAGTATCTAGTACTTAGAATCCGGTATGTCTGTGGAGGGTTATCTTGATTGTCTTAACTGACGTGGGAAGAATTGCCCACTGTGGGTGGCACCATTCCCTAGACAGGGATTCTGGGCTGTGTAACATGGAGAAACTGAGCTGAATGCTACCATATGTGCATTCATGGCTCTCTGCTCTTGATCGTGGATGTAATGTGACCAGCCTCCTTAGACTCTTGCCACTGTACCTTCCTTACCACGACGTCCCGAACCACAAACATTTCTCCCTTAAGTTGCCTTCATCCAGGTATTTTATCAGAGCAATAAGAAAAGAAATGAAGAGCCGGGCGGTGGTGGCGCACGCCTTTAATCCCAGCACTTGGGAGGCAGAGGCAGGAGGATTTCTGAGTTCGAGGCCAGCCTGGTCTACAAAGTGAGTTCCGGGACAGCCAGGGCTACACAGAGAAACCCTGTCTCGAAAAACCAAAAAAAAAAAAAAAAAGAAAAGAAAAGAAATGAAGATACATATATAATACATAAACTATGTTGTTCTATACAAATTAAACCATATAACCATTTTACCCTATATATAATATTTATGTACACATCATACTATTTTATTTTTATTCTATATTTGGTTTCTTTTGTCTTTTAAGATGCAGGGAATTGAATCCATGGCCTCGTAAATGTCAGGAGAGTACTCTATCACTGAGCTACATCTCTGCCCATATTTTACTGTTATAGCATAGTTTCACTTGACACCACAGAGTATCTAAAGCTTAAAAGTAATTTTCTTTAGCATAAGAGACCATATGAGTAGGCTGTCACAGAGCCAAGCATCTCACACCGGTCATATCCACCACTCCCTATGAAGATTGGGTCAAGGATGCTTTGGCTCATGGACAGCCTGTCACTACCTTTGGTCCCTAAGACAAAAAACCAGAAGGCAAGGACACCCCAGAAAGCATCAGCCTGAGCTGGAGTGTGCCTATTTTACCACTTCCTGTCCCCATCCTGTAACCAGGACCCCCCTGGGCCTGTGTCTGAGAGGAACAGAAGCAGTCTCAGGTCTCAGGCGGCTCATCGGAGGCTGTTGGTCCCACCACACTGAGGGCCCCAGCCCAGGGGTTCCCTGCTGAATCGAGTGCTGATGTAATGATCCGTGGCTCATCGGAGGCTGTTGGTCCCACCACACTGAGGGCCCCAGCCCAGGGGTTCCCTGCTGAATCGAGTGCTGATGTAATGATCCGTGGCTCATCGGAGGCTGTTGGTCCCACCACACTGAGGGCCCCAGCCCAGGGGTTCCCTGCTGAATCGAGTGCTGATGTAATGATCCGTGGCTCTTCTGAGCTCTGCCTTCCTCAGCACCTGGCTGTCCGTTCTGCCACCCTGGGCTCCTTCATAATTGCTCTCAGTAGCTATACAGCAGATGTTGTGTCCCAAACAACGTCCTGGGATTTATTACTGAGCCCACAGGAATCCCTTCACAGCTAGTATAGAGGGATGCTTGCCTCACGTGCAGAGCAGTCTAGGACGGACAGGGAAAGAGAAAACACAGTTTGGGGTTGCTCTCAGAAATATAAAACAACAACAAACAAAATCTGTTACACACATCCCTCAGAGAGCCTGAAACTGGCTTAGTCAAGACCAGGGTCCAAGCAACCTGCTAACCCTGGAGTAGAAACAGCATCTTTGCAAAGTCCAACGTTCGAGTCCCTCCAAAGTCCACGTGATGCTCTGATGGACAGAGAGAAGTTCCCTTCCAGTCAACACTGAGCTATCCCTGGTACTCCCCCTGTCTCCCCCCACACACACAATCACACACATACACACACACTCACAGAGAGTGGGGAAGGGTGGGGAGCAGGGTGAAAATCATAGATTGGTAAAATTCCCCTGGCAAGAATTCAGGGTTATTTTCACAGGGTCACTATGTTCTGACATGCCAATGTTCCTGGTGGCGACATCACACTAAGGCCAGCCCTCTAGCTACCTCCACTTTCTTGATATCTTCATTCAAGCTTTTGCAAATTTCCTTGTGTGTTTCTGGATCCCCAGATTCCCAGTAGGACAGATAAGGTGTTGGCCTTGGATTGAAAGGCCTGAATGTGTCACCTCTGACCCCTCCATCCAGAGCTTCTTTGACAGGGACATCAGTGAAGGCATGAAGGGTTCAGGGAAGGTGCTGGGAGCATCTTTAAAAGAGGAAGGATGGATGAACAGAGAGAGAGAGAGAGAGAGAGAGACAAATCCCACTGACTTCATCTTTTCTGTGTGTGGGATGCAGTTCTAAAATGGCTTACAGATCCCAAAGCCTCCTTACTTTTTATAGCACATCAGCCCTGGTCCCAAATTAGCACCCCCTAATCTCTCCGTGCTCTAGTTCTGGGGGGACACTAAGCTGCCAGGGAGGAGGCCCCTCCTCTGTCACATTGAGATCACCCGGCCAGGATGGGGGGCTGGGAAGCAAGTGGACTCGGAAGTGACTGCCAGGAGGACTGGGTTCTACTCGTGCGCCCTGGAACTAACTATGCTGTGACGCTGTGACTGTGTGGCTCTTGCCTCTGCTGCCTGGGGGAGAGGGGAGAGGAGGCTGAACTAGCCTGGACCCTCCAGCCATGCATAGCTTCTGTTCTTAGTCTCTGTGTGGTGAGTTGGGAGGGGGCTCACACACTGAGTATGTTGACACCTCTCTGTGAAGCCATTAACTATCCATATTAATCAGGGTTGTCAAGGGCTAATAAAGGGCTGGGAGTGTGGATCAGTGCTACTTGCCTAGCATGTTTGAAGCCCTGCGTTCCATTGCCGGCACTATGGTCTTATATACAAGTAATCCCAACACAGGGAGGGTAGAGACAGGAAGATCAGTTGTACAAGGTCATCATCACCCAGCCTGGGCTTCATGAGACCCTGTTTTAAAATAAACAGCTGGGGGCTGGAGAGATGGCTCAGAGGTTAAAAGCACTGTCTGTTCTTTCGGAGGTCCTGAGTTCAATTCCCAGCAACCACATGGTGGCTCACAACCATCTGTAATGAGATCTGGTGCCCTCTTCTGGCCTACAGGATACATGCAGGCAGAACGCTGTATACATAACAAACAAACAAACAAACAAATCTTGATATAGCTTTCTTCTGAGAGGCCCTGACAAATACAGAGGTGGATGTTCTCAGTCAATCATTGGACTGAGCACAAGGTTCCCAATGGAGGAGCTACAGAAAGGACCCAAGGAGCTGAAGGGGTTTGCAGTCCCATAGGAAGAACAACAATATCAACCAATCAGTACCCTCAGAGCTCCTAGGGACTAAACCACCAACCAAAGAGAACACATGGAGGGACCCATGGCTCCAGATGCATGTCCTTGTTGGACATCAATGGGAGGAGAGGCCCTTGGTCCTGTGAAGGCTCGATGCCCCAGTGTAGGGGAATGTGAGGGCAGGGAAGCAGGAGTGGGTGGGTCGGTGAGCAGGGAGAGAGGGGATGGGATGGGTTTTTGGAGGGGAAATGAGGAAAGGGGATGACATTTTTTAAAAGATTAATTAATTAACAAGCTGTGTGGTAGGGGACCCAGACCCACCCCTAGAGGCCTACTCCCCTAATAAAAAAAGATCTGGCTGTCAAATCCAGATGCCATCATGACCAACCCCCACCTTTAAACTGAATAATATCACAGAATGCACAGCACACCACCTCATGAAGGGACATCATCTGCCATTTTTGTTTTCGAGACAGGGTTTCACTATGTAGCCCTGACTGTCCTGGAACTCACTCTGTAGACCAGGCTGGTCTCGGACTCAGAAATCCGCCTGCCTCTGCCTCCCAAGTGCTGGGATTAAAGGCGTGAGCCACCACTGCCTGGGCACACACTGAGATTTGAAGTGTGGCTTTCTCACTTGATTTCGCTGATTTGTCCACTCCAACCTCTGCCTCTATGTATACACAGCATCGTGTGTGTGTGTGTGTGTGTGTGTGTGTGTGTGTGTGTGTGTAAGCATGCAAGCATCCCCTTTCTTTAAGGGCACCAGGCGTACTCCATCAGGGCCACCCTACTCTAGCATTCTCATGTGAATTTCCTACAGATCAGTCATTTGGCCATCTGATGGAGCGAGTTGTACTTCAGCGGTGAGGTGGTGGGCGCAGGTCACTCACAGCATGGAGTGGTCTAGCCTCTGCCACCACTTGCTCATGGATGCCTCGTGAGATGGTGACATAAGGGCTGCAGGTTTGGGCCTGCAAAGCTCTAGTGTGTTCTCAGCCATCCTACACACATCCTACAGACTCACTCACTTGGCCGCAGCACAGCCTTTGGGATGCTTTGGGTGGAAATGAAGCTAAAATGCTTTTCAGGTTGAGAGAATGTTCACTCCATACACATCGGAAACTCGATCTTGAGATGCTCTCTGCACATTACGAGAAAGGCAATCTTGAGACTGTCCTTGGAGGGGCTTGGTTGGAGGGGTTAGAGAGAATAGGACAGATGGCCCTGGGTGGGTGTCTCATAGAACACAGCATTAGTGAAGTCACGACGGCTGCCCATCTATTACTGTCTCTTTCAACAGATCTTAACTGACAGGTCTTCTACACAGTTCAGGGCAGAAGCCTAAACTCACAGAGCAAAGGCGAGGTTATATAGTCAACCCCACAGGAAGGAAAGAATGAAGGAAGAGGGGTTGAGGGCGGAGACACAGGATGAAAACAGGTTGGGGGATCAACCTCCCTGTATTAGTCAGGGTTCTCTAGAGTCACAGAATGTATGGGTAGTCTCTCTATAGTTTGGTAATTTGTCGATGACTTACAGCTTGTAGTCCAACTCCCCAACAATGGTCAGAAGTAGCTGTGGATGGAAGTCCAAGGATCTAGCAGTTGCTCAGTTCCACGAGGCAAGCAGGCAAAAAAGAGTGAGAAAATCTTCTTCCAATATCTTATATAGGTCTCTAGCAGAGAGTGTGGCCCAGAATAAAGGCTGTAGGTCTGCAGCAGAGGGTGTGGCCCAGATTAAAGGTATGTGCCACCGTGCCTTTAATCCCAAATGACCTTGAACTCAGAGATCTCCTTGTCTTAATTTCTGGAATTCATAGCCACTAGACTTCAAGATCTCCATGCCAAGATCCAGGTCAGAAACTTGTATCTCTGAGCCTCCAGATTAGGATTATAGGTGAGCCTTGCAATTATGGATTGTAGTTCATTCCAGATGTAGTCAAGTTGACAACCAGGAATAGTCACTACACTCCCTTATGACCTGAAGCTCTTCACTGACATGTTTGTTAAGAACTTGTGGGTTAGCCCCGCAGGCAGTGGTGGCACATGCCTTTAATCTCAGCACTTGGGAGGCAGAGGCAGGCGGATTTCTGAGTTCGAGGCCAGCCTGGTCTACAGAGTGAGTTCCAGGACAGCCAGGGCTATACAGAGAAACCCTGTCGAAAGAAAGAAAGAAAGAAAGGAAGGAAGGAAGAAGGAAAGAACTTGTGTGTTAAGTACAGTCATGAGAGGCGCAGAGCTGGTGTGATGGGCAATGGAAGCCGTTCCACCTGCTGTGTGACTTTGGAAAAATCACTCACCCAGTCTGAAATTTGGGGTTCAAATGTATGAAAGAATGAGATTAAGACCTTGCTGTCGAGGCGGCCACCGTGACAGGCTGAGGAGATGCAAGCAGAGTTTCTTGCAACTTCTCTCTCCCTCACAGGGACCTTGATCAGCCCAATCCGGTTCCTGCCTCCAGCACAGGAGACACAAGCAAACTCCAGGCTGGCTTCAAACTGGAGCTTCTCCCGCCTCGGCTTCCTGCGTGCTGTAGTTGCAGGTGTTATCATTACCATGGTCACCTCAACGGTTGCTTGGGTACGTTTTTTTTTTTAAGTCAAAGATAACACTACATGTTAGAGCGTCTGGTCCCAAAATTCCTTAACAAGATCTGTTAACCTTACAATCTCTGATTCTTCTCATCCATTCCATAAGTATTTGGGGGTGTCTTCACCTACCCCAAAGCTTCCCTTAGCGTTTCCTGAGTGGAGGAAGAGTCCGTGCTAGTCCCTTTTGGGTCTGATGCTAAGAGAAGAGACTGTGGCCAGTACAGGTTCTCCTAGGCTTGTGTGCTGTCACTGAGGACCCGGCTTAGCGGCCATCTTTGTCAGTCGGCCTCCCGGTTTTTAGGCTTGTTTCTCATTTTCACAGGACTTCTGCAGCTCCAGATGTTACATGCACCTTTGAAACAAGAAACGAGGGGAAGGTGCACCCATTTTTTGTGCCTCCTATCAGGCAACCCAGATTTCACAGAAATCTATTGGCTTCTGCTTCTGCTTAGTATGCCCCTGGCTGCAAGGGGAAGAAAATTCAATACAACAGCTGCAGGCCTCCTCGGAAGGCAGAGGGGAGATGTGGTCATGGGGTGGACTGATAGTGAGTTTGCCACAGAAACTCAAGGTGACCCGAATGTCACTATTTAGGAGAGAGTCTAGGAAATAAATCCCAACTTGAATCTAGCAAATGTTTCATGACGTTTGTCATGAGGCAGGGCAAGGGCTAATGGTTCAGCAGGAACTCCCTCTGAAGAGAGAGAGAGAATAGGAAGTGGTGCCTGTCAATGGACACCAGAGCTTATTTCTTTATGAAAACTAACGGGTGTTACCATGGAGACGGGGGTGGGGGAAAGGGCGCTGAGCAAGCTCTCACAGAGAACTTCCCACATAGATAGATGCTGTCCCAGCTATCTGGAAAAACATACTTTAAAAAGACACATTTATTTGTTTGTTTGTTTAGGCGTCATACCACAGAGTGTGTTTGGAAGTCAGAGGACAATTTGTGAGGGCTGCATCTGCTATGCAGGTGTTGGGGATAAAACTTAAGGTCCTAGGTAGGGTTTTCTTGCTGTAAAGAGATAACCATGACCACAGCAACTCTTATAAAGAAAGTCATTTCATTGGGGTTGGCTTACAGTTCAGAGGTTCAGTCCGTTATCATCATCGCAGGAAACATGGCGGCGGTGTGCAGGCAGCCACGGTGCTGCTGGAGGCGGAGCTGAAAGTTCTTTCAAATATTTACTTATTTTATGTATGCAAGTAGTTCTTTTCAGACACAGCAGAAGACGGCGTCAAATCTCATTATGGATGGTTGCGAGCCACCATGTGGTTGCTGGGAATTGAACTCAGGACCTTGGGAAGAGCAGTCGGTGCTCTTAATCGCTGAGTGGTCTCTCTCGAGTCTGGAGCTGATTGTTCTACTTCTTGATTAGAACCAGGAGCTAGCACTTAAGAAACCTCAAAGCCCGCCCCCATTGTGACGCACTTCCTCCAATAAGGCCACACCCCCTCCAACAAGACCATACTTCTTAATAGTGCCCCTCTCGATGGGCCTAGCATTCAAACCCGTGAGTCTGTCGGTGTTATTCCTATGCAAACCACCACGCTTAGAGTTTCAGACTTAGCCACAAGGGCCTTTACCCACTGAGCCATCTCTGAGATGCACTTTAAGTCAGCATGCTGCCTCTATTGAGGGAATCAGCGTTAGACACAGAATATCAGGTTGGGAGTCACTTAGGAAAACCAGTTTGATGGCTATCAAAGCATTCATTCCTCAGTTTCCACTTAAAAAAATGTGTGTTCTGGGCTGGAGAGATAGCTCAGCGGTTAAGAGCAGTGGCTGTTCTTCTGAAGGTCCTGAGTTCAAATCCCAGCAACCACATGGTGGCTCATAACCATCCATAATGAGATCTGACCTCCTCTTCTGGAGTGTCTGAAGACAGCTGCAGTGTACTTACATATAATAAATAAATAAATCTTTAAAAAAAAATGTGTGTTCCAAAGTTGATTACCAATCTGGCTTCCCAGACTCAGTTGTCTCTAGAATTCAAATCAGCCATCAGAGAATGACATCTGGGGTTGTTGTTGTTGTTGTTAGGTGTGGTTTTTTTTTTAATGGGAAAATACTGAAAATAGTGTGCCACAACATTTTGAATTGTTCCATAGTTTAAATGCGGCTCGAAGACTGGGAACCCTGAGACACACACGCCCTCAGTTCTGGGTCCATGAGGCAGGTCCAGTCACAGGCCTGTGCCACCAAGGCCCATTCCTGGGGCATCCTATGGGGAATGCAGCAGACCCACAAGTCAAGCTCACAGCCCCACAATTGAAAACGGACAGGGAGCCAGTGCTTTGGGGCTGAGGAGAATTCCCAAATGAAAACAGAGTAACCCAGCAACCCCTAGGCAGGCTAGAGCCCCCAAGAGTCAGAAATGAGTCAAAGTGTCAAAGACTCAGAAATGAGTCACCATTAATCGGTTAGAGCGAAAGGTGCCGGCTACATCCAGGACTATCACAAATGGGGTCAGTGACCAGCAAGGTGAACAATGTTGACCTTTCCAGGACAGGCTGCCCCAAGGGACTGAGGCTACCAAGGACACAGGGCTGCTTGGAAATACATAGTTGTCTATAATGTCAGAGTCCAATTCCAAGATTTTCAAGGTCCCCACCAGGTGTGAGAGCTTCCAGTCAAGTCACCAAGGCTCATCAGGGAGGGGTCCTGGGGGCAGGTGCCGTCTTGATGCTACAGTGCAAAGGTTGAAAGGGCCGGGCAGCGGCTGCTCTGTTCATCACCGCCTTCCTCTACCAAATCTACCAAACCAGGGGTTGAGCCAGCCACAGCCACGCAGGGGCGTCGGTTGGAATCCCAGTTGCTTCCAGCTGCGAGGTATAAATTGGAAAGATTTTAATTAGGTCCTCATAACTGCCGGTGCCTTTATCCGGTTATTCATTCTCCCCTTATTAAGAACCCACTACGAGCAATGATGAGCACAATGAGGCCTAACCACACGGGAGCCCAGAGTGATTATAATATAATCTCCTTTCTGGCGGAGTAGTGGTGTGGCAGGTGCCTTTTATGGGACAGCCATCAAATCATGGTCCTTAATAAAGGCAGATGGCTCGCACAGATTTACTGCACAATAGGAGTTTATCCTAAGTAGGCTTTCACCAAAGCAATTTCAAGGTCCTTAGAACTCTGCTCCCAGCCTCCCCTGGCACGGCTGTTTTGCACGGCTGAGGATAGTCTCTCCAGGTTTTGGGGCTGAGGGAAGCCTCGTCACAAGGAGAGAACTATTAGTATTTGGAAACCAGGAAAAATAAAGATAAAAGCTAAATGCCAATCACCTGCCCAGGATATGCAATATCAACCAAGGAGACTCTAAGAGACAGTACACACATGTGTCTGTACTGGAGGCGTGAGATGGGGCACAGGGAGAGGGTCCCTGCCCTAGCAGGTGGCCTGAGGGTCACCAGACTTTGATCAGAGCCTGGCAGTCACCAATGCCTACGCTGACACCCAACCTAGACTGCAGATACTCAGCTGTCTACCAGAGGCGTCACCTGTGGTTTCCTAGGGCGACACGTCTCTCTAATCACACGCGTGCGCACACATGGCCACGAATAACTAAATAAATATGCACCAAGCCCACCTGTCGGTCTTCTCAGTTCTTGGCTTCCCTCCCTCTGGCTAGGAGCTGTGCCCCTACGCCAGGCCTCTTGGCAGAAGCCCTTTAACTCTTTCCAATGGAATGTGGATTTTGTGTCCCGCACTCCAAACGCTGAGTCAGTGAGAAGCAGAGACACACCTGCCCCTGCCTTTCTCAGCTACCCCACTGTGAGACAAAGGACATCTGTGAGCACCCTGACCACGGCATTGTTAAATCCTCCTGTGACCAGTCCCTGTGCTACTCACCAGTGACAGAAAACACTGACCACACTTCCTGTGAGCTGTTTGTGCATTGACACCCTCAGCTCCACTCCTGGAGGCAACTGTTGTCCAAACTACACAGGGGAGACCATCCCAGGTTCAGAAAGGTTTCATGGGGCCATGGAGCTGGGGTCTGAAGCCAGGTAATGAGGCTCTACAGAAAGACCCCACCTCACTGAGGTCCTATTCCTAGAGTCCCCTCAGCCGACAACGCCCCACACTGGATTGTACCCTCAGTGCCTCTGCTGCACAACAACCATGCCTAACTGAACACCAGCAGGAAGAATGAGTTCATCAGCTGCGTTCAGAGGCAAAAATGAGTTCATTGAGTTCATGGTTCTAGGGGTTATGGGTGCAGCCTTTGCAGATGTTACTGACGGGCTAAAGCTATCGACTGCTCTCTTCATTCATCTCAAGGGAGCACATTTCTGGTGGTCTCTGGGAGCAGGGGCTCGCTCTCCGAGTTGTTCCTGAGTCTGCCCTGCAGGTGAGTTCGAGGACAGCTACACCATGTTTTATGCTTTGAAGCTGTTCTCTCCTGGGTAGGACAGCTCGGAGAGGTTCCTGACTCTGGTACACATGAGCAGATAATGTTGTAGTTGGAATGTGTCCCCAAATTTAGAATGGACCCTGTGTGCAACTGGAACTTTTGGGGTGACTAATATGGTGGGGACTATTATGGGTTATCCATGACAGATTTTTAAAGTCTTCAGCAAACACAGGACAAGAGGCCTACGCCAAAACACAACTCTCTGTCTTCTTCTTCATTTTTTATTTATGTATACTGTATGAGTACACTGTAGCTGTCTTCAGACGCACCAGAAGAGGGCATCAGATCACATTGCAGATGGTTGTGAGCCACCGTGTGGTTGCTGGGATTTGAACTCAGGACCTTCGGAAGAGCAGTCAGTGCTCTTCACCACTGAGCCATCTCTCCAGCCCAATGCTCTGTCTTCTAAGCAAGGTCCCTTGCCATGTGGTGTCCGATGACCTCAGCAGATGCTGGCATCACTCCCTTGGACTCTCAGCCCCCAGAACCCTGAACTACATAAGTCATCGTTCTTTACAAACTGCTCGGCCTGTGGCGTTTGTTACAGCATCAGAAATCAGTGTAAGGCAGGTGAAGGCCTTCGCTGCCCACTGGACGATGGGTCATCGTTTGTCTCCAAAAGCCATGTAGGTGACAGCTGTTCAGGTCGGTTCCCAGTGACAGCACTGTCTTTTTAAAAAAAAAAACAAAAACAACAACAAAAAAAAAAACGAGGCATCTGAATTATCACTTGCCCATTGAGCAAGGACAAGGAGCTATCAGTGCTAAGCAGGTGGAGGGGGGGGTAAGGTCCGCTGGCAAGCCCCAATGTGTGAGTTCAATTCCCAGCACCCACACAATGGAAAGAGAGGACAAAGTCCTACTGTTGGCCTCTGACCCCCACACTCCTGCATGCTAGTACCCACACTCACAAACACACATGTAAGTAAATAGTAAAAATGTGAGAAGCTCAGGGTCATCCCTTAGCTACCTCAAGAAAGAAGTGGTGTGGGTTCTGTTCGTTCCGCCCTGGATTCCTGTGTGGTAAGAAGCAGATGCAGTGTGAAGACACAACTTGTTGTGGGCTTTAAGAGTTTACAGTAGCCCAACAGAAAGGTCAGGAGTCAAGAACCAGGAGTCCTGCTCCAAGAACAGCTTGCAACCAGCTGGCCCCCGGAGGGCAAGGAAGAAGTGTCTCTGCTCTAAGGCTCCTTTCTCCCCACAGTGTGGAAAAGGTCCACATCCCCAATGCTCTCTCCTCCACCCTCGGGAGTGTGGAAATGCCTGTGTCCCCACAAATAGTCTTCACTGCAAGCAGGCGTGGCGCTGAGCGCCCCGCAACAGGCACGAACGTGAACAAGTATTTTATGGATATCAGTGTTTGCCTGCGTGTTTGTCTGTAGACCGCTTAGGCGCCTGCTGCCTCCTCACAAATTCTAGAAGAGGCATAGGATCCCCAGGAACTGGAGCCATCATGTGGGTGCTCAGAACCAAACCAGGTCCTCTGGGACAGCAGCCAGGGCTCTTAACGGGCGAGCCATTTCTCCAGTCCCTTGAACTTAAACTTGGGCCCTCCTGAAACACCGTCTGGCTGGACCATTTCTTTCTTTCAGTGAGGGAGAAAATTCACAAATACTAAGTCAAAAACAATGTGCACGTGAGTCCTTTCCCACATTCCCCTACTTTCCTTCCTTTTCCTGTCTCCTTTCTTCTCTCTTCCTCTTCCACACCCTCCTGAGACAGAGTTTGGCTATGTAGCCCTGTCAAGTCTTAAACTATCTAGATAGCCCAGGCTTGCTTCCTGTATTCCTATTTCAGCCAACCAAGTGCCGAGATTTTAGGCACAAGACCCACTTATGTCCAGTCCCATTTTTTTCTTTGCCCATTTTTAAATTGAGTTCTGACTATTGTCGAGCTGAACAAGTTCTGCACATGTGTGTGTTTTTTTTTTCTAGACACGGACTCTTCCCTGATAAATGATTTACAAATCTCTCCTCCCGTTCTGTGGGTTGCTGGAGAAGATTAAGTTTTAATTGCAGTTCTAGCAAGTCTCCCTATTATGTTTGGGCTTTCGGTGCCTTATCTCAGAAGCCAAATGCAACATCATAAATTTTACATTTAGATCTTTGATCCAATTTAGTTTTGTATAGAGTGGAGCCAAAATTGTTGCATTTGTTGAAAAGCTACTTTTCCACCATGGCTGCTCCTGGAATTGTTGACTCACCAGACAGACCACAGGCGTATGGGACTTCTTGCAGGCCCTCTTGTGGGTCCTTAGCTCTATTCCACTGGTCTGCACGTCCACCTGATGCCCATCCCACACCGCCCTCACTCCATCACTGTGGAGTAAGGTCAGAATCCAGGGATGAAGACGTGTGTGTGTGTGTGTGTGTGTGTGTGTGTGTGTGTGTGTGTGTGTGTTGGGAAAGAGTACAAACTCCTGAGTGTACACATGTGGAGGCCAGGTGAAGACCTACTGGGTGTCCTGCTCTAATGTCTTTTTCCCCTTAAGGGAGAATTTCACCAAACCTAAGGCTTTCAGTTTTCCAGCTACACTGGCTGGCCAACCAATCCAAGTAATCCTCCTGCCTTTACTCTGCCTCGAGTAGAAGTTGTGCTTGGCTACACTCAGCTTTTCACATGGGTGCTGGGGATTTGAACTCAGGTTCTCAAGCTTACGCAGCAAACACTCTTACCCACTGAGCTGTCTCCCCAGCCTGCATTGGCTTTTTATGTGAAGTAGATGCTGGTGACCGGTCTGTCTGAATCGCCTTGTGTTAAAGTCACCGTTGAGTCTTAACTGTTAAAACAGATTACTTTTTTTGTTTGGTTTGGTTTGGTGTTTGTTTTTCAAGACAGGGTTTCTTTGTGTAGCCTTGGGTGTCCTGGAACTAACTCTGAAGACCAGGATGGCCAAAACAGATTACTTGTTAAATTTGCAACGACCTGGGGTTTGTTTAGGCCTCCTGCTTCAAGACCATCTGATTGACATTTCCGCCCATAATTATACTCAACAATTTATACATACAAAAATACTAAAAATAGTGAAAAAGGAAACTGAGAGGAGTTTATGATGTGCCTCTCTGGACTGAGCCTCTGGACGACAGAACAGACTCTGCCCACCTATGGGAGACTTCAGAACCGGAGTGAACTCTGACCAGGCAGTTGGATGACCAACACTCAATAAGTAACAGAGCCCGGGGGGGGCTGGGGGGGCTTCTAACTCCTTATGTAAGTTAGCCTGACTTCACCCCAACCAGAGATTCCAAAGAGCAACCAGCCCTGAGGTCCGCTCCCCTCCCGCCCAGGGCCACCCTAGGCTTCATGCTCTCTGCCAGGTTCTCCAGGAGGGCCATCCCTGAGGTCAGCAATAGAGTCCAAGAACAGCAAGGGCTGGGCCGCGGGGGCAGCAGCGTCCAGGAGCAGAAAGTCGATCCAGGTGTCCCTACTGATTCTGTGTTGGGAACCTGAGCTCGGTGAGTCTCTGGAAAGACTGACCAGACGTAGTTGTGGGTTACGCTCCCGACTAAGACGTTCTAGGAGAAAAGGATGGTACGGTGATGGTTGATACGAAGGAAATAAGAGATGGCTTATTATGAAGCTGAATGCAAGTGACCACAGGCTTGGGGACAGGGATTCAAGTGCCCCAGAATGACACATTCCCCCTGGAAGCAGCTGCATGGGCTTTTTAAGTTACAGGATGAAAAAAGGCACAGTTAGAAGCTTTGCCAGAGACATGGGCGGGCGGCGACATCAGGTAAGTAGGTCACAGCAGAGAGCAGAAATCTCTGCTATGAGCCTCTCCTGGCCTCTTAGCTCAGGGGTTGGTGAAGCCTCCAGGTCCACTAAGGTTAACACATTTCAAAGGCTTTGTCTAGCCGGGCAGTGGTGGTGCACGCCTTTAATCCCAGACCTTGGGAGGCAAAGGCAGGCAGATTTCTGAATTCGAGTCCAGTCTGGTCTTCAGAGTGAGTTCCAGGACAGCCAGGACTATACAGAGAAAACCAAACAAACAAACATTCAATCAATCAATCAATCAGTCAATCAATCAATCAAAGGCTTCATCTCTAGTCATCAAAATGTTAGCTCAGACACACAGCAGTGGCTGTTAACAGACAAGAGATGTCCCAGGATCATTTGGCTCTCGACTTGCAACATTCCAACTCTACAATCACAGAGTTCTAATTAATCCATCAGTCTGAAAGCTCCTCAGCACAATCATGGTTTTCCAGGAAACTTCCATTCACTCGAGGAATCTGGACCATCCTGGGACAGGCACCTCTGAGTCTCTCATCAAGAAGAGCTTTCTCTCTGTCAGATAATGCCAGAGGCACATGCAGGAAGACCTCTGCCCGGGAGACCCAGGCGGGGATCAAGGCTTCTGTGAGGGTTAAGTCTGATGGACAGACACATCCTGCTCAGTAGTTGGCCATGGCGCCTGTCACTCAAGACCCAGCATTGAGACCATAAGTGCATCATGGAGCCAGACATTTGTGCAAAGTGTCCAAAGCAAGCAGGGCGTGACCTGCTGCTCCAGGCATTGTGGGCGACTCACCCCGCTTGACTCAGTATAGTAGCACACAACTTCTCTTAGGCCTTGGGCCAAGCTATAAATCCCATTTGTCCTATGTATTGATGATACTGGTCGTATTAACAGCAGTCAGGCACTCACTGATAGGGGGCATTTGTTCAGCAAATACCTGTTAGATGTATATATTCAACAAGGCATTAAATATGGACAAGAAGACAAAGATCAGGCAGACATTGCTCTTGTCAACTTCCATGTGGCAGTGGGGTGGCAGTCCACTGTCCTAAGATACTAGGAACACAGGGATATATGTATTGGAGTTTCAGGACTGAAACTAATCTTGGGCGAATGAAACAAGTTGGTGGTTCTTTTCTTTTCTGGAAACTTTGAAGAGCAAGACCTAGCAAAAAACCTTGGCTTTGAATTTCTGGGCTCCAAAACTGAAAGAATATGCTTGTGTCACATTGAGTCACGCTTGGTCTCAGCCCTTTGTCACAACAGCCCCTGGAAAGGTTGGCATCTCCAGGAGGCTAGCCTGCAGCTCCAGAACTGGGAAGATGTGGAGGACCCAGTCCAGTCCCCTCCCCAGAGTTAAGTCGCCAGCCCAGGCCCCACAGGGACGGGGAGAGCATTGTCTGCGAGGACACACCTCTGCTCTCTGCTACAGCAGCTCTCCTTACTCTGGGGCGCTTCCACAGGAGGCTGTGCGGGCTTCAGAATCAGAAGGAAAGGTAGAAATGAGCAGAGTCTCATACACCCGGTCCCCAGTTCTGCTCCCGGCTTACCATAGACACAGATCATGTGGCAGCAGCCTGTTGCCCAGACAACTCATTTGGTCTCCAATCATCTCTTTTAGATGCAGCAAGTAAAGCCTTGTCTCCCTTCCCTTCCTCTTCTCTTCCCTCACCTCCTTCTTCCACCCCGCCTTTCCTTCCTGCTCTTCCTTCTCTCCTCCCTCCCTTCTTCACTCCCTTCCTTTTTTCCTGACACTGGGACCACCCGCCTCCTGACTACAGCTGAGCTAGCTGAGCCCATCTGCTCCCTGGGGGCCTCCATAGCTGTGCAGACTGTGCCCCGCTGACCCAGATTCCCCCTTAATCTCAGACTTGAGCGCATAGACCGGCTGTTCCGATCTCACCAGGATGGCAGGTGGTTTTTGCTAATCACATGGAGTCTCTTAAGATGCCCATTAAAAAGAAACGTCACTCGATCTATTTGAAATGACGAGCAAACGTTCCGCAGGGAACAGGAAGGCAGAGGCAGCCCCCCCCACACACCCCCCCAGTAAGTGCTGATGCCCATCGGGTGTCACGTGACGTTGTCCCGTGACGTGGCGATTTCTTATTTCACTCATTGGACAATCGTGTAAACAGGGCCCAGCCTGCTGTCCCTCATCGGGAGCCCAAAGAGGAGGAAATATGGTTGCCTTAGCTTGCACTCATGACCAAAAGCAGTGTGAGGAAGAAGGCGCTTACGAGACTCACAGGTCATAGTCTGTCACGAAGGGAAGGCAGGGCAAGAACTGGAGGCAGGAAATTAAGCATAGGCCATGGAAGAGCGCTGCTTACTGCCTTGTTCATTTTGACTTGCCCAGCCTTTCTTACACCCCTCAAGCCCACGGTGGGCTGGGTCCTTCCAAAATCAACCTCCCTTAGACTTGTCTACAGGCCAAGCTAATGGAGGCATTTCTCAGTCGAGGTTCCCACTTCCTAGATGACCCCGGTTTGTGTCAAGTTAACAAAAATCTCCCCAGCATCACGATCTTCATTTTAGTGAGGACTTTGGGATGAAGTCATCAAAAAGTCCAGGGAGTGGGGCTAGTGAGATGGCTCAGCGGTTAGGAGCACTGACTGCTTTCCGAAGATCCTGAGTTCAAGTCACACCAACCACATGGTGGCTCACAACCATCCGTCAGGAGATCTGACGCCCTCTTCTGGTGTGTCTGAAGACAGCTACAGTGTATTTATTTATTTATTTATTTATTTATTTATTTATTTATTTTAGTGTACTTATTTATAATAATAAATAAATCTTTGGACTGGAGTGAGCAGGGACTAAGCAAGCAAGGTTTTAACCAGAGTGACTGGAGCAAGCAGAGGTCTTAAGTTCAATTCCCAGCAACCACGTGAGGGTTCACAACCATCTGTACAGCTACAGTGTACTCATATACATAAAATAAATAAATCTTAAAAAAAAAACAAACAAAGAAAGAAAACTCTGGGGAAGACTACAATAAAATATTTAATGTTAGGCAAATATGGATTATTTTAAATATTTATTTTATTTTTGTTAATGCATGTATGTGT
Source organism: Tokudaia tokunoshimensis (assembly GCA_036184795.1). Lineage (NCBI taxonomy): Eukaryota > Metazoa > Chordata > Mammalia > Rodentia > Muridae > Tokudaia > Tokudaia tokunoshimensis. The sequence continues at coordinate 75,508,993 of BTHU01000009.1, forward strand.
GCACGCTCATGTGTATGTGCATGTATATAAGCGTGTGTGTGTGTGTGTGTGTGTTGTAAATTAAGTAGGGAGGGCCAGTCTACAAGCTCAGTACACAAAAGGCCAGATGCAGGCAGGAATCTCCTCCCTCACCAGGGCCGTGTCTAGAACCCAGTCCAAGGAGGATGCCGTGATGCGCCCAGGCCCTCACTTGTCCCAGGGGTTGGTGTTGATGCCAGTGAGCTAGCCCACCACCACAGCCAAGCCCTTTACTGTCATCTGAGTCATCTGCTTACCTACCCTGCCAGCGTTTAGGACGATGACAAACTATGCAGGAGATGGCTTCCTGGATAAGATTCCAAAGGAAAACCTCTGGAAAGCACAATACCCAGCCAGGCTCCCTAAGGCCTGCTGGAAGAAACATCTAGACCACAGACATCTCTGCAGGAATGGTCGCCCTGAGCGCTGCCCCACGGCACTGCCCCAGCTCATTGGCATGCGCTGAAGAGAGGCCCCTGAGCCCCGGGTATCTGACCCAGCTCTTTCTGCTGACTTCAGGTGCTTTGGAGATGAGTTTTGGCATCCATTTGCTTGTAGAGGTGAGGTATGGTTTGCATTTCATGTAGCCATCTGCCCTTTCCTTGTGGGAAGGACACCCTTCTCCAGTGTGGCCTCTTCCCAACTTAAAGGACTATACCCCAGTGACCCTATTTCCAAATAGTCCCTGGGCCTGGCATGTCAACACGTAAGTTTGGAGGGGACACCGCTCAATTCATAAAGTCTGTGGTGGCACAAATCTCAGCACAGAGGCTAAGTCAAGGGGCTCATGAGCTCAAGGCTTGTCTGAGCTCTGCGACATCATTTCAAGCAGGAGGGTGTTGGCTGGGTCACAAGAACTTCCCTCTCACAACTCTACCGCCTTAAGGTAGCACTATCCACAGTAGTGAATAAAGGAAGTGCCTACCTAGACACAGATCACTTCAGATCTGTTTTGTCCCCAAGTGGGTCGGTCTTAGTTCCAAATTCCCCCTTAAACTTCTCCTGAGCTACTTGGCTTTATGGAAGGGCAGTTACAGGATTGGCTGCCAGATTTCCATCTTCCTGATGTGGGTGTCGGAATGTTTTTGGTGACGGTTATTTATTTATTTATTTATTTGCCGTTGTTTTCCCAGGGGTACTTTTTGGTCTTGGAGTCCCACTTTATAGTCCTGGCTGGCCTGGAATTTGTAAATCAGGCTGGCCTCAGATTTGTGATTGTTCTCCTCCACCTCAGCATCCCAAGTGCTGCACGACAGTCATGGCTGGCTTAATGTGTTTGCGCAGCTGGAAGTCGGATCATTCCAGGATGCTCAGAGAATCCCTTTCCGTAATATGCAACGTTTCCTGTCTGACAGATACTTGAGACGAGGCGAGAGCAGAAGGTGCCTCCAGAGACTCCCTTATCGGATTCTCTGACCTCCACTTAGCCAGAGACGGCCCCACCCGTGAGTGTCTCAGTGGCTTCAGAGACTGTGGTGTGAGGGCCCTTGAGGGCCTCCCAGATCCCAGCCGGCCTTTAGTTCCCAGTTCTTCCCTTCTTCTTGTGTGTATCCTGTACCTGCACAGACGCGTGAGGAGGCTCGTGTGGTGGTGAGGCACCGTTCAACAGCCAAGGACACAGGATACTGGTCAGATGCAAATTGTACACCACCGTCCACATTGTGTGTGTGTGTGTGTGTGTGTGTGTGTCAGTATATTGATATTTGAGATACTCAAGAGAGGTATTTAGTTGGAGCTCAAATTTAACCACATGGATGGTGTTTTACCTGGCAACCCTTCCACACAACTCTTGCCACAGCTGGTGGGGTTGTTAGCATTCTGTCTAAACTACACACCACAGTTACCTGGCAACAGCTAGGCAGGCCTGACCCACTACAAAAGGGACTGCTTGCCCCCTCCTCCTCTTTGCCTCTCTCTTGCCTCTTGCCTCTTGCCCTCTTGTTCCCCCCCACTCCATTCCCTCCCCCACCCCCACTTCATGGCCGGCCTCTACTTCTCTACTCTCTTTCTGCCTTTCTCTACCTCTACTACCCTCATAACTCCCCTCCCCATGCCCAAATAAACTCTACCCTATACTGTACCATCGTGTGGCTGGTCCCTCAGGGAAGGGATGCCTTGGCATGGGCCTGCCAGAGGCACACCCTCTCCCCCACACCTCACCACACCCCCATAGGATATAACCCCTACCTCTTTATCTTTTTATAAACACATCAGGGGTGAAGAACTGAGACCCATACTACTCAGATTCGGGGTGTACCAAGTCCTGGGACCTCACAACCTGACTAGATCAGGAGATAGCATCTTCAGGGAGATCATTATGCTAAAATGTGGGGTTGCGCCAGGATTGGGATGGGTTCTAATCCAATATGGCTGCTGTCCTGAGAGGACACCTCAGGTGAGGACACAACTGACATCTGAAAGTCATCAAGGAGAGGTGCCCCAGGAGCCTTGCACCTGCTAACACCTGATGGTTTGAACCATCAGCCTCTGGAACTGCAAATAACCATGTTTCTGTTGTTTGAGGTGCCCAGCCTACAAGCTGGTTATGGTTGTCCAAGTGGGCTATACACAGCTCGTGTGCTTGGACAAAGAAAGGAAAAACATTCTGGAGAAGGCATGGAGAAGGGAAGACCTCCGGACATGGGTGTGGGGACCCAGACAAGCCCGGCAACAATGACAACTTCCTCTTTCCCTCCACACCCTTCCCCTCTTCCTCCCCCTCCCTCTCTCCTCCCCAACATCCTGCTCCTTGGCCCTGATACCTTGTCTCCAGGCAACTCCACCCGCCTGCCGGTGGCAATGGGAGGGAAGAGAGCTAGGCATTTGAGCTCCAGGCTCTCTCATGCAGCTGCTAGCTCCTTACAGAGGTGGAGTCAGCCTTGAGGCTGCATTTCTGGCTTTTGTCACAGGGCGTTATTGCCGGGTGAGTCTTGGGGAAGCAGGCTGGGGTTTATGGAGTAAAATTGTTAAACTGGGAGTGGTGTCTCCAGTCAGGAGGTGCAGGCAGGAAGGTCCAGAGATCAGGGTATTTCCAGCTACATGGTTTGAGGCTAGTCCAAGACTCCAGGTTGTCAAAAAATAAAAAGGCAAAGTAAAATAAAAAAAGTTTTAAGGTTTCTTTTTATTATCTGTGTTTAGTTACCTGTCTGTATGTCTGTGTGCGTGTCTGTGTGTTAATGTATGTATGTGTCTGCGTCTTCATGTGTGTGTGCCTCTGTCTTGTGTCTGCTTGAGTGTCAGTGTGTATCTGTGTGTCAGTGTGTGTATGTCTGTGTATATCTTTGTGTGTGTGTGTGTCCATGTGTGTGTGCGTGCATGTGCTTGTGAATGCAGTGCCTTTGGAGGAGAAGATGAACTGAGCTGCCTAAAGTGGGTACTGGGAACTGAACTCATGTCCTCTGTAAGATTAGTACATGCTCTTAGCCACTGAAACATCTCTCCATCCTCGAGGAAAAGGTTCTAATGTCAATTAAAGCAGAGCCCTGAGGTGGGTGAGGGCGGAGCTTAGAGAAAAGACGCTATACATCCAAAGTGTGAGGTCCTGGTAGCTTTTGAAGTTACATTGTTCAGAGAGTCCTCTCTCTCTCTCTCTCTCTCTCTCTCTCTCTCTCTCTCTCTCTCTCTCTCTCTCTCTCCATACTACTCCAGCAGCATGCTGTCCGCCATGTTGAACATGGACTCACCCTCAGAAACGTGAGTCCCTGGTAAAACCTTTCTTCTCTAAGTCGCCCTGGACATGGTGCTTTGTTGCAGCGGTGAAAAAGTAACTAGCCTAACATGGCTTTGAAAATCACCCCATAAAGTCACTGGTGTCAGATTAGGGCCCGAGACTCTAGTAGCCCTGAGTCTCTGCCACTGGAACAGCCTAGGGGGCTAGTTTCCAGGGTCTAGGTCACTCTTTGCTGACTAAGACAGGATCTCCAGCATGGCTCAGCCTCTAGCCATTTAGAACACTCCCTAGGGGATATCTGGGTGCAGCTGGACCCCATTGGACACCACAGGTAAGTCTCCCACATTCCAACACACTGAAACAACCCAAAAGCCCATGTAAACACAGGTCCTGGCTCAGAGGGTAGGCTGACCTGAGGTTCTTGAAACTGGAAAGAGTAGCACCAGGACCTGGGAGTTTGTGAGAGGCCTAGACTCTCCCTTCCCACCCAAGACCTGAGAATCAAAGCTGCATCTCAACAAGGCGTAGGCAGGGTGGACAGGCCAGCCAGAGTGACCTGTTCCAGTCCAAAGCCTTGGCTGCTGATCAGAGAGTGGAGACCTGAGAAAGCAGAACAGGGCCATCCCCACCCCAACTTCAGCTGCTCCTTAATTCCAAGGTTCTGGGAACCGTGCTGACAGCCATGCGGACGCCCTCTTGCTGCTTGCTTATCCTTCTGAAGACTCCTTGTTTCTCCGAAAACTGATGATTTCAGGCTGTGTACAAAGGTCCCTCATCCGGCTACAAGGAATCCAGGCACAAAGTCCAGAAACCATGGAAAGGAAAGGGCAGATACAGGGATAAAGAGGCTACAAGATACAACCAGGTGATGCTCCTTTTCATCTCTTTGGTTAAACAATAGCTAGACGTGGGGAGGGGCTGCAGGGTGGGTAGGGGGCAGTGGCTCGGTGATAGAGGACTTACTTAGCTTACACAAAGCTCCCGGGTTCAGTGCCTAGCCTTGTGGGAAGAAAGCAAGAGAGAGAGAGAGAGAGAGAGAGAGAGAGAGAGAGAGGAAGGAAGGAAGGAAGGAAGGAAGGAAGGAAGGAAGGAAGGAAGAAGAATTGTGGACTCAAGGGCAGCACTGAGAGCTGGGTTGTAGCTTAATGGTAGAGCACTTTACCTGCCATATACAAGGTCCTGTGTTCAATCCCCAGCACTTGGGGGAGGATGGCAGGGAGAAGCATGGCGGAGGAGTGTGAAGAGATACTCTGTGGACTCTGTGAGAAGATGGATCACTTGCTGTCAGAAGCATTATCCAGCCTCCAGTGGGAGAAAGATGAGCTTCCGTCAACCCTCTCAGCGTAGGCTGCTTTCAGCCTATTGTGAGGCCACAAAATCAGAGGAAAAGGCCTCAGCCAATAGCCATGCCCAGCTCTTCCTGTTTCGGAGACAGCAGGACTGGAATCAAGAGTGTTAGCCAGAAGCTGATGGCCCCGAGGGTATCCACCAAAGGATGAGACGTTTTCTTCTCCACTTCAAAGATGCAACAGTGAGCCAGGACCCCAGTTACTCAGAATCTTGTTAGCTGGTTGAGGTGGGTGACCATCATAAATGCCGCCGTCAGAGACAAATCTGAAATGTAGCAATAACATAACGTCTCTGGGGTCTTCTTGGGTGTTGCCATCTGCCTGAATGAGGACAGCTGTCCCTCACTGTCACATTCCTAACACCTCACATCTCCACCCCAGTTCCTGCTCACACACAAGGCACAGGCTTATTGTGGGTATCACAGAGGGAAAGACGGTCACTTCTTAAAAGATGACTTTAGGAACAGGGACTGGTCAGGTGGCGGCAACAGAGCCAAGGGAAAGAGAAATGTCCTGGGCAGTTCTGAAGTGGAAAGTTTGAAACCTGCGAGGGAGGATCCTCTGGTGTGGTCTCTGTGAACCGTCCCCCATAGGCTTGCGCATTTGACTGCATGGCACCAGCAGGTGGCGCTGTTTGAGACGGTCAAGCAATGCTTAGGTGGAGTGGAAGGAAGTGGGTCACGTCAGGTAGACCTTGAGGTTTCATCGTCTATCCCTGCCCTACTTCACAGTTGCTCTTAGCTTCTTGGGAGCAGACACAATGTGACCAGCTGCCTCCCCGTTCTGCCACCATGCCTTGCCCACCATGATAGATGCACCCCCTAGGACTATACACAGAAATACATCCTCTTCCTTTAAGTTGCTTCTAATTATGTACTTGGTCACAGCAACAGGAAAGCACCTAATACACCCTCCCTGACTTATCCCAGCTCCCAGCCATCCTTGGTGCTCTTGGCATAAAGTTCACCTTGTCCATTTGAACACATTTGTAAGCTCAGAGACACCAATAATGTGTCGACATCGCAGTAAGGAAAGAAACCAAATTGCTTCCCCTTGGTGTCATTTACCCAAGAGGGAGCCCAGATTTGAACTCTCTGCTTCTATGTGTCTTTCTGTCTCCTCGTCTATGTCTATATGAGTATGAACCTGTACATCTCTGAAGGTTGCCTTGTGAATCTATTCCTCTGTTTGAGTGTGTCTGTCCCTAGCAAAGTGTCCTTCTGTTTCTTTTATTGGACAGTACAAAAAACATCACATGGGGAAGGAATGAGGAAGACTTTACAGAAATCCTTAACAGAATTTTATGAGGGATTAAGTCATTGATGCCGGTTGACCCTAACTAACCCAGACGACTGGCTAACTAACTAACAGTATTACAAGCATCACAGGTTTATTGAGCAATACCCACATGTTGTGTCCAACATTTATGGTGGCGTGCCGGCTAGTTTTATGTCAACTTGACACAAGCTAGAGTTACCTGAAATGAAGAAACCTGTTGAGGAAATGCCTCCAGGAGATCCAGCTGTAAGGCATTTTCTTAATTAGAAGGCCATTGTGGGTGGTGCCATCCCTGGGCTGGTAGTCTTGGGTGCTATAAGAAAGCAAGTTGAGCAAGCCAGGGGAAGCAAGCCAGTAAGCAGCGCCCCTCTATGGCCTCTACATCAGCTCCTGCCTCCAGGTTTTTGCCCTGAGTCCCTGTCCTGACTTTGTTCAGTGATGGACTACAATGTGCAAGTGTAAACCAAATAAATGCTTTCCTCCCCAAGTTGCTTTTGACCATGGTGTTTCATTGCAACAACAGAAACCCTAGGACAAGTAGATATTCATTTTATAAGTCCGCTTTCAACCTATATTTCTGTTTCCAGGAAATGGTTATCAACACACCCACACACACACACACAGCATACACACTCATGTACTATTCTTGGGTCGGGGTCATGGAAGAGTATTTAATTTAAGATTAGAGCTATGCGTTGGCTTAAACTGTAAAAGTTGCTTACAGGGAAATCCAGGGCAAGTTCTCTTAAAGGCAACTGAAACAGACAGGCTGGGTACACAGTAGGACAGCAGTCTTAAACCATGAGTGACCTTAAGGTGTGTTATTAACTCTGGCTGTGAGGTCCAGCAAAAGTTCCAGTCTTCTAGAATGTAAGAAATGTTCTTATCGTAATGTCCTGCTGCAGTAACATCCATGGTCAGAAGACAATGATCTGAGTCATGTTTGTGGCCCCGAGGAAAGACGCTACATTCTGAATACTTAGGTCATTAATAGCTAAAGAAACCTAAGATGACTGTCGGGCCAAGGAATTCAGGTAGAGAGCAATGACGTACTCCTGCCCTCACCTCTAGATGAAAAATGGGCCTGTCAATCACCTGGACAGGAAAAGCATCTTCCGAAAAGCTGTCTGTCTCAGGGATTTTAAGAAATGACTAATATGACTATAATAGGTATATTTATTATACCTTTAGGTATAATGACTACCTAAAATGTAGGCAGGCACAGTGGTGTATCTGACCATTGTCACTGTCTTTGCTTTGTGTTGTAGTAAACCCCTACCCACTTACCAAGTTCCCTGTGGACGGACATCTCATGAATTCTTTCAATGGAGATTATAAAGACCAGAGTGGTCTAGGAAGTCCAGAGCAAAATCTCCATGAGAATGGCTACAGAATCTTGGTCATCTAAGGACCAGCTACAGTCTCCAACAACTAAAGCATTGTTTGGTATAGGAAACGGGGGACGGGGACCAGTGTCCATTCTCATTGCTAGCTCAAGCCGGCTCGCGGGTTCACAAGGAAGCCTGCACCCCTCCACTCTCTCAGGCACCCAAAGCGGGACCCGGCTGAGATAAGTGAGATCCCAGAACCCATTGAGAGAAGATACACTCTCACCAACTATGGCTCCAACCCAAGTTCTCTGTGTGTCTACAGTGTGAACTCAGGAGCTAGAGACCAGTCCAGGCTCAAACAGGTAATCCCAGCCAGGCAGGCTCACCCACCCCCACCCCTGGGTGTCTCACTGTAACCACGTGGGACAGCCATCTTGCTGGTGTCTATGTTCCTGGCTTACAGATTTTTTTTTTATCTTGTCTGTCCTCCAGCCTGGATGATTCTAAAAGCTGATCCTCGTTGCTCCGTGTGCATCACCTAGAGTTGGAAGTCGATTTTAAGTCTACTCCACACCGACAAAAGCGGTCTGCATTCCACACTAAGATCCCTGGGACCCACCGCAGGGGGAGGAGCTTACAGAGACAGGGGCAGAGTCTGTCCCTCCCCTCACCCCTCCACACAAGCTCTGCTCTTTTCTGCCCCAGCAGGAGGGTGTCTGCCGGCTGCCTAGGAACGAGCTGTGGTTTGGAAGTCGAGCAGTGCTCTTCGGTTTATTTATCTTCCTGGAGCTTCGTCTATTTTGGGTCTCACATATCATTCTGAAAAGGCTTGAGCTGTTGTCCTTGTTCAGGGTGGGGTAGGAATGCTTGTCTTAAGCCAACTAAACATTTCTCAGGCTTGCGGGCTCACCCAGCACCAGGCCGAGTCTCCCCTGGCTATCTGCCAGGTAATCGCTGCAGACCATCTGGGTCAGGCCCTCCCCACACCATATCTGTTGTTCTCAAAAAGAAAGAACACTTCCCTTTCCTTTAGCAAAGTTCTGTTCCGGGTAAAGCAGGGCTTCTCTTCACAGCATGCCATGGCTGGCTCCATCTCTCCACCCAAGGCGCACGGCAGTCACGTGATCCACGCCCGCCTATGTCTTGGCATACGTGTCCGGTGTGCGCACGTGGCTAAGGCTAGCCCACTCGTGGTCTGCCAAGCTGCTCCCATGGAGTCCGAATGGAGTCTGAGGGATTTGTAAACTGCAGTGACATCAGTAAATACACCCGGTCTCGAGCTGTACCCCCCTGATTTTCTACTCTTCAGAGGTTTCCTAAACACCCACAGAAGGAGCGGTGCCCGTCTCAAGGCACAGATCAAAGTCGGAGCCTGAGGAAGTCTTCGCTTCCTTCTGAAGCCTGTTCCAGTCCTAAAGGCCCCAGACTTGAAGCTCCGCAGAGTCCTAAATCATTCTGCTCTCAGTCTGAACTGCTTTGAACTTGATTTGTCATTTGTCACTAAAAAGGGTCTAAAAAAAAATCCCCATTCTGGAAGTCTTTCAGTGGCTGCCACGGTGGAGACAGCATCTTAACCTCCCAAGTAGCTCCATGCCCCGCCTTTCCTCTGTGGAAACACAGCTCCTGCCCTTGATCTTCAAAGGTGCAGGTTCCTGCCGGGCTCTTCCGGCCCCTTGCACCCTCTGGATGCCCAGCACCTGCACCCGCACCCGCGCAGCCGCGCTATTCTGTCTGGTGTCAATCAACTGCGTCTGTTTCCTTCATCATGAGCCTGAGCGCCTATAGTTAAAGCAGTTCTGAAACTCAGAATGTCTCTGACTAATAATATTCACAGAGCCTTCCAACTTACCTTGAGGCGTGTGAACGCAATGTCTGTGAACCTACTGTGCTGTTAGTATAAACGTGGACTTTAAAAAAAAATTTTTTTTTTCAGAAGGCAGTGGCTGGAGATGGTTCAGTGGTTTTGAATACCCGTACCTGTACCTCTTGCAAAGGACAAGGTCAAGTTCCTGGCACCCACAACAGGCAGTTCACAACGCCACCCCCATGGCATAGGCTGCTCTCTGCTGCCTCCACGGCCAACTGCACTTATGCTAGCCCACATAAGCACACACATACACACAATTAAAAAAAAAAAAGACCTAAAAATTATTTTCAGAAGCGGAAGGATACTGAGCTATTTGTATGGAGACAACAGTAAACTGCTCACTTTGCTTCGTTACAGCAAGCATATGCTAGATTTCTAAAACAGTATAATCTGGCAAAGTTGTTTTTTTTTTTTACAAAGCAACATTTTCGAAGTTTTTTTTTTCAGTATATTTACTACCTAAAAACTTACTTTTTTTAATAAAAAAATTAATTGCAGCAAAATAGGTTATACCGCTTTGGGAAAAATAAAAATGAAAACAATAGTAAAATAAACAAAAGTTAAAAACATTAATTCCAGCTGGGCAATGGTGGCACACACCTTTAATCTCAGTACTTGAGAGGTAGAGGCAGGTGGATCTCTGTGAGTTCAAAGCCAGCAAGGTCTAGACCAAAGGTAAATAGTGAGACCTGTCCTCCAAAACTAAGGAAGGAAAAGATGTGGGGGAAATGAATCAGAAGTGGACTGTAGATCTCAGTTTAAAGCCTGAAGCTACTAGAAGAAAGCAGGGATAAACCTCAATGTACTAGGTCAGCAAGAACTTGATGGGACCCCTCAGCACAGGACCTACCGCCAAGAAACAGCAGGTGAGACTGACTGCCTTAAAAGCTCTCTGCATAGCAGAAGAAATGATCAGTAGAACCCACAGCCCAGGCATGGAGTCTCTTGATATCTGCACTTCACACAGAGGGCTCAATAACCCAAACACAAAGGAAACAACACAACAAACAAGCCAATTCAAAACACGAAGAAATGCGAATAGCCAATAACTATTCTCCAAAGGGTTCAACATCCCTAGTAGTCAGGGCAATGCAAACTAACGCTATTTTGAGATACCAGCTAACCCCAGTCAAAATGGCTACCGTCAAGAAGTCTAACAACAAACCCCAGAGAGGGTATGGAGGGGAAGGAAGCTTTACTCACTGGTGGTGCGAGTGCCCACTACTACAGACAATACGGAAGTCAGTTTGGAGATTGCTCAAAAAATTCAAAACAGAACTGCCACATGACCCAGTCATTCCACACCCTATTGTAGAGATATTCATGTCTATTGCCGCTGTAGTCATGAGAGCAAGAAATGGAACCAGAAAGATGTCCATCAAGAGATGAATAGATAAGAGAAATGTTGTTCATGTACACAATGGGATAGCACCCAGCGGTGTATACTCAACTATGGAAAACAATGAAGTCGTGAAACTGTTAGGAGAAATGAGTGGACCTAGGAAGGATAATGTAAGCAAGGTAACCTACACTCAGAAAGACAAGAATCCCGTGCTCCCCCTTGTAGGCAGATCCTAGCCTATAATGTATACACATAGCTGTGAAAACGGGTATAAGTCTAACTACTTAGAAAGGAGGCCAGTATTGGCACTATTAGATGATGAGTATAGGATACATGACTCTCTAATGGGATGCCAAGCTAAAGTGTTCTCGTTTCTACCCCATTATACATGTATCTCCTTGGTAAACATGTGAGAGTCAGATTGAACTGATAGCAAGAATTACAGAACACACTGGGAAAGGAACAAATCTTTGAGATTGCAAAGCCTGCCACCATGACATGTTTCCTCCAGCAAGTTCATAACTCCTAAACCTATCCAAATATTGCTATCATCTGGGGACCCAGTGTTCAAATGCCTAAGAGTATGGGGGACATCTCATTCACACCACCACACCCTCTGACAGGCCAGCTGGACTTTAATAGATGCTTCTGCTACTGTCATCTAAGTGGACTGCTCTAGGCTTCCAGGACAGGTACCAAGAAAGAGAAACCATTCAGCCATGCAAGGGGACTCGATTTACCTCACCCTGATTTAAACATTATTTAATGTTATGTTTATTTATACATTGTGTGTATGTGTTCCCATACCATAACCTGTGTGTGAAGGTCAGAGGACAACTCACAGGAGTCTGGGTTCTCCTTTCACCACGTGGGTTCCAGGAGTCAAACTCAGACTGTCAGGCTTGGTAGCGAGTATCTTGACCCGCTGAACCCTCTGCCTCGTCCTAACTGAGCTCCTGGGTGGCAGAGCTATCTACAGACATCGATAGAGAAAATAACATATCCCTGAACACACACTTCTGCCTGCCCTTTACCCGTGACACCATCTTTATTTTCCTTGGGGATCCCCTAATACCAAAGGAATACAAACAAGCAAACAAAAAAGTGGCCAGATTCCAAGTGTGGGCTCTAAGAGGGACCTGTCATTCTACAAAGCCCACTGAGGTGGAAACTGTGTTCTCCAGCCCAGGGCTATGGCTCTGACGTGATTTGTATCCTTCAAAGTACTGGGAGGAAGTAGTTATTCATGGGCATGCTCAGTAAAATACTTTGGGACTCTGGACCTTATGTCCCTGCCCCCAATCCCCTCACTCCCATTTCTCAGATCTCTCCAGCTCCTTCCTGGCCACTGTGACCTCCTACCATGGTGCCTCATTGAGCCCTGAAACCATAAGCACAAACGAACCTTTGCTCTCCTGTGTCAGATACTTTGTTTCAGCGACCAGAGAGTGAGTGAGAAAAGAATTTGTGAGCTGGTACTGTGGGACGTTCTAGAAGAGTCTACTGACTTCAGTGCATGCATGACTCCTGTAGGTGTCCTCTGATGAGCAAATTCTACATTTCTAATGAGCTGGGATCCAATGTGGTGGTTTGAACTAAAGACAATAGCCACAGACAATCCCACAGACCAACCTAATTTAGAGAATCCTTCCTCAAAACTCTTTCTAGATAATTCTAGATTGTCAAGTTAATCCCAGAGGAGTCTAGGGATTTTTCTAGATCAAAAAGGTGGCGCTGGATGCTTTTGCCTGAAGCTACCTCCAACCTTCATAATGGAGCTGTTTCAGTTACTTCACACATCATTGGGTCTAGGAAATGTTCTTTGTTTTGTTTTTTTTAATTAATGAAAGAGTCTATCAAGATATGTGTTTGTGTACTTTGTAGCTCTAGGGGACAGTCAAAGGAAAAGAAAACTCAGCAGAAGTAGCAACATTTGTTTCTGGTCGGTTACAGCCGATTTATTCATTTATTTGCTCTTGCAGGGGAGTTAGGAGGCTCTATTTTTAGCACCTCCCCTGCTCAGACTAGGATGTCTCCCTTTAGTTGATAATTCCTAGCCTCGCCTGCAAGTCATACATCCACCGAGAGGAGTTAGTGAGGGCAGGAGCCTCTTCCCAACAAGTACCAAGGATTCCTCCAAGGCAGGGGCCGACACCGTGGCCATAGAGTCTGAGGGCTGTCTGCAGCTCTCCACCTTGGCGGCATCTGTGCCACTCTCGGTGAGGTTTCCAGAGAGGCCTCCCTGGCTGTTCTTCTGCTTGCGAATCCTGTGGGTGTTGACACCGCAGTCCCTCCTCCCTCCTCCATTTTCAGCTCTGTCAAACCATCTTGTCCAAACAGCAGTTGATAAGGCTCCTTGGAAACTGGAGCAAGCCCAATGGAGTACAAGCCCCACCCTAATCTTGGAGAAGTGCTTGAGGAAGGATAGTCAAATAGTCATGACAAACGTGACCAGGGCCTGGGCACGAGGGTTTTCTGACTCCAAGAAGATGGGCTAGCCTCTGAATTATCCATACGTCAGTGTCTTCATTTCAACAGACCATCCCCAGCCTGACCTGTGCTCCCAGATGCTGAAGGAGTTATTATTGCACACTCCAAAGCGACTGGCTTATGCCTTGGTCATTCATGAATCTGTTTATTTATTCAGAAAGTTGTTAATTTTGTTTTGTCCTGATTTGTTGTTTGGGTCTTTTAAATACTTATTTAAAAAAAAAAAACTTTTAATTAATTGATTTTTTTCCTTTTTTTTTTTTTTTTTTTTTTTTTTGGTTTTTCGAGACAGGGTTTCCCTGTGTAGCCTTGGCTGTCCTGGAACTCACTTTGTAGACCAGGCTGGCCTCAAACTCAGAAATCCTCCTGCCTCTGCCTCCCAAGTGCTGGGATTAAAGGTGTGCACCACCACCGCCCCGGCTTTTTCCATTTTTTTAAAAATTAAAATATAATTACATTATATTTCCATCCCTGTCCTTCCAAACTTTTCCCTCTCAAGTTCACGGCATATATATATATATATATATATGCATAAACAAACATGTTTAATGTTACTTGTATATATGTATGATATATACTATATACATACAACATATTATGTATTATATGTGATGCATATGCCTAGTATTGCTTGTATGTGTGTCTCTTATTTCAGGGCTGACCACTGGGAGTCCCCAGTGGAGACCATTTCTCCCTCTCTCAGCAGTCGCTACTTACTCTTCGTCCTCTGTTGAGGGATGTAGTAGCCCAGTGAGATTTTCAGAGTAGGGTAGATTTGTGTTCTGTTTTGCTTTTGAGATGGGTACTGAGTAGCCTGGGCGTCTCTGGAACTTGCTGCATAGCCGAGGTGACCGTGAACCCCCTGCCTTTGTCTTCAGATGCTATCTAGCATCACAGGCATGGACCTCTCCTGGCATATGCATGCTGGGAACTGAGCCCAGAACTCCATACAAGCTCTACCTACGCTCTCAGCCCCATCACGGAGGCCTTTTAATACTGCCACTCACCACATCATGACGTCTCCGTCAACCCACCATCTACAAGGTGGTTGGCGATCATATTACAGTGGAGCTGAGCGCCCTCCGCATACCTACTCCTACAGTAGCACACGAACACCACTGCACAATGACTGTACCCAGCACACAGGACAGCAAAGTCCTGGGCAGTTGTGTGTCTAGAGGGGAGGTAGCTACACTGTGGGCCAGTCCAGGTCTGTACGGTGACAAACTTGCCTAGTGATGCTGTTCACACCCACAGCCGAGGAGTCTGTCAGTGCACACTCCCAGCTGTTGCTCTCATTAACTCGAAACTCAGAAACAGGAAGACCAGAAACGACAAAATCACTGGCGGAAGCAGGCTTTTCAGGCTGTCCCCAAAGCTGAGGGGACATAACTCATCATCATAACTCATCAGACTCAGCGCTGGGCGCTCGGGCCTGAGCTAACACTAGCCTTTACTATCGTTCTCTTCTCTCCTGAGGTGAACCCAGAGGGTTTTTTTTTAAGATTTAATTATGTATTATATATGTAAATACATTGTAGCTGTCTTCAGACACCCCAGAAAAGGGCACCACATCTCATGACGGATGGTTGTGAGCCACCATGTGGTTGCTGGGATTTGAACTCAGGACCTCCGGAAGAGCAGTCAGTGCTCTTAACCGCCGAGCCATCTCTCCAGCCCCCAGAGCTGCTTTCATTACCTCTAATTTATACCACCCTTCGTCCCCAGAAATCCAATAATGTGGGCTTGGGGGCGCGCCTGACAACCTGAACTCAATTAAGAATGAGAGAATTTGTCTCTCAAACCTGACCTCTGACCTACACGCACACATAAATAAATAAATTAGCTAATTTAAGATTTTGAAGAAATTCAACCACATAGCTGAGCGTGGGGGTGCAGGCCTTTAACCCCAGCCCTCAGGAGGCAGAGGCATGTGACACTCTCTGGGTTCAAGGCCATCACGGTCTAGCTGTTGAGTTCCAAGCCACCCAGGGCTGTATAGTGAGGCTCTGTCGAGAGAGAGAACAGTCCAGCATGTGTGTAGAGGTGAGCACTGGCTTACAGTGTGTTCCCTCAGCTTCTGCAAGTCTGTACCCAGTCAGAACCGCTGCATACGGCCCCACTTGCGAGTAGAGTCTTTTCAGGTGTGGGAGCTATTTGGGCAAGGTGAGCGCCCTCACAAGGGCCCTCTGGGTAAAGATGAAGGCTCTGCGAAGAGGAAGGCTGGGATTTAAGTGATGCATCCACAAGCCAAGGACTACTGAGGATTCACAGAGGCCAGCAGAACCTGGAAGAATCGGGAAAGAGGTCCTTCCTTCCTTGTGACCTTGGGAGGAAGAGGGCTCAACCGACACCCACTATGGATTTCTAGTCTCAGTGGTGTCTCAAGGCTGAGCCCTGTGGGCAGCCTGGGGTACTCAGGTGTAGCAGCCCAAGGAGGCCATGAGGGACAGGGAGTGAGGTCGGAGAGCTCAGAGGGCTCAGAGGGCGCTCCCAAGGCTGTGACTGAGCAGTCGCATCAGTCCCCATTCATTCGTCTTCCCAGGGCTGACAGCTGCTTCCCCTTGACAGCAGCAGACGCACAGCCGCGGCAGAGTCTGTGCACACTGCAGATATTCACTCTGATGCGTTACAGAGGATGCAGGTTCCCAGAAGCGGCCAGGACCTCTCTGCTTCCACCTGCTCCATTCCAGGAAATGTGAATTCCAGCTGCTTCCCCCACCACCACCACCAAATGCACAGCAATGAAGCAGGTGTAACCCAGGCCTCTGTGTTCATCCCCAGCCTGGAAGGCCAGGCAGACACACACTGCTGATCATGCTCTCGGAGGAAAGTCACTCGGGCAGGCTGACAGAAGGCCCTGGTGAGGAGGCCCTGTGGGCAGCTGCTGTCTGACCAGGGCTCCCTCTCCAGGTTAGTACTGAGAGTGTCAGGACAAGCATCATCTGTCGGGAGCAGAGTAGCAGACGCCCTCCATCATTCATTTCTAGGAGACTGATCAGTTGAGCATCCCTTGTCCTCAGGTCCTGTGAGTGCCCAGCCATCCCTGATCCTACCTTCCTTTTCCAATGTCTGTGTGGCTTTGTCCCCACTTCATGTCATACACAGTTGTTTTTGGTGTGAATGGCAGGAGCAGGACCTACCTCCCAGGGGGCGATGGAGAGCTCCCAGGATGGCACCTGGGACCAGCCGTGCTCAGACATTGTCATGTTAAGAGACATCTCCAAAAAACTAAAGAGCATCCGAGTCAATTGCATGAAGTTTGTGAGGTGGGACAGAAGTGTATGCAGTGAGCTACGCGTGATTTTATACATATTTAAATAACTGAAAGGGTGAAGCATAAAAGTTAATGATGCACATTTATATAAACTTGTAACTTTGGGACTGAGCAATAAAAGGTTTCCTTAGATTTATTTTTATAGTATGTATATAAGAGTTTTGCCTGCTTGTGTACACATGCACACAGGTACCGGGTGACTCTCCGTTGAAAGAGCGGTGTGCAGGCTCAACCACTGAGCCATCTCTCCAGTGTGCTTTCTTTCTTTCTCTCCCTTCCTCTTTCTTTCTTTCCTTCTTTCCTTCCTTCCTTCCTTCTTTCTTTCTTTCTTTCTTTCCTTCTTTCTTCCTTTCTTCTCTCTCTCTCTTTCTTTCCTTCTTTCTTTCTTTTCTCTCTCTCTTTCTTTCTTTCTTGGATGAATGCTGTCTGCATGTACACCTGCATGCCAGAAGAGGGCACCAGATATCATCACAGATGGTTGTGAGCCACCATGTGGTTGCTGGGATTTGAACTCAGGACCTCTGGAAGAGCAGTCAGTGCTCTTAACCACTGAGCCATCCCTCCAGCCCCAACAATAAAATTTCCCTGGCCCCATCATACTTTTCATTTTCACATTGTTGGTGGCTGAGTAGTCACAGTAGGGGACATGTGTCCTGCAAAGCCTTAAACCGTTTCCTGTTTGATGTTCTACAGAGAAAACGTGCGGGGCTCCGGCAACCAAATTGTCTGACTTTGAATTGCAAACCACTCCTGTCAGCTTTGTAGCTTTAGGTCAGTTCTCCACCATTCTGCTTCTCTTTCCCCAACTCCAAATGGCCATGACGGTCCTATGTCAAGATAGATTTTTATTTGAAAATACTAATCAAGATAGATCAGGATTTTCAAAATCTCACCATGGGGCCTGGACCACTGGCATACCATAGATGGCGTGCCAGTCAGCTTCCTGCCACTACAACAAAACACCTGAAATAACCAATTTATAAGGTAAGGTTTGTTGTGGTTCATAGTTTGGGGTCTACTCTATGACTGATCAGACCTTTTCTTCTTGAGCTTCTCCTGGGGGCAGAGGACATTCCAAGAACATTGGGGGGCAGGTCAAAACTGCTCAATTCATAGCTAGAAAGTATAAGAGACCAAGGATGAGTCTTCAACTCCACAGAGGTTGAAGGGGATACCCCAATAACCTACAGTCAGCTTGGTAATGGCTCTGGCTTGGTGGGAAACGCATGCACACCCTAACATTCTGTTTTAACATTTTAGAATTAAGACCGATAGAACTTGGGAGAGAAACTTTTCCATGCCTAAAAGTCGGAAGCGGTGGTGTGATGATTAGCAATCCCTGTGCATCTGCTAGGGAATACAGAGTTTTCCTCCCACGTCACAAATTAGAAACCATCTGGGACTTGAGAAATCTGAGCTCAGGTTTCCTGAGTGTTTGCATATGGAGCAATGGCTGAAAGTTCAGAAAACATGAGTCAGTTTTGAAGAACTTCTGCGCATGAGGTGGAGAGGCAGCTGGAGGTTTTTAGTGCTCATCCAGAAGACCAGGGTGGGCTGGATTTCAGGAGAATGAGGACCCAGGGAGTGCCCAGGGAGTTGTGTAGTCTGTCAGCTATCCTCTGGATCCATGATAAAATCTGTCCACGGATGCTGTTGAGAGATGGTTGGGCCTATAAGAGGTGGGGACCGACTGGGGGTCCTTAGGTCATTGGGGTGTCCTTTTCAATGCCTGAAGCCCTCCCTATCGGTGGTCTCTTATACTTCCTAGCCCCAGCGGAAGGCAAATAGGGGTGACAGGCAGCATTTGTGAGTCTAGGTTTCAAGACATGCGTATGTGCTCTTCCTCTTCCGGCTGCTTGTTCTTCCTTTTCCGGTTGCTCCTGCTTCCTGTGAATGGCGGCCGTGCAGAGGGGAGACAGTCGCAGGATGTCAAACCGAGAGGATGGACGTATCAGCTCTCCTGGAAGACCAACGGAGCATAGGAGCTCTGTCATGAAGAAGCCCTCGTCCAAGGGTCCCTGGAGATAGAATCAGCTATGTGCTTCATTACAGCACTTTAGTTTTTTGCTCCATCTACACGAAGTCCATTTTCTTCTGTAGACTACAGATGAGGGCAAAGATTGAGAGTGTCTTACCTCCTAAAACCCCACACTTAGCTGTAAAACTAGTCTCCTACCTAAAAGACCTGTGCTCTGGCCACGTGCCCTCAGTATTTTCTGCCCATTAGAGACAGAGCAGTATCTCTTTTCAGGCTGTGTGTGGTGTGCAGTCAGGCAGCATGTCAGTCTGAACCCAGCAAGGAGAAAGGAGCTGCCTGCCCAGTGGTTTGAACAAGAAAAGTCTAATACAGACTCAGTCGCTATAGCAACTATAGCAGGATTGGCTGGTGGAAGAGAAGGGAATCCTGCAGATTCTAAGAACAGATAAAAAAGAATAGCCACTGCCTCAAGGACTGGAAGATGGGATACAACACGGCAAGGAGGGAGAGAGTAGCCCTATGCCTGGGTTGTGGGAACAGTCTGATGATGCGGTTTCATCTTGCTAGAAATCTGCCGTCTAGGATGCCAGAGAAAGCTGCCCAGGGGTAGACCTCTCTGTAAGGTCTTCTGCTACAAAATTCCCTGAGGCTGTATGGGCAGCTTCTGTCCACACAGAGTGAACAATCTATTTCTGTATACATCACAGACACGGTTTTGCATAACCAACGATCAACTTTTGTTCCTCTGTCTATATTTTCTTTAGATGCTTTGAAACTTTTTCCAGACTAATGTGCGATTCTATTCAAAGTACAAACCCATGAGTAACACAGTGTCCACACACAGCATAAGGAAGGAGTACAGTCAAGGTCCCAGTGCAGCTGCTGCTGTCTGAGCAGACTCAGAACCCTGGAGAGGTCCCCTCAGTGAGGCGGTCCCCAACTCAGATCCCAGAACTGTGAGAGGGTTAAATCTGCATGCTCTGGAAGCAACCTGGTGTGTGCTGTTATAGCAATGAAAACAGACCAAGATACCTCCCACACACTTGGTGAATTGTCTTCCATGAAACCTTCCTCTCGAATTCTATTCAAGCTCCTCTTGCAGGCAGCCTGGTCTACACATGCTTCCAGTTGGAACCCGAGGAATTAACATCCACCCCATCCTGTCACTGCCCCTGTCCTGGGAGCTACATTTCTCTCCCACCTTGATTTTGAAGGCAGGACCCCTAGGTATACTGTCATACATTCATGTACCCATTTTAACTAAATTAACTTGGACAAGAAGTTGTGTCTTCATCCATAAAACCTGGTGACAGGAATCTCTGAGGGTGGGAACTCGGTGGCATGCAAAACTCTTTCTTGACCCAGGATCTGGCCCATGAAAGCATTTTCACCCAAGCCCAAGTGTTGTCTCAACCCAAATACCTTTCCAGCCTGAGACTCTCTGAACAGCATCTTCCAGGCCCCTGGTGTACACTGACTTGCCCTTCTGGCCACATCCCTGCTAACTCCACTCTATGTTGATCTGAACATGAGGTGAGGGCTGGGGTGGTAGCTCACTGGGATATGAAACTCTTCTCCATCTGAGGTTAGCTGCCTCTAACTCAGCACAGGATACCACAGGACTGCTCCCTCCTGGTGGGGTAGCAGCAGTCACTCTCTACAGACCCCTAGGAAGACTGGCATCAACATGTCACATTGCTCAATTTATTTTATCTGTTGGGTCTTCTGATTTCATAGAAAGGCAGTAGTGTGTGTTAGGGGGACGGGGGAGGATACCAGAAATGCTGGCTAGTGTAGAGATCAGAGAGGGACAAATGTGTGGGTAGGTGGATAGACCTGAATCAGGGGCAGGAAATCTGAGTGTCTGTGATGCTCTGGACAAAAATGGCCCCCATAGGCTCATAGGGAGTGGCACTATAAGGAGATACAGCCTTGTTGGAGTGGGTGCAGCTTTGTTGGAGGAAGTATGTCACTAGGGGGTGGGCTTTGAAGTCTCAGAATTTCAAGCCAGTTCTCTTCCTGCTGCCTGCAGATCCGGATGTAGAACTCTCAGCTCTTTCTCCAGCACCACGTCTACCTGCACGCTGCCATGCTTCCTGCCATGATGATAATGGACTGAACTTCTGAAACTATAAGCGAGCCCCAACTAAATGCTTTTCTTTATAAGAGTTGCCACGGTCATGGTGTCTCTTCACAGTAATAAAACCCTAACTAAAACAGTGTCACTGGCCTTCACTGTAAAGATGCTAAAGTCTTCTTCTATGGCTTGCCTCTGGGTGGTCTTTAAGGAGTCCCTTTGCAAGCAAGGAGTGATGGCTGCGCAGAGCAGGAGAGAACCAGGGGATCTGG